>JANBXA010000731.1:25915000-26032500 GCA_030556225.1 Cricetiscus sungorus
TGCTCCTCCAGGCACAGGAATGCAAGGAGTGCAGAGCTGCTGTGGCCCAGGCTCTGTGGAACGTGAATGCAGCCTCGGCGCCTGGGGCCAGTATGCAGTTTTCCCGCAGAACTGTTCTCCTGTGTCATCTGCCTTCACTGCTCATCATGCAAGCACTGCGGTAAATTATGACCTATATGATGAGTCAAAGAAGGCAGGACTCATCACCCGGACACTCACAGCTGTGTGTGTCCTAAATTGTGTACCTCTAGGCTAGTTTCTTAACCATAAGAAAATCTTTTCTGTCTAATCCAGAAAGCGAGTACTTAACTTGCCTCTCCCACTGATCATAACTAAATGGTGTAAATTCGTAAAGCTGCCTGAAGTACTTAAAATCCATACACAACACGAGGTATTAATCACATCAAAGAAAAGGACTTAACTCCCACCTATGAGATGTAGGGATGCCATGCACCCGTGTTGTTCATGATTATGGATAAAACAATGAGGAGTCTTTAACTTTCACTTCAACCCATCTGCTCCGATCTGTGTCAAGAATCGGGTTCCAGTACAGTGAAAGTGGAAGCAGTGGTAAGGGACATTCTGTGCTGCCTCCTCTCCCTCCTCCTCTCCCTGCTCCTTTCTTCCTCTACCATGGTTTTTATTTAAAAAGTATCTCCTGGGAGAGCTCTGCTGTAGGTGCGTACACCCTTTCAATCGGATTATGAGTGAGGTTGTACCCACACATCGCTGTTGACAACTTCTCAACACAAACTCCACTTTGTGCTGTGCTGCTGTGGCTATCACTAACTTTCTTTTGCCACCAGCTACCTCTTTCCGTGACATCTACTGAATCAAATGATTCTAGTGCACACTGATATTGCTTTAAAAACTGAATTGTTAAAAGGTCATAGGTGTAATGGTTTTCTGTACAGAAGCCACACTTGACATAGTAAAACACTGGTAATTTGAAAGGTGAAGGACCCAAAGAGGATGATGGGTTGAACGGCCATGACGATCAGATTGCAGAGAGAGGACCACTGGAGAAGGGACAATATGAGATGGTTTGCTGCTGCTTCTTCTGCTCTTTGAAATACTCAAACTCACTCCTCTAGCATGCGTCCATGGTGTCAACTGAGGGACACAACGGCTCTTTCCAGGGCCGGTGCACTTAGCTTTTTTTTTTTCCTCTGACAAACAGCAATACAAGGCTAGATGTGGGGAACGGATAGGTGGGGTAGCAGTGGATGTCCTTAGTAGATGCAGCACCACTGAGTTCCTACATATTTACACCCTCAGAGAAACTAAGCCCTGGTGTACCCGTGGTCTCTCTGCTCTTCCTACAAATCTCCTCTTCCCCCACGGTGATAAGGAGTGATTATAGCTCAGATGAAAGTAAGTATGAAATAAATAAGTGAAGGAAACAAGAGGCTTCCTCTTTAACAGCAACAAAAGGGCTTGCTGTGACATCTTTCCTTCTAAGTGTATGGGATCCAGGGCTCCATCCTGTGATACAGAAAGTGTATGGGATCCAGGGCTTCCTGTGACATAGAGTATGGGATGAAGAGTAGGACCACCGGAACAAAGTCAGAAATGCCCATTTTTAAACTGCTGATTCTAGATGATAAGCGGTGAGCCATGCACAAGGCGGTGCTGTGTAAAGGAGTGGGGTGGATGCTCCCAGTTCACTGACTGTGGGAGGATTTCATAGGGTCATATTTTTAAGTGGCTTTTAAAGAAGCATTAATGAGTGAGTACTTCATACCAACAACTAAATTGGTATATTTAAAGTTCCCAGGGAAATCCATCAGTGAGAAAAGTGTTTTATGCCTTTGGAAAAATTAAAATTTAGTTTCAAGTACAATTGAACTTTTTAATTGAATTCCAGAAAGGTAGAACTTGAAGAGAAGGAAACCGTATAGTAAGATTGAAAGAAAAGAATATATTTTTATAAGTTTCAAAGCGTTTTGTAATCTGAGTGGCTTTACACAGTGCAGGTAAAGTATTCAGTTTAAACTCAAAAGTACTTGTAAAAAAAGTATTTGGATGTCCTAATTTACCACAAACTAGCATAAGTACAAAAATGGATAATATGGATATCGTAACTTTCAGAACAACATCTATTCACTACAGTTATATATGAGTGTGTTATCACAAACCAGATCTAACATCCAGCTTCATATACATGTTTTAAAGGAGATCAGCAGAAGAAAGGTCACAGGTTGAGACGGCACAGCACTGCTTGGAGGAGCCATCAAGGATCAAAGGTCATCCACACTGCAGCAGGACATCCTTCATCACAGCCTAATCTGCCATCATTGGTAAACACATCCTTTCATCCTCTCCTCCATCAACAGACATCTTGTGTCGCTCCCGCTTTTCTGCTATCATGAACAATGTTTGCTGGAAACACAGGCATACAAATATTCTCTCCTGTCTTGCTTTTAGTCCTTTCGCGTACATAGCCAAAAGCAGGCCTGCTGGATCATACTGTGAATCGACTTTTAATTTTTATGTGTATGTTTGGGTTTTGTTGTTGTTGTTTTGTTTGGTTTTTTTGAGACAGAGTTTCTCTGTGTATCTTTGGAACCTGTCCTGGACCAGGCTGGCCTTGAACTCACAGAAATCTGCCTGCCTCTGCCTCCCAAATGCTGGGATTAAAGGCATGAGCCTCCACCGCCTGACTATTTTCAATGTTTTAAGGAATTGTTCTGCTGTGTAAAAGCAGCTGGTTTTTTAAGAGATGACTTAATGATGTTACAACTTTGGGTTTGTGCACATGAGATTTCTAGTGTCACTTTAGTGTCACTTCCTAGAGAGATGCTGACCCGATGCCAACTAGGAAATAATAAATGCGCTGAGGCAAGGAGAGGGTATGTGGGGCCAATGCCTATGCACCACAGCCAGCAAAAACAGTGTGGGGGTAAGTACACAGACAGACTGCCACAGACAACACTCTGTTAAGGAAATTCCCATCTCTAAAGCACTTTCCAGGCAATGGCTTAAAAGAAAAAACAACCAAATTTCTTGACTAAGGGGTAATCAACATAACCATCACATTTGGCACAAGCTGCAACGCCATCGGCCACATGCACACTCAACCCTGGAGAGGCACTTCCTCTGCAATGGAGCAAATAGGGGAAGAGCAGATGCTCAATTCAGAAAGAGAAAAAGATGCAGCTGAGATTTCTAATCACAGCCTGAACACGAGGGAAAAAAAACTAAACGTATTTGGGAGTTCAAATGCCGAAAATGTATGCACATGCATAGAGACCAATGTGGCATATACCATCATTTCCTTGGAAACTGTTCATTATCGAGTGTTTCGTGTATAAAATCTACCCCACATTTCTGCCACCTAAACTTGGATCACAGTAGAGATGTAGCTGATGGCTTCTCATCCCTCAATTCAATTTCTCTCCTCAACCCCAGAGGTAATTATTCTGGATGTTGCCTGTAATCCCAAGCATGTTTCTATCCATTCATGACGTACACGTATATTACTGCATTGTCATGCACATCATTACATTGAGTATGGCCAGTGTGACGTCATAAACATGTGGTATGATTTCACATATGACCATGAAATATACTATGTAAACGTGTAACATTCTAGTTGACCCACTTAAGTGCTCTATAATGTGTCATTAAATGACTACCAAAAGGTATTTAGTCATTCTCCAAAGAGATATTTACTATTTCCTCTGAGGGAAATTACATACCATGTCACATAAACTTTCTTGATGGCCTTTCCTCACTCATGTAAACCATGTTTTCTACAATACATACCCAGGGACAAAACTGTCCCATCTCGGTATGACCGACATTATTGGGCATTGCAAAACTGCTCTTTTAAAAGTTGTGCCAATATACCTAGCTGCCAGGAGTATGTTCCTGTCCCACTTATCACTGCCCTGCCATCTAGATAACAAGGGGATTTCTGGATTTCAGTGTTGCTCTTGGTACAGGGCTACAGAGTCAAGTCCTCCACCACAGATCCATACCCCAGAATCCGTTAGTGAAGTTAGAGCAAGTGGAACTTCTCTCTAATTCCATCTACTCTGTGAATAGAGCGGGGAGGCCTCATTTGTTTTATTGGCCTCTTCCACGATAACATAATTTTAAATACTTGTTTTGTTTCTTTAGTTAGTTTTGAGGAGTACAGTTTCTCTGTATAACCACTCTGGCTGTCCTGGAACTCACTCCATAGTCCAGGCTGGCCTTGAACTCACAGAAATCCACCTGCCAAATCCACCTGCCTCTGCCTCCTGATTGCTGGATTAAAGATTTGAGCCACCACTGACCAGCAAATAGTTCTTTTGTTCCCTGCAGCTCCTTTTGCTGGTGGGAGACAGTAGGGACAGCCAAATCACACTTACTGCTAACTACAACATAAAGAAATCGTTAGCAGCACCCAAGCCTGCACCAGCGCCACCTTTCTCAGCACAGGACTTTTTAGGACCTAGGAAATCAGGAGGCTACAAAATTGTTCTCTTTTATTTCCATTCTTGAAACTGCAATCTTTGGGGTTACCTAGCTAGAAACATACTGCGTGTGAAATTCGGGCTGTGATAACCAGAGTTCAAGTCCTAGGACCTAGAAACAAAAACAAACAAACAAACAAAAACAACAAAAAACAAACGAACAAGCCAGGAGTGATAGTAGGTGATTGTAATCTTAGCCCTTAGAAAAAAGATGGAGACAGACTCATTTCTGGGGTTTGCTGGACAGCATGCCTAGATGGTTTGGCAAGCAGTAGGCCAATGAGAGACACTTTTTCTTTTCTTTTATTAAGGTAGAGGGTTCCCTGAGGGTATCCTCTGGCCTTTACACACATAATTATGGCCATCTGGTTTTTTGTCAAATATGTCGAACACACACTGGGAAAAAACACAACAGCTTCAACAAATGATGCAAACAAACAGACAGACAAACAACTTGGATGGATGCCCACGGTGGAAGAATGAAACTGAACTCGTATCCATCACACTACACAAAAATCAGCCCTTTGGACCAAAGATCTCAGTGCAAAACCCAAAACGACTTTGATCCCAAACTAGTGAAGACCAAGAATAAAGAAACAACCCCACTCTTAGAAACTGCTGACAACAAAAGAAAGGCACAGGTGCAGATTACATGCAGCAAGCCAGTGCAAAGCAGATTTAGGCAGAGCAGGCTTGAATGTCTTAGGACTGTGCTGGTCTATGCCTCTCAGGTCCAGAACAATGAGTTTCTGGCAGGCAGTTATGAAACTCTGCAGGCCATTCGGGAGAAGCAACATTGCGTACACAGTGAGCAGATGAAGGCAAATTGGTACTAAGATTTTTGCATAGATTTTTGGCTGGAGGCCTTGATAAAACTACTAAGCAACAAGAATGATGGGAGATGTTATTCTGTATATATGTTTCTCTTACTGGTTAATGAATAAAGCACTGTTGGCCAATAGGAAAGCAAGATAGGCGGGGCTAGGAGACTAGGAGGAAAGAGGAAGTAGGAAGTTGGAGTCAGCATGGAGAGCCTGGAGAGAACAGCACACCGGCCCATCGCTCCCCTGGTAAGATGAGCCACGTGGAAATACTTAGATTAGTACAAATGGGTTCATCATTAAAACAGAGCTAGCCGATAAGAAACTAGTAACTGGCCAACAGTAACTGGCGTGGTGGCGGGACCGACCAGCAGGGAAAAACCTGCTAGTAACATGAGATTCTGGATTCCAAGGCTTCATCTCCCAAGGTCGACACTGATTTGGAAAGAGATGGAGATGAGAAAAGCTCACTGCAAGTTTCATAAAGGAATTGAATGCTCTAGGAGCAAGCAGCCCTGGTTTTCAAATAATCACAGTGTAAACATCATTTGGTTAGCAAATGCCCTTTATTAGGTTCTTTTTCTGTTGTTTTTGAGACAGGTTCTCACTATGTCGCCCTCGATGTCCAGGAACTCACTGTGTAGACCGGAAGGAGCCACCTGCCTGTGCCTCCTGAGTACTGGGATTAAATCTGTGTGCCACACACCTCATGGCAAGAGTCTTTCACTCCACCAGGTTGGATGGAGGAAATGCCTTTATATTTGTAGTTGCCTATTAGCAGAGAAAATGATACTACGCTTGTTGGATTTTACAGACTAAACATAAAGTTTCTGTTGTCTTCTCCCATGTTAGTTGAATTATGCCCCGTTTCCTGGGAATATGCAGTGAAGAGAAGGGCCTATTAAAAGCACTTCCAGTAGCAAGCACACTTTTAGTAGGAGCCAGGTGGACACAGTGAAGTCCCCAGTGGTCTGGCTAAGCTTGGGATATCTCATATGATCTTATCAAAGGTGTGGACTGATGACTTCCTGTTTTGTGAGTTTTGTTATTGTCGATGCTTGTTTTGTTTCTGGCATTTTGAGACAGGATCTCTTTCTATGTAGCCCAGCTGACCTATAACTCACAACCCTCTGGCTTTAATAATTTAAGAGCTGAGATTATGAGATTACAGGCACATGCCACCACAATTACATATCTCATAAGGTTGCCAGTAATCCCTTACCAATTACCCCACTCACAAAAATAACTTGTCACAAATAAGATACTTAAAATGACTGGATGACAGAAATGCCCCTCCCCCCGCCACTGCTGGTACTAAAGTCATATGCTGAGTGAACAAGGCTGTTACCTTCAGGGACTGAAGAGACTCGGAGTTCGTATCACAGTAGAGGATGATGTTGTTGGCCATACTGAAGCTTTCTCGAACCCCAAGGTGATAAAATAAGGACGGCTGCCGGAAAGCATCACTCATCTCCACCACAGCGATATCTGCAAGCAGAAAAGAGAGTCACCAAAGGATGGCACCTGCATTGTGCCCCATGAACTCATTTGGGTTTCAATAACTCAGTACTCAAAGGAGGAAATAAGGGAAGGGCAGGGTTTCCCTCTTTCTTTACCACTGAATGTTCAATGCAGGTCTACCGGAAGTGGGTTTTTTAAAAATTCAATAGACCCTTACTTTCTGCTGTTGTTGTTGTTTGTTTTGTTTTAAACAAGAAAGAAATCAAACAAGGATCGCAAACCCAGGAAAGCCTGCGATGGTGACTCTGTTTTAAAGTTACCACAAGCTAATGTTACAGGTTAAAAGAAAACTACTAAAAGATCTGTAGAATACTGAAGTCACAAACAAGACTATTCTTAAGACATAAATTAATTATAGTCTACAACTATCTTTACTAATTAATACATGGTCAGTTTGTGGCAATCTTGATCAAGAAAAAGAAAAAGCCAAATTGGAAGTCTAGAACATTGTGACTAGGAAGAGCAATATAATCACAGTGCAAATATCCCCAAATCAAGGACGCCTCACAACATGTAACAAAACCCTGCTATCAGAAGTTGAAAGAGAGTTGCAGGAATGAAACGGATTATCCTCCAACTCCTCCATGCACAGAAATAAAAATTTATGCAAGACACTAATGTAATACACTCAACGTGGAGGAGAGGCATGCAGTGACGAGACTGAGTGGGAGCTGCAGCATTGCGGAAGGGAGCAGGAGGCCGGAAGGACATGTGTGGCATGAAAGCATAAAGGCAGTTATGAAGGTTCCAGCAGGGGAAGAGGGAGGTGACCTGGGGGTCCTGGCAAGGGACACAGGGTGGGAGAAGAAGCAGAAAAGATAATCAACACAAATACAATATAAACAAACATCAGTAGAAAACTGTCATAATGAAACCTAATATTTTATATGCTTATAAAATATATTATTAAAATTTTAACTTAAAATGGGGAGATATGTCCTCACAGAAAAACAAAGTTGTCTATTATACACATATATGTTGATAGTTTCAAGCATATTATAGAGCCACCAAAAACTACAAAGTAGAAAACTGATAAGAAATGGGGTAAAACTTTAATGCATTACAAGATAACCCAGATATTCAATAGGTATATTCATGTAAGTAAAAAGGTAGCTGACAGTGTACACACCAAAATATAAATCATGTAAAGACTATTTATTTTTATTTGCTTTTCTTATGAACATTGATTTGTAAGTTAGAAATCCACCATAATATAAAAAGGGCCTTCAGTCACCCATGTAACTGAATGTAAGAGTAAGACAGGAATTAAAAATAAGATCTTTCTCTTTTCTGCGGTGCTGGGGATAGAACTCAGGACTTCACACATGTAGAACATGACTTGCCTAGTGAACTGAAATTAGAGTTCACCATTAGTAAGTCAGGTACAACAGGTGAAAGACACAGATTCACTGATTAAAAAAAAAAAAAAAAAAAGTTACTTCCAAAGCCCCATCCAGCAAAGACAACATGGGCTCAAGAATTGTTAATACAACCCATGCCTTTTCTTTGGGGCATTTTAACATTTACACATCAAAAATCATCACAAGAAACAAACACATCATCAAGTTTCGTTCATACAGCCGTTTTCCTCCTGCCTCCAACATGGCCTCTGCCTCCCCCGGTACCAGCACTCAACAGTCAGACATACAGCTTTAAACAGAGGGAGACTACGGTGAGGCTAAAGAAGCCAGGCAGGACAGCGGAGGATGGAAAGTACGAGATTCGAAAGAAGAAGAAAAAAGCCAATTAAGTTAAATAGAAGGGGCAGGACGCTTCCAGAGAGAGACTGGAATTTGGTGCTGAAATGAAATGAAAACATTTGCAGAAGTTTTTTTTTTCCAACAGAGGAACTAAATATTAAAGATAAGCGATATAAGCAAAATCGTGTCTACTCATTAGATCTGAACACTGAATTAGAAAGAGATCCACCTGGGGATACTATCCAAGACTTTAAGAAATACTTTCTGGCCTAATTTTTAAACCAGTAATAGAATATAGTATCTCAGAAGAAGCTTCGTTTTTTCCTGTTTGAAATTCAGATTGGTGACTTGTTCGGAATTCTGTAGGGTACAGAATACTCCCTTCCCTATAGCTTCTCAGTTTCTCCTTTTGCACTTACTGCTCCAAGCCCATGCCAACCCCTGGTGACCGCCACTTGATTATTGTCCCTATAATTTTGCCTTTTCCAGAACATCATCAGAATGAATCATTCTGTTCCCATAAACCACTTTGGAAATGGCTCCCTTCACCTTGCAAGATGCATCTGAGATTCATCCATAAACGTCTTGTTACTGGTTAAAGGATGTCTGGATTGCCTCCAGGTGGAAAACCATTGAACAAAGCTGCTATTCTTGTAATATAAGTCTTTCTACACATGTCTTGGACAAACAGCCAGAAATCTGACTGCCTGACCCAGTGACTTCCAACGCCTTATGCAAACATCAAAGCTGAGCTCCTAATGACTCTTGGTACCTCACTCCAAGCAGCCAGTCTCAAGAAAGGCAGTGCTATGAAACTTACTACCTTACAAGATAGTAAGTTCCCTGTCTCTTATCATTAAATACTGACCTCCCACATATGGCCCATGAGGTAAGACCAACTGTGGTTTCGGAATGAGAACGGCCACCATAGGCCAACACAATTGAATGCTTGGTTCACAGTTACTGGGACTATCTGGGAAGGATCAGGAGGTGTGGCCTTAATGGAGGAGTTGTGTCACTGGGGGGTGGGCTTTGAGGTTTCAAAAGCACACACCAGGTCCATTCTCATTCTCTCTCTCTCTCTCTCTCTCTCTCTCTCTCTCTCTCTCTCTCTCTCTCTCTCTCTCTCTCTCTCTCGTGGATCATGATGTAAGAGAGAGAAAGAAGAGCCTGGTGTGGGCTTTTAAAACTAAGCATTCAAACACATGAGCCTATGGAACCATTCTTATGGAGGGAGGGCCTCTCCCTTACTCTTTGGGAATGCACCTCTGGTTTCTGTCTCTCCCACTATGGACATCTTTAGAATCTCAGTGTGTGTGTGTACGATTGTAGGCCTGCGCATGCCACTGCTCATGTGAAGGTCAGACGAGAGGCTGGATGTTGATCCTCACCTTCCACCTTCCTTGAGAGAGGGTCATTTGTTTGGCACTGCTTTACCTTATCTGGAGTGGAAACTCCAACCCTGACACCTGCACAGCACATGGGGTATGCACTGAGGCATCTCACCAGCTCTGTATGTTGTCTTTTAAAACTTCCATGTCAATCATGTTGTAGTGAGCACTTTTACAATGCCTTGACTTTCTCATTGCCAGGACACTTTGGTGGCCTGATGGAGAGCTCTCTCTGCCTCCCTTGACCTCCTCTCACTCTTCTGCTTGTAGCAGTGCGCTGAGCAGTGGCAACGGAAGATCTCTGCCTGGGACAGCTCTTCAGGGAGATCCTTAAGGAAAGCCTTAATCTCTATCTTCCTTGGAGGGCCCTGGCCAAGACTACTTTTCAATAGGAGGAATGTCCAATGTAGCCCACAGGTTAAGGGGAGCCTCCCCATTCTCTGCATGTGGCCCTGTGACAGCCACAGAGCATCCAGGTCGAAATCTGTGCATGCACATGCCATGCCAACTCCCTCCTGCCCCTCCCCTCACTCCCTGTCTGGAACATCAGAGCTGGAGGGTGGAGAGCATGCGGCTGATGGTGTTTGCTATCTGCTGTTGTCCTTTCCTTGCCACACTTCCTGATCAAGGGACTGTCGGGTACCGGGCTTCCTCCAGGTCAGTGAGTCCTCTCTCCCTCACTACTGCCTCCAGCCAGTTTCAGTCTGCATCCTTCATGGTTCATGAAACATGACCAACAAACCAGACAGCCTGAACACTGGAGTGAAATGGGCTTTCACCTCCACAGGGTGTACTCCCGAAAAGAAGGGTGGCTGTGTGAGGAGACTGGGTTTCACTCCAGACAACAGAGACCTTCCTGTTGCCTGCACCGTCTTACTGCATGTAAGGAGGACCCACAGTGGTCTCCGGCCTTGTATCCCCTTTGACTCACCTTGGGATGTATTATCAAAATCTTAGTCTATGTCTGATCAAGATTTACATCATCAAGCATTTCCTCAACCTATAACGAGCCTCAGTTCTAGACCTCTGCCTGCCTGAACATTTCCCAGCTTACTTCTTTAATCTAAGTCTACATAGGAAGCCTGAGCTAGTCTGGTAGACTTTCTCAATGTTCAGTAGGATTGTGCTGTTGAGATACAAATTCTCTACCTTTCCTCTACTAAGAGTATACTTCGATGAATGCAAATGCGTTATCTGTTCTTTAAGTTTCTAGTTAGTGCCTTCCTAATAGTTAAACTCATTTAATCCTTTGTGTCATCTTGTCAGTAGCTTGGGTTTATGAGTTAATATTTTTTTATGTAAGTTTCTGTGTGCTACCTATAGGTATTTGTTATGAGTTATGTTCATATAAGAAGAAAAAGTCCCCCAAATGCCATATAAATAAACAGGTATACACACAACCGTAGTCTAAAGTCCTTTTAATTCATACTACTTAGACTAATCTAGCAAATTATTTACTTGAAAATTTTAAAACAGAGGTTTACTTGGCCTATGTGAACACTGACACCAAAGAATTTAAATGAAATATTAGAGAAACGTGACCAAATACCTAACAACTTAAGTGTTAATGTTTTGAGGAAAAAAGTAATCAGGAGTGTCCTATGCCCAGGCCTTTCAGAGTTTTAAAAAAAATACTCAGGTTACATCAAGGATTTTTGTAAAGGAAACTAAGGAAAAGGGAATTAGCAAGTCTGAGAAAAAAAACATAAAATGTTATAGGCATGGAACATTTTTTTCTTGTTAAAAATTTTGTTGACTGAGGAGAGATTTTATATTTTATCATAGTGATAGCTTACAGCTTGTACAGTGTCTCAACCCTTTAACATCTTTAAAAGCTGAGTTTTAGAGTCAATTTTTATTTTAAAATCTGTCATACAACTATATTTAAATCCATTACTCATTCTCCAGGATGAGTATACTGACTTTTTTAGTGCCCAGCCATGCTTAAGGCTGAAACCAGTGAGAATAAAAAGGCTAACATGAAGGCAATACTTTGGCTCTTGTCACATTATCAGCTAGGTCTCAGGGACAGTGATACACCTCTATAAGGGTCTTACAGCTCTAGTAAGAGCAGAGAGGCCTCTTGATCAGAGAGGAGTCATGGAGACCTCTAGAGACTGGACTCTAAAGGGGCATGCTCTACACAGAAGAGAGTCACTACAGAGAAAGATGCCCACAGCGCTTCCAGTGGTCAACAAGACCATAGCCCCTCCCAGTATATAGCTAAGGGCTCCTCCAAAGTCCCCAAGTGAACCCCTAAGGAGCTTCACCTGTCCATAATGAAATCAAAGTTAAAGTTCTGGATAACTATATGGTAAATACAGAACCAGAATATATACCCCCAAATAATCATTAATATTAAAAACTAAAATTCTACCAGCCTCAGTCAGGATTCTCATCCTGACATGTTTTGGCTGGAAACCTGATTCCAGTAACCAACTTTGGTCAATCGACAAACCTTTCCAGGACCTTGAAACGCCCCACATGAAGGCCTTCACTATTTTCCAATAACAGAATCAGCAAGTATCAGACTGCTTTTTTCTTCCAAACTCCAGACCTTACTATAAAACCTTATCAAATTTTAAATTTTGCCACCTTATTGCCAGACCCTAACCCTGAGGTATGTCTATGACTGTCCTGTGTAGAAACCACTGACTTGCTGCAATGCTAGATGGGAGCTACAAAACTCCCCACTTCCCCACTGGAAGTCACAGATGAAGCAGTTCCATGGTGGCAGGGCACAGGATTCTGCATACTCAAGTAGGAGCTCACTGAGGTCACAGAACCTGGACGATCACCCTTCTTAAGGCTCTGCAGCCATGGACACGAGATTTACTGTTCACACAGACTCTCCCCCTGCTTCCCATGGAAACTGAAGGACTCAATGCTCAAACCTTAGCCATAGAAGACTTGGTTAATCCTGGGCCAACACTCAGGGGTTGTATTATTTGCTTTCCTGTGTAAGTTTTAGAACAGGTTGGTAACAAATAACTGTATATAGACAGTTATAAAGATAGTCCTCCTGAGATTTGGAAGTCTCTGATCTGTGAACATTTAACATGTAATATTTAGTTTGTATTTTCTAATGTTTCAATATACCAATTCTACATACAGTTTGTCAAAATAATGTGTTTCCCATTCTGGGTGCTACTGTAAAGATACACTTTCTGAAATGTGTAATTGCTCCTTGTTCATATGCAACTCCATAAAACGAAACGGAGTTACCCACATTGACTTCCTTGTTGGTATACTCTTGGGGTTTTCTACACATTTGTGTCATCTGTAACCGACAAGGTTTCTGTTTCCTCCTGTCCTGCATCTGTGCTCTTTACATCTTCTGTTTCCTTTGTCCTTAGCTAGGGCTTCTGGCAATACAGACCCTTCTAAGAAGCCGTGTTTCATTATCTAACTTGGAAAAAGAATCCTGTGACAACCTTCTGGCTCTTGTGGGTAACTGCTCGCCAGCAGTTACAAGCAGGTGAAAACCATCTCCTTGAGAAGTGACCTGGAGGCATGACAACAAATGAAGGACAGCATTACAGTGAATAAACAGGATACTCCACTCCCGGAAGTACATTCACAGGGGGGCAGTTCACCACTGTGTCCCCACCATGTCTGTGTCCCCAACCATACTCTGTACTAAGTATGTGTGCAGCACTGGATAGATGCCTTTCAAATGTGGACTTGGCTGTAATAAAGAGTAGTATTTGGGGGCACTTGAAACAGAGACTGTATCTGCATAGACTGACTAAACAGCAGAAGCACCACGGTTCAGACCCACGAATCTGACTCCAGAGTCCACACTTTAAGTCTTTCCTGAATGACAACCTGCACCTGAGGAAGATGGAAATTCACGACCTTAGACACACATGAGGTGAACAAAGCAGACGTGAGGGCCAAAGTATACTCCTCTTATGTGATTCAAGAGCAAATTCAATCTCTCTCCCTCCCTCCTTCCCCATCTCCCCCTCCCTCCCCTTTCTCCTCTCTCTATTTTCTCCCCTCCTCCTTCCTCCCTCCCTGCAAAACAGATTCTTACTCTGTAGTCCTGGCTGGCCTGGAACTTGCTATATAAACAAGACTGTTTTTGAACCCACAGAGATCAGCCTGCCTCTGCTTCTAGAGTGCTGGGATTAAAGGCATGAGTCATCATGCTCAGCCCGACCAAGTGCTTTTAATTACTGCCCACTTGAATTCTGTGGCAATGCTGGGAGTAAAGCTGTCATGTTAAATAACCCTAGACAAAGCTAGTCATCTTAAATTTAGACAAAAAAGTTAAATAGAAATATCCAAGATTTTTACTTAAAGTATACTTTGCTTCCTTGTCCCAGCTGGGTTAATGTTAAATGGAGCATAAAATTAGGTTTAGTGGTAGATTATTAAAGCATAATGAAGTTCAAGGCAATAACAAATCTTTTGAGTACAATCGCACTTTGATCATCACATAACATGATTTGGAATATATGAAGTGTGCTTTCCCCTTCTTTAATTGAATTTTTCCTTTCACAGCACAGTATCTGTTAGATAAATATCCCGAGTCACCGCTGCTTCTAAAACCCAGAGCTGAAAACAAAACAAAACAAAAAAAGATTAACTTCTCCTTTTTATCTACTCAATAATTTTTTAAAAAATATGTATCAGATCACTCAAGACAACGCAGGAGCCCAAGGATCAATGTGGCTGCCAATGAGATACCACAGTCAACAAGAGCTTCCCAAGTTGCCACACTGAACCTCCCTATCCAATCACAATGGGTTAATTCCCAAGACAACATATTAATATCAGTGTAATTTGACAAACATCCTGAATACCTATTATACACACACAGTTCTGTTATCTGTGATGTATTATGAAAGTTAAAAGAAAAACACAGTTTTGCCTCCTTTGGGAGGGGTTAGAAACACACTGGCAAGTGCTGATAAAAAGGTTGAAGGCTGGCACTGTGGAAAAATAAACAGGGCAGTCAGAGGCTGTAACAGCAGTGCCATGCGGATAGGTGAAACACAGCAATGTGAACAGGGCATTGTCTGCCTGGACCACTAGACACTGTGCCACAAAGAGTGCACAGAGCAGCAGTCTCAGTGCACACAATGCAGTGGAGGAGATGCCAATGCAAAGAAAGATACCCGGGCCGTGGTCATAAATACAGAAAAGCAGGACACCAGGCCGAGCATCCCCAAAGGATGAACTCAGAAAGGCTCCGAAAGAGCATGGCATCCCCCAAATACTCATCCTTTCTTGACTCTTGACAGAAATATCACTTGAATTCCATTGGTTTTCCCATTTTATGAATAATCTGATGTAAGCTACACCTAAACCATTTTATGGAAGTTTCTAAAATGTCATTTAGGATCTGCAAGCAGTGTCCTAGAAAGCTTTGAAGACTTGAAAAGTCACTTTTTGAAAGTGACAAGCATACAATACTGCAACACTACCAAACTAATGTTGTTCATTGAGAATGTTGGAATTCTCAAGAAGGATGAGCCCATACTCCCTCAGCCTAGACACATGGGGCAGGCCTGGGCTCTGCTCCAAATGATATCACAGACTTTGAAGACTCCCCATGGACGTCTGCTCCCTGGGGAGCAGAAAGGGGATGGGATGGGGTTGGTGGGAGAAACAGGGGAGAAGGGGAGAGTGCAGAAACTGGGATTGACATGTAAAACAAGCTTGTTTCAAATTTAAATTAAAAAATTATCAAAAAAAAAAAAAGAGCCTATCACTTCTTTAAAACCCTCCTACAATCCACTTAGCCCAACAGCGCAGCTTCAGTCTCTTAGGAGTCACTTGGTTAACTATCATGTAGAATGATGTAGTTTCTGGTCCACAAATGCTGGCCCACATTTGCCTCATCACCAAATTCTAACATGCGCATTAAACATTCTCTCTGTCTCTCTGTCTCTCTGTCTCTCTGTCTCTCTGTCTCTCCCTCCCTCCCTCCCTCCCTCCCTCCCTCCCTCCCTCCCTCCCTCTCCCCTGGGCGGGGACAGAACCTAGAACCTCAGGCATACTAGTCAAACACTGTATCTATCATTGAAGTACATCTCCATCAATGAATCATTCTTTTCTTTTTAAAGATTTATTATTTTATAAGTGTGTTTTGCCTGCATTTATACACATGTTCTGTGTGCCTGCCAGCAGAGGCCAAAAAACAGTGCTAGATATGGTAGAGCAGGAGTTAAAGATGGTTGTGTGCTGCTATTAGGGTGCTGGGGATTGAAGCTGCATCCTCTGCAAGAACAAGGGCTCTTATCAGGTGAGCCATCTCACCAGCTACCTGCACCCATCAATCATCCTTATATTGCTAAAGGGATGAAAATGGTATCTCCCCCATCCAGCTCTGTCCTAATTGGCTTAATGATGTGCCATTATTAGACAGAGGTAGTTTGCTGCTACTATTGGTTTTTACCTCAGAAGAGAGGCCTGGTACATTTGCTCACAGGGGTGTTTGGCCACCTCCAGAGGTGGCCTTTACACAGCCAAATAGAGCTGGAAAGGTAGCTTAGCTATAGGGAACTTGCCTACAAGCATGACAGCCTGAGTCTTGTCCCCAGAGCATAAACCAACAGTCAGTGCGTGGATGACAGACTAAAAGAAAATTGGAAGGATGAGGAGTCATTTACGAATCATCCAGAAGAAAATGTGCTCCTAAAATGAGGTAGAGGAAATATAGGGGTCACTAGACTTTAGGGTTTGGGTGAATGCAGGCAAAGAAAAATGAAAGATTATGATTTGAACTCAAATGATTAAAGATGGCACGAATACAGCAAGGGACACAGAGCAGAAACGCCCCCCTCCGCCCCCGCAGAACTGAGTTTAGATGGACTCACACTAAATGTCAGACCTGTACATGTGTGTATACGTATTGTTAGACATTATGCATATGCACACATGCTGACAGTTACCCTTGACTCTCAACAGAAAGATTCAGATCTGAGGGAAAGGCTTACGAGGCAGTGATGGAAGGTGTGGGTGGAAGAGAGAATGTCAAGTCAGCACCAAAGCAAATATGAGCTAGGACTAGGGAATTCCCCTCCATGTTATGCCAATGGAAACGGATACATAGCCACCAAAAGACAGGGAACCAGCGTTTATAGCAGCACCGTCCTTAAGCCATCAACAGCAGAAGCAAAAAAGGTGCAAGATAAAGACAGTATAGCTGTGACAGCACTAAAGTCACAATGGTGAAGACCATGAGGAAGGGAGAGGAGGTCAAGAAAAGGTTTCTGGTGGGAGTGCTGGTGAGGCTCTGCCTTTCCACCTACTTGGGCATGTTCGCTTGGCGTAAACCAACTCATCTCTGGCTAGTCACTTTACCCCGAATGCTAAAAGACGACTGTATGACTTTCCTCCACCACTGTAACAACTTATTCTGTATTTTGAAGGTCAAAGTCCAAAATGAAAGTGTCAGAGGGTCAAGGCTTGTGTTGGGTGTGCATGTGATGTCAAACTGCCATCTGCATCTCCTATCAGGATGTTCAGAGTGGCATTTAGCGTCCACCCAGATAAATCAAGATGATCTTATCTCATGATCCTTAACATGCTCACAACTGCAAAGACCTTCTTTTCCCAAATAAGTCAGCCCGAGAGGGTCTAGAATTTTGCTGTAGATGATGCTACAAGCATTACAAAGACATCACACCATGAAGAAGGTGAACACAACAGAATTCAGGATGTTGGATGAAAAGAGGAAATAGAGTCAGTGCAGAAGAGTTTCTGAAGATCTGTAGGGAAACAGGGTCATCTGCCAAGACCTTCAGCAAGGATGCTCAGTAAGAAAATGAAGACATCAGAACACCCTTAGAAGGGATAGAAGGGTTTTAGTGTTGGAATAGTACATTTGAAGACCAGCAAAAGATTAACGCACCAAAGGGGTCTAATGAATTTATCAGTATTTCTGTCACTTGTGAGAGTGACAATTGTACCACAGCAACAGAAAAGATCTGAATCCAGAGACTTGGGAGACCTCCAAACCCTACTGTTTCCTGTCTCTCATATGCTTGCAATGAAGCTGTGTAAAGGAGAAAATGATGGAATTAGAGAAACTACAGACTAATCACTCTTGCAGAGACCAAACTGTGATCCAGACATAGGAAGTTCAGCCTCATAAATAATTATTTTTAGTTATAGGTGGACTGGGCTGGCAAAGAATCATCCCCTTCCGGCAAAGAAGAATTTGAGCACACAATGCTGATGGTACCCAAATTTTGTCTTCAAGGAATCTTTCAGACCAGCTCACAACAAAGCTAGATAAGCCACAATTTGCACCTTCTAGTGTGCCCACATACTTTAGGAAAAGAAACTTTCTATACATGAGCACGCTTGTGTGTGTTTGCGCGTGCGTGCTTGCGTGCGTGCGTGCGTGCATGCGTGTGTGTCTGTGCGTGCATGCGTGTGTGTCTGTGCGTGCATGCATGTGTGTGTGTGTGTGTGTGTGTGTGTGTGTGTGTTTGTGCGTGCGTGCATGTGTATGTGTGTAGGACAATCTTAGGTGTCATTCCTCAAGCATTATGTCCTTGTTTTTGAGATAGGGTTTCTTACTGACCTGGGATTCACTAAGTAAACCAGGCTGACTAGCCAGAAAAACCCCAGAATTGTCTGTCAATGCCTCCTCACCACTGGGATTGCAAGTGTGCATCTCCATGCCCATCTTACACAGGCACTTTCACTGACAGCCATCTTCTGGCACTGAAGTAGTATTCCCCTATATACTTTTACTTATTAAAATCACAAAATTTGTTTGTTTCCCAAAACAGGGTTTCTCTGTGTAATAGCCCTAGCTGTCCTAGAACTTGTTCTGTAGACTAGGCTGGTCTCCAACTCACAGGGATCCACCTGCCTCTGCCTCTGCCTCCCAAGAGCTAGGATTAAAGGTATATACCATCACCATCAGACTTATAAAACTAAGTCTTATATTAAGACATGTGATCCTCTTTCCAAGTTAAAATAGGGTCTAATTATACCTTTATTTATTTGTTATTGACTATGGTTTCTTATATAGCCCCACACTGGCCTCAAACTTCCTCCTATCTACACCTCTCAGGTGCTTACATCACAGTTGTGAGTCAACACATCTGGCTAAGAATCTATTTCTTAATATTATGATAATAACAATAGATTGGGGGATGATTTAGAAGGCTATATAGCAGTAGATGGGTGTGGCAGCACTCAGGACAGGGGCAGGATGATGGCCATGAGCTCAAGGTGGGGGTGGGGAGATAGTAAAAATCCTAGAATCCATTATAAGGCAGGGAACACCCTCTACATTAGAGGTAGAAATAGGATGACGAGGCTTCTACGGTGACACACAAGTCTGCATTTGACACACTGCAAACTGCTGTTTGCTCTTCGGAGTTCTTACACCTCCCGAAAGGAACTTGAATCATCACAAATTCAGCTCTCTATAAACTCAGTACATTGTGGTCCTAAGTAATTAATCTTTCTTAACACACTTAAAAGTCTAAACAGGCTATTTTAGGAGTTCAATGTGCTTTTGATCACAGAAAAGTGTAGGTTATTCATTTCTTGCCTTTCTGTTCAATTTTAATTAAACCAGCCAAGTCCCATCTTCAGTCATTCATCAGTGAGGTCTCAAGGACACAGAACTGTGTAACTGTAGGAATCTTACATGAGTTCCTTCACTCCCCACACGAGCCAAGTACGGGACCCAGTGAAGCGACAGCTGCCTCGGTTGCATGAACTCCAGAAGCATCTGGGAGAGAGAACTGTTTTTAATGGATACACATCCTTCTATCAGTCCAGGCATCCATGACTTCCTCACAGAGCCAGCCGAGAACAGCCAGAGAGAACTTCCACATTCCCCGATGTTCTCCAGCGAAAATAGCTGGGGCAATTCCATCATGTTTGATTATTTTGATTGAAATATTTTCCGATCTTTGGTGAAGGAAAATTTTCTCACTCTCATTTATGTACGTCATGTTTATATATCATAGTGATCCAATAACCACAATTAGGACTCTAGAAAAAGATATGGGTAAAATTATCTGATTTTATTTATTTTTAGTTTTGGGAAAGAGGAGAAAGAAACTGCAAATTAAAAGATTGAAGGGGTGATGTCAATTGCAATGTAGATCTTATTTGGATTCTGCTAAAGCAAACTACAAATTCATCAGTTTTGTGAGACAAGTTTTGAAAATGGACAGAATATCTCATGACATTAAGAAAACAATTATTTTAGTGGGGCTGGAGAAATGGCTCAGTGATCAACATCATTGGTTGCTTTCTCAAAGGACCCAGTTCAATTACAAGCACCCTCATGGCAGCTCCCAATTATCTGTAATTGCAGTCCAACACCCTCTTCTGGTCTCCAAGAACACACAGACATGTGGTTTACAGATACACACACAGACAGGTGAAAACCCATTATACATAAAAGAAAATGGGAAGAAAAATTTTAAGTGTCACAAGGTACTGTGGTAGTAAGCCTTATCTTTGAGAGAATAAATATGTAACATGGTAATTAAATTGTATACATGCTAAAAATGAGAGGTGGCATCTAGCTATACACGTATGTATTCTTTGTCCAAAAGGTTATAATTTCTATTCAGGCAGTGGTAATGCACGCCTTTAATCCCAGCACTCAGGAGGCAGAGGCAGGCAGAAGCCAGCCTGATCCACAGAGTGAGTTCCAGGACAGCCAGGGCTACACAGAGAAACCCTGTCTTGGGGGAAAAAAAAAGTAATTTCTGGGGTTGGGGGTACATCTCAGTAACAGTGCACTTGTCTAGCACACATGACATAAGAGATAAATAAATGAAACCTAGATGTGCACTCCCTACCTGGCAGAGGAAGGCTGCTCACCCTGGTGAGGTTGGAGGATTCCCCCTTGACTTCATCCCCTGTGCTCATAAGCCTAGCTGGATCTCAGAGGTGTGAATGACAGCCAGCAGCTCCAGGATGCTCCAGGGTTCCTAAAGTGTCAGCAACAGACGTCTCTCACCAGGATTCATCTAGGTTTCAGCCAAGACCTACCTGGTGCTTCCCTTCTGCCACACTTTTCAACACCTCATGAGATTTACAAATATTTACAAATATTCTCCTAATTGTTCTGTAATTCCAACACAGCAGAGGTGTAAATATGATTCTGCCAGTAAGATGTCACTCCTAGTGTATGTGTTGGCATGCCATTTGAGTTCGTGGTGGAGGTATTGTACTTCTTTCTTGAGTGTGACAGATAAATGGGTCAGATTAAAACCCTTCATCGCTAAATCATCTTTTTACCACTGACAGACTGACCTCCCTAACTGCAACAAATGAGTCTTTCTACTCCCAATGTCAACTAAAATTAAATTGTCTTAAGGAACTCACTTTCTAGGAAATTTAATATTACTCTTTAATTGGAAAGATAAGCACAACCACAAAAAATGTCACTTGAAAAGAGAGTTGTCCATCTAAAACACCAGCCACACAGATGACAATCAGGGAGGAAAAGGCCCTTGTCTGATCCCCAGTGGGGCAAAGGGCTGAGCTTGAGCAAGACACCAGTAAGGCAGGAAGAAAATACCACAGCAGCTCCTACCATGGAGCACAGTAAGTCTGCCCTCCCAGGGAGGCTTTCAAGCTCCCTGTCACTGTGCAGGAGGCTCTGTGGCAATCCCAAGCATCCCAATCTGGGAATGCTTCATGCTGCTCTCACACCTTGTTTATGTAATCTCTTTATTGTTTATTCCATGAAAGACACCGTGGGTGGGATGTCAAAGGAATACGTAGCAGCTGTGTGATGAGTCTGTGGTCTTCATGTGAGTGAGACAGCTGGGCCCATGAGCACACGTCTAAGGTCAAATAAATTTATTCACAGGGCATAGAACACAGTGACTGATTCTGGAGATTCCGAAGGAGGTGTGAGGGAGGGACCGCAGTGCACGCACAGGGTTAAGACAGCACTGTGACATGGATGGACAGGTCCCGGTGATCCAGGAGTGTCCTCCTCTGCCTTCTGAAAATGTGTGCACACGTCATCCCGATGCATGAAGAAAGGCTTGCCACCCATCCAGCTGTGCTAACTACAGGAAGTTTACAGGAGTGAAGCTGTACAATCACTGTGGGGTTTATTTTCAGTACTGCCTTTGGCTCTTAGGAGGAAAGATACTGCTTGAATGTACCATTAATGCGTTCTCTTTCCAGACTCATCACCCAGATGCTTACAGTTCTCCAGGAAGTCTGTGCTCATTCTCTTTAAAAAAAAAAATTCCTCCCCTTGCATCCTGTAACAGTGTCTGTCTGTCTATACTGGGGGTGAGGGCAGAGAAGGAATAATTGAATGTTTAACCAAAACACATTGGAGATGGAATAGGATAACGTTTCACTCACGTCCCTAATACAAGAGAAACAAAGAAAACAACCACCTCCTAGAACAGTCAAAGGGAGAGTCCACACCACACCAATGGAAAGAATTCAGAGATGCCAAGGTACGAACTGTAAGCTTTGCAAAAATATTAGCAAAATTAACTCCTGTGAAAGAGAGTTATATATCTCCTGAATTTCCAGCATTGTTTCTATCTGCCTAATTAGCCATCAGAAACACAGCAGAGTGACCGAGAGCATCATCACTGAATTGCCAGGTACATCTGCACTGGGAGCAATCTGCTTTCAGACTGAGTAACTGGAGGCCACATCAGCTCCAACACATGGGGGACCAGTGTAATCTCTACTGTTTGCTGGGTCGTAGGGATGCGAGATAAACCGAACACGTATGCATGCTGCATGCGTGCACACACGAATGCATTCAATTTATGCCCACAAGACTAGCAGAGAACAGATAATGAAATAACCATACAAAAACAGAAGTAAACTGTGGTAGGTATGATGAGAACTGTAAAAACACAGATCTGATTAGTTGGCAGGGGCTTCCCTGACAATGTGATCAAATCTCACACAGTTGCAGAAACAAAGAGTCATGGAAAGCAATGTACCCCATCAGTGGGCAGGACCTGCCAGACATTACTAATCGCCAAGGAGCACCTCCTGAGGGAGGGGTGCAAATGGCTGGCGTCACACTGCCCAAGCCCACACTTGTACCATGCAGCAAGCAATAGCAGGAGCCCTGGCCTTAGACTCCCAAGCTCACACTTCCGTCAGATGAGAAGGGGTTATCAACAATGAGCCCTTAGTGACTGTTAGTCATTGCAGAAGATTGAGCCATGGGTGGGGAGGCATGCTCACACCTTGCTGTCACTGAAGAGACCTGTCAACAATAGGTCATAATGGGTTTCTTCTCCTCTCCTGATTACAGGAACTGTGTAATCAGCAATTTCGGTTTCATTCTTCTCACAGGAACTTCTGGGGTTTTGACAAAAATGTACAAAGAGCATTTCCAGACCCCGATGCAGGGACACAGCCAGAACTGCAGGCTGATTTAAGGTCTGGAGAGCAACAAGTTACAGGACCCCAGAAAATGTGAGGATGGCCAGCTAAATTCATGTCATCGCCTTCATCTAGTCCCTGATGTCCACAATCACATTCCGCCAACCTGGCCCACTGCCATTTCTAATCAAATCTCATTTCACTCTCCAGTATCGACCTTGCTGGGTTCTGAGCAATGGTAAATGCTCCTCCAAGGGCGAGAGATGCCCACGGAGGCCTGAAAACTCAGTAAGAACAGTGAGTATGCCCTACATACACTGTTGTCACCCAATGCACTCGTCCTCACCAAAGAAATCAGCCATAGACTGCTCACATTTCTGTCAGACAAGCTGCTTTTTCCACATCCCCCAGGCCCAAGTAAGAAGAGATATTTATTTCATAAATGGCATAGGATGACCTCACCACCTTTTTATGCACCTTGGAGTAAAATGCATTTCATTTGGTACAGCTTTTCTCTTTGGCCTTGGTCCGTGCCCTGCAGTGGTGGGAAGGGGTACAAAGGGCATCAGCCTCTCTTTCTCTCTTAACAAACACCCTTTCCCTTTTTTTGTTGCCTCTCCTCCAAGAGTTTACCTTTGTCCTGAAGGGTTTCTGTTGCTTATTTCTCATGTCTTACTTGCAAACACCTACGACAAGGTCGCAGTTTTTGTGTTTTGTTTGTTTGTTTGTTTGTTTTGAGGCATCCACAGAGTGGTTTTATAGGTCAGACTGTGTGTCCCTTGAGTCCTGAACTGAAAGTCTAAAATGTGCTTTGGGAACTGGTTTAATCCAGATGGCCAGTCCCAGACTGTCTTCTCCCACAGTTCTTTCTGCCCATTGTGATTTATTTCAGAGCAACATAGAGAGGGGAAGAGGAGAGAAAGAAAATAAGAGAACCTGAATATCCACCATCCATAATCCCATTAGGAATGGTGTATTTACTAGGGTTCCTGAGTTATGCTGGGTCACTTTAGAAGACGTATTACACAAATTGTGTTCTTAAACTGTTCCATAACATTCCTTTGAGTATATCATCATAGACAAACCAGACTATGGAAATGAACTTCAGTACTAAATAACAAAGTAATTTTCTGTCATTTATTTGGATCATTTTTAACTCTGCAAATATTATGGGCTTTTATGATGATTATTTTGAAATAAGAAACTTAATTCAAATGTTTGACATTTTGAAATAAGCGGTGGATGTTTTTCACTCCTAGAACCACTGTTTTGTCTCAATGTTGCATTTCCAGTGGCCTTTACCACATCTCACTACAGTATTACACATGTGTTCCTGTCAACAACTTGGGATGGTTCTATAGAGACTACTGAGATGACTATAGCAATGGGATTATTAACAAAATATTCAAGAGAATAAAGCTACACCCAGGTAAATGATGAAAACTGAATGGTTTCATGGTTAAAAGCCCTGAAAAATAAAGTGTATCTAAAAATGTGTGTGTATTTGACTTAGAATCCTGTCACTTGGGAAGTTGAGACAGGAGGATTGCAATGAGTTCAAGGCTACTCTCAGCAACACGGTGAGATTTATCTTAAAGATATAGATTATATATATACATATATATACATATATATATATAATCCCCACTGTCACAGAATATATGTGCTAAAATGAATATTAATTATCAAGCGGAGATACCAGACATTTTTGGTGCATTTCATTCATGCATTATTATACATATACCCACACAGTATGGGAGGAAAATTACTATTGCTCTATAAATAATGCATCAATAGTAATTGCTACCTTACAGCTGGGGAAGCCAAAAGATGATATTTACAGTTGCCAGTGAAGCAAAAGGATAAAAGCCTGTGTTCAAATGGCCACAGAAAACCTTAAGGCTAACACTCATAAATAACTGAGTTAGCAGCTTCCCACGCAGGTTAGGAAAAGGCAAGGGTGTCTTCTGTCACTGTTCCTTTACAATATCATACTGAAAC
Source organism: Cricetiscus sungorus (assembly GCA_030556225.1). Classification (NCBI taxonomy): domain Eukaryota; kingdom Metazoa; phylum Chordata; class Mammalia; order Rodentia; family Cricetidae; genus Cricetiscus; species Cricetiscus sungorus. The sequence continues at coordinate 25,940,221 of JANBXA010000731.1, forward strand.
CCTAACTAATGGAATAAGACAAGATAATAAAGATAATACTCATCTCACAGCAGAGCTATATCTGACAAATTTGTGAGTTGAAAATACTGCAATTAAAACATGCATTCAAGCCAGAGGTGGTGGTACACGCCTTTAATCACAGCCCTCAGGAGGCAGTGGTAAGTGGATCTCTGGGCTTTCTAGGCCAGCCTGGTTGGTCTTCACAGTAAGTTTCAGACCAAACAATACAGTAAGACCCTTTCTCTCCAAAAAAGAAAAAAAAGAAAAAAGAAAAAAGAAAAAAGAAAAAAGAAAAAAGAAAAAAGCAAGCCTTCTGATGCCGATGAAAAAGAGAAAAAGATAGAATCAGAACTCAAGCCACGAAGTAGAAGATATATTTCCAAGAGACACACCTGACACAGAATAGTTGTGCAAAAATGTACAAAAAAGGTTAATCCCCCCAAAGAAACCAATTAGGCTGAAAAGTGCAACATACACTTGAGCACACACACTTTAGCAAAGAAGATAAACAGATGGCAACATAAAGCACATGCAAAGTTAATCCATGGCTCCTGCCCTGAGGGGACAGCAACTGGACAACGGTGAGACAGCACGGGATGGCACCAGGATGGACCAGCAGCATGAACCGTGAGAGCAACACACACCCCTGGTGTGTGTGTGGGGGGGGGCAAGACAGCACAGCCACCGTGGAAGATACTCTTACAAAACACAATCTGTCTCTATTATCTAGAAATCATATTCCTCTACATCTGTCCAGTGAGCTGAAACTTACTTTGACAAAAGAATGACATGGGTGTCCATAACAGCTTCATTCATAATTGTCAGAACTTAGAAGATATCCTCCTGTAAGTGACACTCATGGGATGTCAGAACTGAGTTGTCAAGCCATGGAAAGGTATGATGGCATAAAAGAATAAATGTATATTACTAAGTAAAAGAAGCTGGCACCATGCAGTTCAATGAGACATTCTGAAAAAGGCATATTGAGAAGATATGAAAGACCTGTGCTTGCCAGAGGCTAGAGGGTAAAGAGGTACGGCACAGAGGATGCTTTTCTGTACAGTATTGTAATTGTGGGTGTGTGACATCATACATTTATCCAAACTTGTAGAACTTACACCAGAGCAATAATGACGAGCCAGTGAAAGTTCATCAGTTGTAATGACTGTCACTCTGGTAAGCAGGCAGATAGTGGAAGAGGCTGAGTATCTACAGGGACAGGGAAGGAATAAGAATGTTTTTTATCATCTCTTCTTCTTTATCACTGTGAAGTTAAAATTGCTCCAAAACATAATGTATATGTGTGTACGCAATATATTCTAAAAGGAATCATACACCCACTAAAACCACACATGCACACTCACACCTCTTTCTAGCCTGCCCCCCAAATCTGGGATCATTGTATCAGGGTTACAAGGAAATTTGCTGACAATTTAACAAAATCTAAAGCACTCCCAAGATACATCAAGATGATGCAGGAGCAGAAAGTCTACAGGTACCCTCGACCCCCATGCACCCCAATGTACACAGGCATCCTGTCCATGTGCCATGCTCACCAACGCCCACATCTGGGACTCCTGGCTAGACAAAGTACACTTGCAAGGCCTTGTCATGTAAAATGTAAAGCATGATTCATGCAGTCTTAAGTGCACATTGCAATCTGAGGAACTCCAAAAACCATGGAGCCCAGTCCTCACCCAGGAAATCCTGGTACACTGGGTGTGTGCGCAGGGTGGTGTGGGCAACAGGTTTGTTGTTATTGTTTTTTTTTTTTTTTTAGAATCAGGTGACTAATTTTCACTGATACTGAGAACCACTGATTTGGAAGCTGCCTTTAAAAAGCACACTCACCCAGTAATTGTGCAAAGCACAGGGTGCCTGCTTCAGCATGTGGGTCCATTATCGCACTCCTTAGACATCTTGTCAACAAATATTCCCTTTCACATGAATGGAAATGAATGGCTGCTCTTCTAATGAGAGCCAGTGTCAGCAGTATTGGCACGGAACCTAATTCTTCCTGTTCACAAGACTGATGGACAGCAATGGGCACGCACTTACCAGTTATGAAATCATTTCTAGAGCAATCTAATTGGAGCTTTTGCATTGACTATGTGTCCTATTTAGAAAAGCTTCTCTGAGTTGGTTGAGCAGATGATAACTTTCCCCTTTCTTATGTCAGATTATTAAAAATGCACAAATCTAAGGGAAGAAAAGTGGCTTCCTTGCATTTCTAACTTTCCGTCATGAACACAAACACATGTTCTGATAATGAAATTGTGCTGACGTGACCTAAAAAGGCTTTATTGGGGAACACGGCATTAAATGGAGAGCCAGCAGCTTCTGTCTGCCTCTGGCTCCTCGCTGAACAGGAATGTTGGGACCTTTTCCCTGGGATGGCTTCTTCTCTACAGTTTGAGCTGAGGGGACAGGAATGCCTGGGCTCCCAGCACACCTACAATCCTGGCCGTGAAAATCACAAAGCCTGTCTGTTCACAAAGAAGACTTTGAAAATGAGACCTCATTATTCACAAGCCTGGCTCCTGTTCTTGTCCATGCCTCATTTCATCTGCAAGCGTTTTGCGTGTTTCTGCTGCTTGCTCACTCAGTCTATGTGCAGAGAACATAGGAAAGATGAAGTCTACATGTGCTGTTTGACAATAAAGACATATATGACCGACCTGTCCTTTTCTGTAGCTATATATACATGGGCTCCCTGGGAAAATAAGCCTCTCACCTGCCTGCCTCCCTGCCTCCCTGCCTCCCTCCCTCCCTTCCCTCTCTCTTTCTTTCATGTGTGTCCATATATGCATGTTTATATGTATATGTGCACTCAATTACCCTTGGCGGCCAAGGCATCTAATACCCTGAAGCTGGAGTTACAGGTAGCCATGAGCCATCTGACAGGGGTGTTGGGAACTAAACGTGGGTCCTCTGGAAGATCAGAAAACAACCACTGAGCCTTCTCTCCCGTCTCTACCATTTATTCTTCCCAGGGCTGGAGAGCTATCCTAGGGTCTAACACAGTCAGACAACTGTTCCACCACTGAGCCTTTCTTCTAACTTCTTAGTTATTGCTTCCACTTCGGCTTTCTTAAAACAACATTAAAAAAATCAATAAAATTCCCTTTTCTCCAGAAACCTTCCGACACCCAAGAACAAGACCACGCCTCTCTGACAGGTCCTCCTGGTCACAACACCTCTATGCCTTTCAATCTCAGTAAACATGGTTACTGCGGGTATACTCTGTGCCAGGAATATACAAGAAGCCAGTGACCAATCAAGGCTTTCTGGGGGAAAGCAAGGTACAGCTACCTCTCAGTATGTAACTCCTAATGAAGGCGACATAGTGACTAATCACCATGACGGTACCTGCTGGAAATGCGGCACAGGGACAGAGCACCGCGAACGGTTCACTATTAACAGGTCATTGGCGTCTTCTTCAAATGTAAGATACAAAAATAATGAGTCAAAGAATGTGTGGGAGTTTATAAGGTAAAAAGGTGCCAAGTTCAGACTGGTATACACGTTTAATGTGTACATGAATCAGCAGGGTGTCTTGGTTTAAAAAAAAATACAAAACAGGTTCTAATTCAGTTGCAACAGGCAGGAATGATAGCAACCTGCCTTTCTTATGAGCATCTAGATGAGTGAAAGACAGGATGCTGGCACAGCAGTCACGCTCTGAGAAGCAAAAGTAGAGATGCCATGACAAAGTCAAACAATAGCCGTACTGGAAATACAAAAGGGGGAGCTATTAATATGAGAGTAGGGAGTGGCTCAGTGCTTCTTACCTGCTACATGTGGAGCCCTGGACCTGAACCTAACACAACACACACAAAAGCTCTCGGCATATTATCAATCCACAGAGAGGGCACAAGAAATATTATAGGCAGGCTAACGAGGCAAACCAGCCAGTATGGCAAGTTACTATATAAATAAAAGCAGGCCTATCAGACAGACAGTGATTCTTTGTCAGTCAAATGTCCATTACCATGAACAAATCAAGAGAATTCAAAACACCAAGTTTCGAAAAGAGTCACATATGTGTGCATTTTCTGCCCTAAAGTAGGAAATTCTAAATAAAGCAGGAGTCCCCAAATCCCGTGTAGAGCCTTGTAGGTACACATGTAGGCACAGAAGATTCACAGTTATTCATGTTTCATCTTTACCCAGGTGTCTGTCCCACCTTCCTGCATCAAGTATGAATACCTGATCTGGGAAGCTTCTGGAATATTATTTGGACAAAGGAAGTGCTTGGGGAAATGTTAAGATATAAATGTTACCACAACTGGACCTTGCAACTACCCCACCCAACCCCCTCCAGGATTTAGGGATACCCAGAGCCGCTCACACAGAGCAGCTGACTTGGTGCCCTGCCTATAAGCACCCCCATCTCAACTTAGTCACCAAAACAGTTCTCAGAGAAGAGCTCATATCTCTCCCTGGGCAAGTCACAGGATTCTGTGCTTCCAACCTTTCATTAGTTATTAAAGAACAGTCCAAAAATCTCTCTGGTGGCCTTGTGAGCGACAATCTTTGCCATTTGGGACTGACTGTTGGAGCTCATGTTGCACTTGAGTGTTTTTGTTGACTAAAAAAACCCAACATATTAAATGACTTCTTTGGCAAGACCATGGTCCTTTCAACAAATCTGGAATGTGTTTATTTCAAAATGTATTTCTGAGTTGGAGCAATGGGTCAGTGGTTAAGAGTGTGTACTGCTCTTGCAGAAAATCCCAGCTCAGTTCTGAGCACCCACAACATCCATGTCAGATGGCTTACAAGATCTGTCCCCTAGTTCCAGAGGACCCAATGTCTGTGTCTGGACTGCCTGGTCACCTGCACTTACATGAGCACAGACAGACAGACACTTGGGTGCACGCACATGCGCGCGTGCGCGCGCGCACACACACACACACACACACACACACACACACACACAAACACTTTTTAAAATCCTTTTAACAAAGCATTCTTGAGTCTAGACTTGGAAATCAGACTTTGTTGTTTTTCGACTGATGGAGAAACTTGTTCTAAATCTGTCATTCTCACACATTTCATCTTCTTCCTCCTCCTGAAGAAAGCTGTACCATATCCCAGAGCTGCAGTATGTTTACCCAACTGTCTCCCTCTTCTGAGGCTTAGCTGAAGAACGCGAAATTTCCCACTGATGCTCTTCCAGGAATGTTTTACCAATGGATTTCAGGAATTATTGAAGTTCCAAATTTTCATGCTATAATTTTTCAACTATGTTTGTCAGAGTGATGAGTAGGAAAATGCTCCTCTTCTCTCAGACTCCTGACATAGAAAATTTTCTCATGACTTCTAACTCCAGTGAGTGGATAACCTTTCATTTTGTGCGTGTGTGCATGCGTGCGTGTGTGTGCAGAAATCAATTCTCCTTGGGCTCCATTCTCTCCTCTGGCTGATAATCCTACCACCTTTCTCATTTTAAATTAGGTCACAGAAATACCTATCATCCTAAATTCCTACATGTGTTAAGTTTATTTTAGGATTCTAGCAATATCTTCCTGAGGCTGAAATCACATATTAGTCAAAGGAATTGAATTCCAGGCTGCCTTGCTACAACCAATAGAAAAATCGTGAAAGTTGGGACATACTAGCATTGAGAAACCTCTCAAGAAACCATGCAAAGGCTTCTAAATATAGCTATGAGGACTTAGGTCAAAGCTAGCAATGGAGCTCTTTGGTTGGCCAGTCTCGCTGATTCATCAAGTTCAAGGTTCAGTGAGAGATTCTGTCTCAAAAACATAAAATGGAGAGCAACTAAGGAAGACACCCAAAGTCAACATTTGGCTCCGCCTGACACATGTACACAAGTGTGCAAGTGAACATACCACACACATGTACATACAACACTTACACAGACCAAAAGGAACATACTATAAAGACCTATCTGTTTCTTCCTTCTGTCCAGTGAATAGGAAACTAACAAAATGTCCTACGATACAGAAACTGCTGGCAATTACAGCCCACAAGTGCAGAACTGAATAGCCCTTGTTTTCTTTTTCACGAAACAATGAAGCTGTAATGTGCTGTGAAGTCTAACGACATGGACTGAGCCTAGAAAAGTTATGCATGCTGCTTGCTAAGAGAAAAACAAATCGTCAAACTTCTTGTCTTTTGGCCTGGAGTGTTATTCTCCAGCCCAGGCTGGAGGGGATGTGGTTATACAGAAAGTAGATTCAGGCGTGCATTCTTGTAATCTAACCCACCAAATATGTAAAACACCATAAAACATGCTGACTTCAAAAAGGAATACCAAGCCACTCCACTTTCAGGAGGTTGCCACCCTTAGAAATGTAGGTGCACCTTTCAGTTTGATTATGACTCGATGCAATCATAGTGACCATGGCAATCACCTGGGCACTAGCTGAATTTAGGGAAACATTTCTGGTATTACTTTAACTTAAATTAATTTTTCTCAATGGTCTTTTAAAAAGATTTTTACATCAACTTCAGCCTCCCTTAATCCTTCCTTCTCTCTCACTCATTCCCTTTCTCCTTCTCATCATTCATTCAAGTCTTCAACAATTGTTTTATACTTCTGCTGGTCCGGGCAAGGTTCTAAGCACCAGCACAGTAGAGACAATCATGCCATATGTGTCCCTTGTCTTTAAGACTTTTCATTAGAGTGTGAGGAGAATTTCAAAGAAATCCCCTGTAATTTAAACCAGTGAGGACCATCAGTAAGGGCAATAAGAGCAGAGCAATGTCTATGATGCATAGAAAGCAATGAAGGGAGAAAATATACCCCCTGCAGGAGAGTGATGGGAGGTGGGAGGTAAGAGAGTGGGTAGCCAGGAGCTGGGAGCACACATCCCAGCTAGGTCCTGGGGGTATGACTTCACCCCGGCAAGAAGAGGAAGGATGCTCCAGACAGACGGAAGCACACAAAAGCAGAGTTGAAAAGTGCAGAAGTTCAGATGGATTAGAGGAGCAGATGAGTGGGGACCAAGGAGGGAGAAATCAGGCTGCAAAGGGAGTGGGGTTGAAAGGCACAGGCGGGGCTTCGGGAGTCCAGCATTGCTCTATCTGCCCAAGCCCCTCCCACAACTCCACTCTGATGTTATTACCATTGTGCTCTCACCAGCTCATCTACAATCCCTTACCCTAGCTGATCAGCACCGCATTGTCGTGGTCTGGATGTGAAATGTCTCCCACAGACCCACGGGTTTAAACACTTGGTCCCTGGATGCTGGCACTGTTTGAGGAGTTTGTGGGACATGGGGTCTAGTTGGGGGACATCAGGCTTTGGCACAGATTCTGGGGGTTACAGAACCAACCCTACTTCCAGTCTGGTCCTCTGCTTTATTTTTCATCAGCACCATGTACAGCCACTGTTTCCGTGACCTCCTGCCACCACACTGTCCCGGATCCACCAATGCCTTCTCCTTTGTGATGTGCTGATTCCTTTGACCCAGGAGCCAAAAGGAACCCTTTCTCCCCACAGTTGCTTCTCCCCACAGAAACAAGAGGTATTGTTTCTTCTCCATCATACCCGTTCCAATAGGAAGTGCAGAAATCAAGAAACTCATCTACTTGCTTATTGCACAACTTTCTGAGACACACCATACCATCCATAAATGCTATACAAAATGAAATCTACCTGAGAATTGTTATGTCTGAGTTGTCATCCCATCAAAACAATTAAGACCTTTATTACATTTTTGCTGTTAATACCAGAATTCTTACCATGAAAGTCTGCGAACCTAGTGTTAGCTCACCACAATGTTAGTCACCATGCATCTATTTAAAAGGATCATAGCTGGAACTCGGTGATACAGCACCTGCCAGCATGTGTGAAGTTCTGAATTCAAATCATTGTTGTGGTAACATTCAGAGACATCCAGCACAAGGGCTGGTAAGGACAGGGCATGGCTCTTTCTTGGTTTTACCAGATTAAAAATGACAAGAATGTAATCTGTGTCATCAGGGGGGCTAAAGACAGAATTTCCCCAAATTTAAAAGGACTAGAAAGCACTTGGGTACTCTAAAATATTGTTTAAAAGCAAAGGCTTCAGCCATGGGATAGAGTGCATTAATTACCTGAAGATTCTCTTGACTCAGGCCAAAGGGTTTGCTCTGTGCGTTTATTCACTCTTCCAGATGCTCTGTTCCATCTTGTTCAGACATTTGTGCTAGGTCTGAGTGAAATATAGAGATGAACCAGACCACAGAGCACTTTGTAAATAATGGGATCTGTCTGAAGGTCCCAAATGTCACAAGACAGACAAAAAAGGTTTGTGTGAAGATGGATGGCCTTTCATCATGAGAAATACTGACCTGGCCTTGACATTCAGGGACACAGGCCCTGTACAGAGGGAGAACCTCTGAGACAGATATTGTAGACGGTGAAAGGTGCTTTTAAGAAGTAGGAAGTCCAAATTGGCAAAGAAGAAGGCATATTGGGAAATTCAGTTTCAGAAAAGCAGGGTCTAGAGGACATCATGTCTAGAGGAATGCTTCCAGAAGAACTCATAGGTGCTGGCCTGAAGAGGAAGAAAGCTTTAGAATAAGAAACCCCAGGAAGGGCCTTAAACAGCATTGGGAAGAGGGACAAAAGATAGCTGACAAATGGCAGTATGGCTATTAAGGAGGCATTTTCCTTCATAGCAAAGTCATAGTCCCAAGGTTCACCAACAAGACCAAAAGTCTTCACATGAGGAGAAAACCATCACACCATTCACGCCATTGCTAATGCCTTTGAGGTCCCCTCCTCCTCTACTCACTGATGGAAAAACCATCAGTGTTACTTCCTACCTAGGCTATATGTTTGTCATTGTCTATGTTGCCCATCTGGCTTCCTAACTGACTTCTCTATATTCCCCTTGCTTTATAATGGTCATGACGATGCCTGTACATGACGATCCCTGTCCTTACAGGACGATGCCATCCTTTTACTTGGAGTCTTTCAGTTCAGTCTCTGATGCCACCCTCACTTGACCTCCTTGACCTCCTGCCTCTCTCACAAGCCTCTTGCACTAGCTACCTCTGGCTCTTTATGCACAATTCTGCTCCAACCAAGAAATGCACCTCCTCATCCTGCATACCCTTGGCCTCAGGTCAGGATGTGCCCTTTCATAAACCAGGGCATATTACTTTGCACGGAACTTAAACAAATGAACAGCTGTTTTCCAATGACTATTTCTCTGGACAAGCGATTTCCCTTCAAACCTGGAACTCACTGTGTCCACACAGACTAGAATAATATTTTATGTGCAGATGATACTCAGAAGATGAATGGATGAGAAAAGAGAGTAAGAAACAAAAGAAATCACTGAAGTGGAGACAAAATATCATAGCTGAAAGACAACATAGAAACATGGGTTTCAAAGGGACTTGGAAGACATTAAAATTGAGGGTGAAGGATGTTCAGCAGATTTGGGGAAGGTAGACAAGAAGCTGAGCAATGACGATGAGACTGGAAATATGCATCTTCGGAGCTGTTTCCAGGGAACTGATCATGGGATGGTACAACATATGGAAATGACCTCTTTCCAAACATATAGTGGGCTTGTTGAGGGGACTACCCACTAGGTGCCCACCTTTGTATCCCAGGTCCCATAAAAGATGAGAGAAGAGTACTTCAAGAAAAGGGGGTTTGCCAGTACTTCTCCTTTAAGGGGAATGAAGATCCATACCCAGTCTCCTAAAGGCCTGAAGTCCTCACTGATTCATCAAGAAGCTCTTTATATTACATCAAGGTGCTTGAGTCCAGATCTTGAATGTTCTCTAAGACCCATTTGTGAAAAGGTTGGCCCCAAGCTGTCATTACTAAAGCAGTGGAACCTTCCAGAATGGGCCCTACTAAGTGATCAGTAGTAGAGGTGTTCCTTTGAGGAGCATTGTGAGACCCTGACCTCCTACTTGAGTTGTTGATGCCGTTTATTTGTTTGTTCTGCTTTCTAGCCATGAACTAAGCTGTTTGATAGGCCATGCACTCATCATGTCATGACATGCTGCCTGTCACAGGCTCAAAACCAGCAGGGCCAACCAATTATGGCCTTGAACCTCCTAAAACTTAGAATTCAAATAAAGCTTGTACCCTCAACAAAGTTGATTGTCTCAGGTATTTTTTATGGTGACAGAAAGCTCATCTGTGGGACAAAAGATGCCTGCGGAAATTAGACGAGGAACAGGAGGCAAAGAATGGACACTACATGTTTGGGAATTTTTGTAGAGATGTGTCAGCCTCAAGTGGGCTGATGCATCAGTCCTGCACATGCAAATAAATAAACTCTCCTCCCTCTTCCTAGTTACCAGAATTACCCAGAACTCTCCCAAGAGATTGTCCTTAAGGGTGTGCATGAGCTTTGTCACCAGGGTCACTGCAGGCATTGGGGTTTTCCAGGGTTGTAAGGGTCTTCCTCTGAATCTGTATTGGGATCTGAAGACACTCTTGTTTCTGTGCTACAGAAGAAATAGGTAGAAAGGATCTTTGCTTTGCCTTTTTCTAAACCATGCAGGACACATAGTCTAGAGAGTTTGGGAGTTCCGCCTGGCTCAGCAGTCAATGTTCTTCATGGGTCCTAGAGGCAGAACCAAGGGCTTCCTTGCTTGGCCTTATTTTCTGACTATATACCTACCTCTTCGACCTTTTCAGAAGCTTTGACTCAAGACTGTGGCATTCCTTAGCAACCCAGGCAAATACAACTCAAACAGCCTATCAGTTTCAACACAGCTTCCAAGAAGAAGAATAAGTCAGGGCTTTAGAGAAACAGAGTCATAGAAGCTATCTCCATCTCAGGAAGCAAGAGTTTATAGGACAGTCCTCTGGTCAGGTAGGTCCACACTTGTGTGACTAATATGCTGATTCTAACCATTCTCTAGATTCACTGCTGCTACAGAGTTCACCTATTTGCAACATTGGAGGGCCAGTGGGCATGACCCAGATAACTCAATATATATCTTTGAGAATGATTTCCATATGTTGTAATACATAAATGAATGCATTTTAGATATAAATTAGAAAATCAAAAAGTGAAGCATTTGAAGTGATAAAGTGATGGCAGGAATATTACATAAAAGTATTAGGATTAAATAGTCTTTCTATTTTAATACCAGCAGCCAATGTAAGACTTTTGTGAAAAGATCTTCAGTACATTAGGTTCTTTAGCAATTTAGTAACAAATACTATTTTCATTTCTCTTTCACTTAAGTATACTGCAATTTAGTGTCATTATATCATAATAAAATTTAAATAATATTCATTTTCTCTTTGGCCCAGCATTTTTCCTTACTTATTATTTTAGAGCACCTCAAAAAGTTATTACATAATAACTCTTGCAGTTTTTCAGTCACTTGTATTATTTTAATTAATCTTTATTCTTTATGATACCCAATGATATGTATTTTAATGTCTCATAACTATACATGATATGCAAATTTAGCCAAAATAAAAATTGTCTTGGAAATTATAATGCCTCAATAGTGTTGATGGACATTTCTGTTCCACCTGGTCCTGCAGCCATGTAGTCCCAAATAAACACACAGAGCCTTACATTAATTATAAACTGTTTGGCTGATGGCTTAGGCTTCTTACTGGCTAGCTCTCTCTTAATTATTAACCCATAACTATTAATGTATGTATTTCTACATGGCCTTATCTTACTGGAGAATTCTTGGCATCCTAGCTTCCCGGTAGCTACATGGTGTCTCTCTGGCAGCTCCTCTCTGCCTTCTTCTTCCTAGCGTTCTCCTAGTCTGGTAGTTCTGCCTTTATGTCCTGCCTGGCTATTGGCCAATCAGAATTTTAGTAAACCAATAAGAGAAATATATATTCACAGCATACAGAAGGATATTCCCCATAACAATAGCTCTCTGAGACATTCTTCTAGGGCTCTGCATTAAAAACAACAATGATGACCATAACACCTTTTTTTGGGGGGGAGGGTGGATAGTGGAAGCAGTATAGAGAAAGGGTCTCATGCAGCTCAGACTAACCTCAAACTTGCTATGTAGGTTAATCCCTATGCTTCCACCTCCCTAGTCCTCAAATTATCAACTGTTACACTCCCATACCTGGCTTATGAAGAGGTGGAAACCAAACCCAAGGCTTTGTGAGTGGTACAGCTCTAGCCCATAATAACACTTATTTGGAGGCTCCAGAAATGATTCAGCAGTTATGAACCCTTACTCTTCCACAAGAACGGAGCTTAATTCCTAGCACCTATTATGGGTCTGTCACAGCTGCTTTTAACTCCAGCTTCTGGGAATGCAAACATCTCTTCAGGCCTCCATGGGCACTCTCAGGATATACACAAGCACAGACACACAAGCATGCTCATAAATAAATATAAAATGAAAATTTTTACCAATTAGTATCTCTCAGTTTTAGAAAGCTATAGAATTCAACCACCTACTAAGAATTTATAATTGCTCCACTTTTTTTACACTTTGGTCAATCAACCCGATACTCAGGTCTTAGAAGCAATTTACCTCCCCCTGTCTCTCTTGTCTACGTAACAGAGAACTCAATAAAATAAGAGACTACAGGAAGCAATTGAAAAAAATCAAAAATTTAAGATCTTTGTTTAAACAACCAATTATTAGATTTAAGTGTATTCTATATTCAGAAACAAAAAATATGCCATGCATGGTAGTGACACATGTGTTTAAATTCAGCACTCAGGAGGTACAGACAGGTGGATCTCTATGAGTTCAAGGCAAGTCTGGTCTAAATAGTGAGTTCCAGGACAGCCAGACTATGTAAGAGGATCTCGTCTAAATAAATAAATAAATAAATAACTGAAAAGAAATGGAAGGAAGGAGAGAAGGAAGGAAGAAAGGAAGGAAAGGAGGAAGGAAGGAAAGAAGGAAGGAAAATGGGGTGGTTTGAGAAGCACACGGTGACACACATCTTAATCCCAGCACTAGAGAGACAAAGGCAGATAGGTCTCTGTGAATTCCAGGCTGTCTGGTCTGGATGTTCCAGGACAGCTAGAACATAGTGAGACCCTGTCCACCTAGACATAAAGTGTTTTGAGCTTTTGGGTATTATATGTTCACAGCAGAAATCCTGTTTCTGTGTTTCTACTAATTGCATACAGACTTGTGAAAGCAAATGTTACTCTGTGTAACTTGGTTTCCTCATTCATTTGATAAGCATTTACTGAATAAATATTGTGCACTAGGTATTCCTGTAAACAATAAGGGACAAAGATTAAGTAAGAAGTTACCCACATTTCCACTGTAGGTAACAAGCAGAGATCAGTGACAAAAAGCACACTAGAACCAAGAATAACTCCATCTTGGGAAAATCCTGAAAAGAATTTCATGAAATAATCTTTACACTGAAACTACACATAAAGTCAGTCCATTAAAGGTCTGGAGAGCTAAAAATATAATAATGATCTATCCACAAATTGTCCCCTATTTCCCAAGAACATCTTCTGTCTATGGGAAAATCCCACAGAACCTTTAAGGAAGAAGGGAAAAGATGATAAAAACAACACTTTTGCATTTTTAACTGAGGCTGTGAATGTGGTTCAGTGGGTAGAGTGCTTGCCTAGCAGAGAAGAGGCCTTGGGTTCTGAATCCCCACCACGGCATAAAATGGGTTTAGGAGATATGGATGGCACTGGAGCTAGAGGCAGCAGGACCTGAAGAGGTGGAGGTCAGTCTAGGATACCCAGGATCCTTTCCATAAAAAAAGAAGGGAGAGAGAGGGAGAGGGAGGGAGGGAGGGAGGGAGGGAGGGAGGGAGGGAGGGAGGGAGGGAGGGAGGGAGGGAGGGCTTTGCCTAATTTTAAGCGAGATATCTGAAAGTACCAAGCAATGCAGTAAATTTGTTTTGTAAGGAGTAAAGCTACTGCTTGACTTTTGAATTCTGTTCTTACAGACACAAAAGGCAGCAGGTAGGATGTACATAGTATATTTAATTAGTCCATATGCCCTCTGTCATCTTGTGCAAGATTTACTTACCCACTTAGTACGGTATAAGCACTGGGATGGTATAAGCAAGGACTATTGCACATACTCAGCATAAACTAGCATGCAGGCAATGGCATTTAATAGCTCTGATGAGTCTGGATTTTTCTTTCTTCTCAAAACAATAAAAGACTTCAAAGCAGTCACAATCTGTAACTCTGCACTAAATTGCAAGGCACTGTCACTTCCTATACTGATTAACTTCCCCTTTTAGGCTACAGCAAAAAACCAGAATACATGGCAAAAAGATTTCCTGAGTTCTTTTTTTGTTTGTTTGTTTGCTTCTTTGCTTGTCTTTTGTTTTTCAAGGCAAGGTTTCTCTGTGTGGCTCTGGCTATCCTGGAACTAGATCTTGTAGACCAGGCTGGTCTCAGACTCACACAGATCCTCTTGCCTCTGCCTCCCAAGTGCTGGGATTAAAGTTGTGCACCATCAATTTCCTGTTAATAGAAAAATCACATCTGCTCCAGGAATTTAATTAATAGTATGATTTTTTACTGTTTATTCAGTATATTACACAAGCCCGCATAAACAGAATTAATGCCCTTATAAAAGACACCCCAGAGATATCATGTCTCTGTGGCCACCTGTGGCTATAATTAGAAGACACTGTCTGTGAGGAAGTGGCCCTGCCCTCGTCAGACACCAAATCTGCCAGTGCCTTGAAGTCGGACTTCCCTGTCTGTAAACCGTGAGAAAATCTTATCTGCTCATATACCACGAAGCCTATGGATGTTTCCTAATGAAGCCCCAACATGTTATGACAAACACTTCAGAGAATCACGCAGGAACACTGGGGACACAAGGAACAAAATGATCCTAACCCAACCTCACTGAGAGGTCAGCATTATGAAAAAGTTGACGTAAGCTAGGATACTGTGCCGGGCTCTCAGAATACTAGCAGGAGGCAATTCTGTCCAGAAATACAGGAGGCAGACTAGATAGGGAAAGAAAGGTCCAGAGCATCTAGAAGAAGCCTCCTGTTTCCTAAATTGTTGGTCCCAGCGTAGTAAGCCTACAGACCCGTAAGGGGGCAGGGAAAGAATATGCAGAGTGCTGCTGGAGCAGGAATGGAGAGACCCCTGAGAACTATCTGCTGGGGCAGGGGCAGCAGGCAGGGATGAGGCCGGGCCTGGTCCCAAGGGGCTGCAATGACCTCCCAGGGGCCTGTGCAGTGGGATAAGGAGTAGTCCTTTCCATAGTTTAGGAGCCAATGAGAGGAGCTGAGGGCAGGACACTACTGAGGTCCTCTCAGAACAGCTCTGCAGCTCAAAGGGGAAGCACTGCAGGAGGGACTTAAGAAAGACAGCCACCAAGAGGGCGCCAAAGGCAGGAAACCCACCCGAGGCTTGAGGCGCTGGCCAAAAGACTACCATCTTCCAGCCGGCCAGCAAATCTACCCCGTCGTTTGTTGACATTAGAAAGAGGAAACAAGAGCTTTAAAAAAAAATTTAATCCCCCCCCCCTTAATACAATTTGGAGTCAACGACCTTAAAGAAAGTCATGAAAATATCTTGTGTCTTGTCTGAGTTGAGAATCTTGCTGCCATGTTTGAAGCAAGTGACAACAATAAGAAAGGAAAATCTGCACTGACAGCCAGCCTAAGAACCGTTGATGAAAGAGTAGGGAAGGGAGTGAGGTGGAGGTGGGAGGGAGCAAACAGAAAAGCCTAGCTCTGCCTTAGTGCAGTTCAGGCTGGAGACATTCTGTTCACTCACAGGGAACCAAGGCTTTTTCCAAATGTAAACAGTACACTCGATAGGACAGGCAGCCCAGAGCGGCCCAGTGTTTGCACACGACTCTCAGGTGTGCCCTGGCCAAAGATTAAGGAGGGGTTGGCTCCCATTCCTAACTGCTCCAGCCTGCCAATGGATTGCACCAGAAATAAGACAGCCGGTGTGTACAGATAAGGCTGGAGGAGAATTTAGATTAGGAAAAATATTAAAAGAAAAATAAGCTGGCTATGTCTCCAAAGCCAAGTGGTTTGAAGTAGGGAAAAGAACGTCCTGGACTCTGTCTATCTGGAGCCTGATGCTGGCTACAAACCCCTCTGGGGATGCAAGCCATCTGTAGATTAAATGAGTCCGTGAAACAGTCTGCACATGACCCTCAGAGAAGGCCTCTCCCCACTCCCAGACTCCTGAGGTTTCCACCAACATTGCTACCAGAAGGTCTCTGAAAGCTGTCACCATCATCTCTCCCCCCCTCACCCCCCGCTTTGCCTTTCTCACAGAGAAAGGATAAATATACCAAGTTGGCCCATTCCCCTGAGGGGAAAGTAGTATGTCATAGATTTTTGCATAAGTAGTTAGCTTAGTAGTCATTGTTCTCAACCTTCCTTCTGCTGCAACCCTTTAATACAGTTCCCCTTGTGGTGGTGACCCCCAACCATAAAGTTATTTTTGTTGCTATTTCATAACCATAATTTTGCTACTGTTAGGAATCATAATGCAAATATCTGACATGCAGGGTATCTGCTATGCAACCCCTGTGAAAGGGTCATTTGATCCCAGAGAGGTCTTGACCCCCAGGTTGAGAAGAGCACTTCATGTCTAAATGATTCTTCTTCCTACGTTTGTTCACTCTCTCCATCTCACATATCAGCCGGTGAGAATGACTGCTGTCCCATTACTGTTCAGCCATGCCACCCCAATATGCTCAAACACACGGAGTAGGCTCAGCATATAAGCAGATACGTTTACCTGAAAAAGTCACAGGTTTTGTATTGTGACAGTATGATGGTTAGTTTTAATGGTCAACTTGACACAGTCTAGAATCATCCAGGTAAAGTTTCAAAGAGAGAGTGTCTATATTGCTACATTGAGTTGATCTGTGGACAGTCTGTGAGGATTTCCTTAATTAAGTTAGTTGATATGGGAAGACCCAGCCCATTATGGAAGCAAGGGTCACTGAATTGTGTAAAAGTTGTTAGGCATGGAGGTGCATGCCTTTAATCCAGGTACCTGGGACACAGAGACAGGTGGTTCTGACAGCAAGAGCCACCTAGTTTGCCATGGTTAAGTCCCAGGCCAGCATAATGGCATAATGAGACCTTGCCTGTGTTTTTTGATGTTTAAAAGATAGACTGAACCAAGCCCAGAAAGCAAGCAAGCAAGCAAGCAAGCAGGCATTCATTTCTCTCTACTCTTGACTGTGGCTGTGATGTGATCAGCTGTTGGATGTTCCTGCCTTAACTCACAATGATGGGATGTAACCTGGAATTGTAAGCTAAAATAAACCCCTTTCTCACCAGGTTGCTTTCTGCTATAGTATTCCATTACAACAGAAACGAATCTAGAACAGACACTAACTTTTCTACCAGGCCTATATACAGACACTGAAAATTTATAGAGGAAAACAGCTTTCCATATTCTCTAACTGTTCTTATTCTATTTTTGAAACCACTTTCTAGACATGTAATGCCCATTCTCAAAACCATGGCCTCATTTTCACTCCATGACCCATGACATGGCTATGACTTGGATGGAAAACCAGGGTGAAAGCCATTGACTGCTTGATGGCCAGTTGCATCTGTGCACATCTGGGTGACATATGCAAGAATTTCAGACTGTGGCAGATGTTTCTAGAGATGGCCACCATCAATTCCTGACCCCCTCTAAGTGTTTATGCCCTCTATCCCATTGAGGCATTCCCCTTTCTTTGACTCCAGGCTGGAAATCTCTGGTCAAAGGGAATGTTCTTAAAAAGTTGAGATCAGCGTGACACAACTGGCAGCTTCTACTTCCTTCTTGGCAAGCTCACTCAAAGGATTCTCTCCTCAGAAGGCATACGAGAAGGCAAATCTAGTTGTAGGAAAAGGCCATGTGGCAGATATAGGAGGAGTGTTTAAGGCCAGCAGACAACTAAATCAACACCCAGTCATTGGAATGAGCCTTCTTGGACACTGAAGCCCAGTTAAGTCTCCAGGTGATTATAGACCCAACAAAGTAGGGACACACCCAGGAGCCCACTAAACTCTTTAGGCTGTGACAGATAACAGGCTGCTGTTTGAAGCCAGTATGTTTCATGTGGTGACAGAACAACATAAAAATGGTCCAGGGACCTCTCAAAATGAGAAACGGACACTAAAACTTAAGTGTTGCTCAAGACAACACTTGCTTGTCTTCTGTACATTGTTTTCTCAGTTGATCTTCCTAAGAGTGTCAAGATGTAGGCTTTCTCACTTAAGAAACTCAAGGATCCTTTCTCAAATGGGTACAGCTGAGGCAGGACTGAAACCATTTCAGCCACTAATGTCTAATGCTACTGTTTAAGTCTTGAAAGTCTTCCCAAAAGCCCAAGGCTGGAAGTCTGCCCCTTAAACTGCAGCACTATTGGTGGCTGGTAGAATCTTTAAGAGATTCAGGCCTAGTGGGAGGCAGTCAGGCCACTGGAGGTAGCGTAGTGGAACCCTGGCCCTTCTTTGATTCTCTCTCTATTTCCCCATCACCATAAGGTACCAGGCTTCCTCCATCATGTGAGGTCTTTCAACAGAGCCAATAAACCCAAAGCAGCACTGAAACTCTAAAATGGGCTCAAAACAAACTCAGTAAATAACCTAGCTATGGAGGACTTTATTTGCAAAGCATATTAATAAAAATTAGGAATCTGAAATTTGATTCTCCCTCAACATGTTTTCTTTAATTTACAGTACCAAAACAAAAGAAAAAAACAAACCTCCTGGCAGATTGTAGATCAGATAAGATGCAGCATTATGCAGCCTTGAACCCTTCCTATCTTGGTGGCCCATGTCCTACAAGATGGCATGAAAACTCCTTACAGGCATAATCACATTTCACTTCTCAGGAAGCCTGCAGGGTAGTAACTGCCCATATCTCCACATTGTAGATGAGGAAGCTTGAAGCTCTGGGAAGGAGCTCAGTGCCAAGCTTTTACCCAACATGCACAGGGCCTGAAGATTAATCCCTAGCAAAACAAAACACAACAGCAGCAGATGAAAAGCCAGTGGCTTAAAGAGAAGCATGGACAGAGGAGCAGTAACTGGCAGGACCAAGACTGAAAAACAGAAGTCTTCCAAATCCAGCTTCGGTTTTGGTCATTATAAAATGTGGCTTCTATTCTCTATTAACAAGACATTATTTTTTCCCTCTGACCATTGCGGATACATGTGGACACATTTAGACTACACACATTTCAAGAAATAATCTCTGCCCCCAGAGAGCCATCTTGGCCACACTATAGATCATAAGGTAGGCAAGAACAGTCCCAAAGCATGGGAACTGCTAAAGCCACAGCCCTCTACAGTTCCAGCAAGCAGTGAACACCTTGCCCGCAAATCTACACCAAACTGCACGAAGGGACCACTTCGGGTAGAGGCTCGTTTCCTTTTAGTAAACGTTCCAGCAAAGAACGAGCAAAGAAATGCCAACCAAGATGACCCCTGGGAACACTTCAAGATCTGTAAACAAAAATAGCTGGGCACCACTGCCTCACGGCCAAGTGGGTCAAGGGAGGGTTCTCCACAGCTCTGTTCTCCCCACCTGCTTTACGTCAGCTCACCCACAGTGACCAGCAGAGCTGAAGGTCCCTTCAGTTTGTCACTTACTGCCTCCAGCAGTAATGGGCTGTAGGGCATAGGGAACTAGGACCTCTGGCTCAGCAAACTGGACAGACGACTGTGGTGTCTGGGCCTGTTAAAAGTCTTACAGAGCAAATGTATGCCACAGTGCTATCCTAAGTTAAATAAAACATCTCAGAGAAAGTCTTATTAGACAAAATTAAATTTCTTTTCTCTTGTTGCTGTTGTTGTTTGAGACAAGGTTTCTCTGTGTAGTGTTGGCTGTCCTGGAACTCAGCTCTGTAAACCAGGCTGGCCTCGAACTCACAAAGTTTCACTCTGCCCCCCAAGCACTGGGAATTAAAGGCACACATCGCCACCACCACCATGTCTTGGTCTAAATTAAAATCCTAATAAATTCCAATTATTCCCCTTATATCTGAAAAGTAAAATGTAGCCTTCAAAACACCAGGTTATAAGAGTTCTTTCAGAAAGAGTACAAGCTAATAAGTACCTTATGGGAAAATTAATTTTCCATGATTTTCTTATGAAAATCTGATTTTCAGCCAGTAACCATGGTCTTGGGAGGCTGAAGCATGAGGATTGGGAATTAAAAGCTGGCCTTGGCTAAACAAAATGAGGGGCTGGGGAGCAGGGTGGAGAAAAGACAGTCTGTACTAAACATGTACTATTTTTCTTCTTACATGAATGGGTTATGCAGTGTTCACATTGCAGTAGGCATTTACATTATGACTTCAAGACACTGGAGGATGCACATAGATTGCAGGCAAACACAGTACCATTGTATATATAGGACATGGGCATCATTGGATGTAGAGGGATGAAGAGGATGTACTTCAATATTGTTATAAAGCTGTATTTGAATTTATAATGGTTTTCCATTCTATAAAAAAAAAACAGAGGACCTAGACCCTGCTAAAGTCATCCTTAAGGATATAAGAGACTTTAGTTGTTTTCATGTAGCAGGCTCCTTCCCTGTTCTACTGGGATAACACAGAAGATGAAGGGGGTATCAGTCAGAAACCTTTCTCAGTGCAGTATGTGAAAGGAGTGAGGATATTGATCCAAAAACTACCATATAGCATCAGCAGCTCCACATATAAGGATTGTTTCTGATTGGACGGCTTCTTTTTGCAGTGGGCAGATATACAATGAAACAAAGGATGGACACATCTGAGAGTTGAGTGTCTTGCAGTCAATCTAGGGTTTACTAGAATCTAGTCAGAACAGTCTTCCACTGAACACTGGTTAGGAAGCTAAAGTGAAGAAAGCATGAAAAACTAAGCAGCTTTGGAAAATGTGAACTGTTTCCACTTGCAGATTTATATAGTGGGAAGCTGGGCAAAAAGATCTCACTTTTAAAAAGGGAATAATTTTTATACATAGGTGGTGCTACATGCAATGAAATATTCAGGTAGCTGGGAAAACAACAAAACCTATGACCTGTTCCTTAACTCCTGAAAGCCTGTGAGGTCTACCTACTGGAGACAGATGAAAATAAAACTTAACTGGCCTTAGATATCTCTTTAACTTCCTGGACAAGTCTACAAACTGATTCCCACTAGCAACAAAATCCTAAGCTTAAGGTGTCTCACCATGAGTTCAAATACATCAAATGGCACCAGAAAAGCAACTCTACTTTAAGCCAATTAAATTTAGGACAAGTTACTCAGGGGCTATAGCTTAGAGGAAGGGCACATGCCTCACATGCATGGTATCCTGGGTTCTAGCCCCAGCACTGCCAAATATCAAATAAGGAAAACATTAACTTTTAGCTGCACTGGCTACACTTTACAAGAAAATGGTACATTTAATCTGGTTTATATACATTTATTACTATCTTAACCTCACTCCAAAGGTTCATGATGTAGTCCGTGGAAATTTATACTCACAAAGCAGGGCATCCTGTCAAGCATAGACCATGGCAGGATGAGCCAATGTGATTTCGGCCGAGAGTAGTTTCTACCGCTTTTGCAAGACTGCCTTCCCTTTCTGCTCCTTTCACAAGTATACTTGCTCTTTAATTTTTAAATTCTACTATTATTATTATGTGTGAAAGTGGGGGGTGAGAACAGCACAGCACAAGTAAGTGTGCAGGGCAGAGGACAACTTTCAGGAGCTGGTCACCTCCTTCCAGTGTGTGATCTGGGCACAGAACTCAGGCGGTCAGACTTGTACAGCAAGTGATTTTACCAGCCGAGCCATCTCCCGGGCTCGAAAACACGCTTCTCAAAATCACATGCTCCAGCTATTCACCACCAGTCAGTCAGAACCCTCTCCCCACACCTAACACTACTTACTTTCCGGAAATTTCCCTGGCCAAAGTTACTTAAGACTGTAATCTTCCATTCCAGTTATTTCTTTTAAACATTCCACTTGGGCTCAGCAGGCAAGGAGATTTGCTGCTAAACACACACACACAGAAACAGACAGAAAGATACTTATTGCCAAATGCACACACAGATAGACAGACACAGAGACACACCTCTAAATAAAACATAACAAAAAATTTCATGCATGTAAAAAGGAAAATTCAGCAATGACTCTCCTGTTTTTGTTTGGTTTTGACACCACCACAGAGCTGCCCCGGTTGTTAAAAAGCTTAGTCCCAGGAAGCTGCTACCGGGCAGCTTTAAGAGGTGGGCCAGAGTGGGAGGTTTTAGGTCACTGGGGTGTGCCTTGAGAGGACAGTGGGAATCAGAGCTTCTCTCTCACAATGTGAACAGTTTTGTTCAGCTCTGAACAGGCCAAAAAGCAGCGGGGCCACCCCATACAGCATAGAAGCCCCAAAACATGAACCAGACCAAGCCTTCCTCTCCATCAGCTGGTTAGCTCAGATACACCTGACGGCGCCTGTGAGATTCTCGCCCTTCCTAAGTCTCTTGACCAAGGTTCTCTTTCCCATAGCTCATGCTTCCTTTTGTCCAACTTGGGATGCTGGCTGATTCTAAGAATCCTGTCACATGACTTTTTGTTATTCTGCCTCTTCCTTGTAGAGACTACATCTATGATTTAAAGTCTCTGTTATATCCAGTGCTCAATATTAGATTTCAAATCCCTAATCTAACACCCTCAGAATCCCCCATTTCTTCTCATATCACTTTAGATAATCCTCCGTGTAATGAATATCTGTACATATACATATTATATATATGTACATATATATATTACATATATTTCCAAAGCCTGGTCTTGTATATCAGACTTTTGGTCCATTAAGAGAAAGAGAGTGATGTTACAATTTCTCTTCCATTTTTGGTTGTGAACCTAGCCTTTAATGGCTGAGCCATCTCCCAGCCCTGTGAATTTCTATTCTGTAAGCACCATTAAGTGTTGCCTATAGATTACTCACTGTAGAAGACATGGGGAATGCCAAGGAAATGTGATCACTGCTGATAATACATTGAAGCAAGGAAAAGCAACATCAAACCAACTAAGGGCTAAGAACTGAAACAGCTCAGAAACAGAGAGCTTGCCTAACAGGCCCAAGGTCCTAATACCCTGTTGGGGGAGGGGAGAGAGAGAGAGAGAGAGAGAGAGAGAGAGAGAGAGAGAGAGAGAGAGAGAGAGAGAGAGAGAGAGAGAGAGAGAGAACTAAAAGTGGAGGACAAAACAAAACAAAACCAATGTGCTCAATACACCAATAAGAATAAAATGCATGCCGGGCTGGAGAGATGGCTCAGAGGTTAAGAATACTGACTGTTCTTCCAGAGATCCTCAGTTCAATTCCCAGCAACTACATGGTGGCTAACAACCATCTATAATGAGATCGGATGTCCTCTTCTGGCTTGCAGGCATGCATGCATGCAGAACACTGTACACATACTAAACAAATCTTTAAAAAGAAGAATAAAGTGCATGCTTGTGTCTTATATAGCCCAGGATAGCTTTGAACTTCCTACCTCCTCTTCCCAAGAGAGGAGATTACAGGCACATGTCACCATCATCCACACAACAGCTATTTTTAAATGCCTCATAAAGAATCAGCTCTGCTTCACATACTGAATCCTAAAAGCAAATAAAAACTTACTTAGCAGCTTTAAGAAAGATCAGGTTTAGAGGGAGCAAACAAAGGCTACTAACTGAAACACACAATTTAAACTTTTAGGGCTCTTAGAGAGAGGAGAGAGCGAGCGAGAGAGAGAGAGAGAGAGAGAGAGAGAGAGAGACAGAGACAGAGACAGAGACAGAGACAAGAGAGAGAGACAGAAAGAGACAGAGAGAGAGAGAGACAGAGACAGAGAGAGAGACAGAGAGAGAGAGAGACAGAGAGAGAGAGAGAGAGAGAGAAGAAATGTGGGAAGATAAATAGTTCTGTGATTATTCTTAACTTACATAAAAATGGATGCTGGGTCACGCTCATAAAAGGCTTTGTGATATGCTGATTCGGGAGGAATTTCCCCTGTGATCACATGCCAGATATACACCATGGTTCAAAAGTTGGCTAAGAGGCTCTTCTCTGGGTAAATGGGACACTTACAAGTGCTGAAACGATGACTCACATAAAGAGAGATAGTCACCAGCAGCTTCTACCTTAGCCCAAATCTCAAGTTCATCTTCCAGGATTTAGACCAGGTAACTGAAGGCAGGAAGCATGGCAGGCCTCAGAGTCTCAAGGCACGGTTTGAGTCTTCTTTATTCTCTTGGAAAATCTCAAATGTATTGTGGCTTATCCTCTGGCACAGAACTCTCTTTAGGCAATGCATGTCTGTCTCACAAACAAACCAAGAACATGCCAAAGAGCACAGAGTTTCAAAACACAAAAGTGAGGGTTGTTTCATGTGTGTGCCTTGCAAGCTAATTTCAGTGTGCCAAATGGTATTATTTTAGGGGAAAACAAAAACATGAGCAAGATAGCTGTGCCCAGGGAAAAGAAAAGCATGATGATGCACAAATACAACAGCACAAGCTTGCTCAAAGTTCCCAAGCAGGGTCGACACAATGGCAACAGCTTTTAAGCATGAATAACTTCCTGCTTTCAAGGAACAATCCAGGATTCTACAGCCAAGGGTGAAGGGGAATGCCTATGATTCCAACACTACGAAGGATGCAGCAAGAGGATTCAAAATGTGTGGAGCCATGCAGCCTGGAAATAAGTCATGAGAAGAGGCAATACTAGAAAGTCAGAGGGTAGCCATCAAGAAGCCCACTGTCTATTTAGCAAGGCAAAGACTACTTTGATAATCAGAATCTTTACTATGAAGAGCTTTACTATGGAAAGCTTGGAAACTGGGGGGAGGGGTGGAGTGGACTCTGTTACTATTTATATGTCACCACGCTATGAGAATATGTATCTCAGTATTCCTGGCAACTTGCGGGTAGGTCAAATCTTCATTTTAGTAATAAATGGATGCAGAATTTGAAGAAGGGGAATATGGCTCTTGCACTATCAAGGTTTAACTTTCTGAAAGATATCATGAACACTCTTGAGCCCCAGGCAATGTGGTTATAAATAATATTCCATGAAGGTTCCTTTGCCTCAGACAGCTACTGATTCTCAGCTTGGAGCTATCTGCTACTTGGCTGCCTTCTGGTGCCTTAATCAGAGTGAAATTACATAAGGACTCAGTCTTGACTTCTGAAGAGAGCTATGTAAGCCCATCCCTAACCCTGTCATTAATGAACACCAGGGAATGTTTACATGGTACCAGCTTTTAAATCCTCCTGCAATTTTCCTTCTTAATGACTGTCTTTACATCTAGCTTGTTTCTTCAAAAGAAGGTTGTTTTTTTCTTTTTTAAATTAGTGTGAATTTTTGTCATTTAAAAAATTGGTCTGAGAGCCCCCAAAATGGCTCAGCAAGGAAAGGATCTCAGGACCTGAAAATTGAAACTTGGAGACCTGAGTTCCGATCTCTGGGATTCATGGGAAGGTAGAGGCAGAGAAGCAACTCCACACAGTTGTCCTCTGATCTCCATATGTATG
This sequence comes from Cricetiscus sungorus, assembly GCA_030556225.1. Lineage (NCBI taxonomy): Eukaryota > Metazoa > Chordata > Mammalia > Rodentia > Cricetidae > Cricetiscus > Cricetiscus sungorus. Next base: position 25,965,638 of record JANBXA010000731.1, read on the forward strand.
CAGTGACTCAGGTCTCTCTCTCTCTCTCTCTCTCTCTCTCTCTCTCTACACACACACACACACACACACACACACACACACACACACACACACACACAATAATAAAAAATTGATATTTAAGCAAATTAATATTGATAAAACTAACATGCCACTCACTTTAATATATGTTAAAAGGACTGGTCAATAAATTCCCTACAAATTAATGGTAATAAAGAAAAAGTCTAAGTGTGCAAAGACCTCATAATACTGACAACCTGTAACATCAGACTTCTGAAGCAACAAGGGGAGATCCGCCTCGGTGGCTCTCAGCCTTCCCAACGCTGTGACTCTTTAACACAGTTCCTGACAAGATTGTTTTTGTTGCTACTTCATAACTGCAATTTGGCTATTGTTATGAATCATAATATAAATATCTGTGTCTTCTGACGGCCTTAGATGACCCCTGTGAAATCCATTCCACTCTCAAAGGGGGTGTGACCACAGGTTGAGAACCAGTGTTTTAAGACAGAGAAAAGACTAGAACGCTGCTAGGAACCTTGAACTTTGCCATTTCATTTCAGATTTACCAACAGTCAAGTGTACTTTAGGCACAGAAAATATTTGACAGCACTGGTTTGCTTGGCAGGAAAAGGTAAGCCGACTGTTCCATCATAACTTACATCCAAGTATGACACTGCTCTCTGATTCCAACTGGCCATGGCAAACAACTTACATCCCAAGCCTGCTTTGCAGCTACCCATACGTACCCACATTAAGAAATGCAGTAAGTCTGTAAGCCATGCTTCCTGCTCAGTTAAATTGCCTATAACCCTCTTCTTACTCTGTTGTAGCTAAATAGTAAATACTCAGCACACCCCCCAGAAGCCAGGAATTCCGGGGAAAGTGAAATTCTATTGTCCAGAACGAAGACTAAAAGTTTCACTGGATCAACCAAAAACTGTCCCAAGACTGTTCTTCCAAACCTAGGCTTTGTCACCGTGAGATTAACATACGTTAATTCTATACATGTGACCCCCCAAAAAATTTCAAATGTTACTACAGAATATATCCATAAAGTTGTTTAGTCCCAGAGATCCTCCCCCAAATGTTTTAAGCTATTACCTTATGTTACTCTTGGTTACCCTCCAGAATTCTACTGTTAAAGACACTGTACACTTGAGTCATAGAACACAGCAAAATCATTCTGGTATGGATGGATCTGGAAGTTTCAGCCCTGCTGGCTAGGAGTGCTAGAAGGTGCTATGCAAGGGACCAGAGAAACTATCTGGTTATCATCAAGCACAATACTGTTTAGAGTCTCGGTAGTGCATTTTTCTGACTCATTAAAAATGCGTGTATGTGTGTGTGAGAGTGTGTGTGCGCGTGTGTGTGTGCGTGTGTACAAATATGGCCCACTATCGGTAGTTTTTAAGAGGGTACTAGGGATCAAACTCATCCTCATGCTTGTCTGGCAAACATTTTACTGAATGAGCTATCTTCCCAATTCTCTTTTCTTTTCTCATGACATAGGGTTCTGCTGTGTCACCAAAGCAAGTCTTCAAATTTGTTACTCTCCTGTCTCAGTTTTTCAAGTATTGGTCACCATACCAGACCAACTAACTTAAAATTTAAGGAGAAAACCAAAGTGTGTGTGTGTGTGTGTATGTATTATAGATATAAAAACTGGATCAAATGAGGAGTTATACCAGATATAGATACATACATAATCAGAAAACTAGTAATGAATTTGCTAACAGATGAAATACTGATTAACACTGTGTTAGGCAAGTCTGTAGGTATAAATATCACAGTCATTTTCCCCTGTAAGGCAGAAATCAATTCAATCTATACCAAAAGATATTCATATGTATTGCTATGGAGAAGAAACATTTGCGTTTCTATCATGTATGCACATTACTCATTGACACTAATAGCCGGATCAAAAGAAGGACAATCTAAGGAACACACACCTTTCAAACCCGGTAATTAGTTTGGATCATACCCACATTCATGTCTTGAGTTTCCTGGACCAAAGGCTGGTCAGTCTCCCCATCTCTGTGCTTTGGAGCTGTCTGACTTACAGAAACTCCTGTACTCTTGCTTCTTCTGTCTGTGAACCCTGCTTTCTGAAGTTGATCCTTCCCTAGGAAGGCCCTAGGAACATGGTGCTGCGACTCAGTCTCCTAATCATGGTGGAATTCATGGTACCATTTGAATAGCAGGACATCTGTTATTTCCTGGATGTAGTAAGAGGTACAGGTTCTGTGGTCATAAACCCACCGAGAATATGTCAGGATGATTCCTGTAGAGCCTGGAAACCAGATTTATTACTCTGGGAAACTGTGTTGTGACCAGTTATGGGAGGGTGGTTCTTGCTGTTCTACACAGTTTCAGGTAGATTTATTTGTTTGGATTGAAAATAAACCTATCTTAGAGGATGTGTAACTGCTGTAAAGTTCTCATGCCAAAGACGTGAGTTTGGCTTTATAACTACAGGCAAGTCATACCTAAATAAACATGTTTGCTGTGTGCTGGGTGCTATGCTAGATGTTCTACATGTGTGATCTTACCCTTAAAACAGCAGCAGGAGGCAGATGGCATCATTTGAATGTCAAGTTCCTGAATGGCTGGGCCAGAGTGAGACTAGTAAACAAATAATTTAGATAATAAAAGGCAAATACAGATTGGAGATACTGTTGATGCTGAGCCAAGGCTAAGATATGATTTATACATAAAAAATGAGGCAAAGAGCCCGTGTGATGGCTTAGCTGCACGAACCTGGCTCCCTGAGTTCAATCTTTGGAACCCTAGGTGGAGGGAAGGAGGGAACCAAGTCCACAGAATTGTCCTTTATGGACCCTGTCACATGCGCATCGAAACAGAGTTAAATAGTTAATTAAATACTTGACACACGTGTGTAGGTTGTGGTTTTATGTATTTCAAAACCACAGTTTACAATAGAACACAGTAGGATTTCCCGGGAAGAAAAGAGTTTTCCCAGGAAGGAAAACTAACAAAGCAGGTGCTTTCAGCTTCCTCCACAATGACTCCAAAGAGAAGGAAAATGACCCAGATCCATCCACGTGTTTAACAGCTGTGGTCTTTGCACAGACGCTGCATGAGGGTCCGAATGTCTGTTGCACCTTCCTGGTTCTTTTTTTCCCTACTGAAATTGTTTACAAGTCACATTCTAAGATTGTTTATTTTAGTGGTGCTGGGGCGGATACCAGGGCCCCACCCTGATAGACGGAGGCTCTACCACTGAGACACACCTCTAGTCCCTGCAGTTGTTCTTTTGCTGTCGTTATTTCTAGTGAGCTGGGTAGGGAGGAATGTGGAATATAGGGAATTCTTGGCTTCCTTAGCACCATCTGTTCCCATGGAAACAGTCACATATTATAAATCGTTTTACTCCCAGAGACTTATACCTTCTGTTTCAAAGCTCTCCAGTGCAGCTGCTGCCTCAGTCAGTTAATAAAACCATCAGAACTGAACTAGTGGGCACGTGTTGTAATATAGGGATAAGCCAGTCAGACTCAGAAGTGGATTTACTCAGGAAAGCAGGCACAGGCTGCTGTTGGAAACCGTCTCTGTACATCATTCCACAGAACTCACCCGGATTTAAAAAAAAAAAAGCCTGAGCCCCAGCAAATGATAAACCAGTGTTTGGCCTGGGCTCCCGTGTCCTTTGATGTTGGCACTGATAGATAAATGTTAGTTGGTGTCATCAAAAAGACCACAGTGAAGTGTCATCGCCCCAGTTCATCCTGACAGTGACCACTATAAAGATATTAGACCTGGTGCTTTCAGGTTGGTCGCTGCAGAAGATACCTGCGGTGAGCATCTTGGCACACTGCACATATACCAAGAGATACAGTGGGGAAACAACCAGGGCTATTAAAAAGGTGGGAAGACTTGATTCCTAATCAATCACTTGATTGATGCTGACCAAGCCATGTAGCTTTAAAATACAAACAACACATTGCCACATTTATCTCTTCTGTTCAACTAAAAGGATGGTCACAAGTGGATGACGCAGCATGGAGCATCTTGCTTGGATTCCAATCCGGCCATGTGAAATCCCCTATGTATCAGTGTGACCACAGTATACACAGAGATGCTGATGGGAGGTGGAAAGCAGCATCCTCTGGAAGCAGGAACAACAGTCCTGGTCCTGCCTCTCCCAGCTCTGAACTACACTTTTCACAATAAACATTAAGGAAGCTCCAATAGGACATCAAGAGGCATTTGAGCTGGGGGTAATGGTGCACAGTGATAGATAGCTCCAACACTGAGCTGGGACAGGAGGAGTGCCAGTGTGAGAGCGGCCACAAAGAAAGAGCCTTCTCAAAAAAAAAACAAAGCTGAGCAAACAGTGCTCTTAACTCCTGGGTCAGCTCTCTGGCTTCGGGTTAAGTTTTACATAACAGATTGAAGTAATCAAGATTTTTTCCCCCCATGTGTGCGTGTGTGTGTGTGTGTGTGTGTGTGTGTGTGTGTGTCTGTGTGTGTGTATGTGTGTCTGTGTGTATGTATGTGTGTGTGTGTGTCTATGTGTGTGTGTCTGTGTCTATGTGTGTGTGTCTGTGTCTGTGTGTGTGTATATATGTGTGTCTGTGTGTGTGTGTGTGTCTGTGTGTGTGTCTGTGTGTGTGTGTGTCTGTGTGTGTGTATATGTGTGTCTGTGTGTGTGTCTATGTGTGTGTATATGTGTGTCTGTGTGTGTGTGTCTATGTGTGTGTGTGTGTCTGTGTGTGTGTCTGTGTGTGTGTGTGTGTGTGTGTGTGTGTGTGGTACGCACTTGTTAGTAGGGATGCATGCATGTAGGGGAGGGCCACATGCACACACGTGGAGGTCCCAGGTTTACACAGGTTATCTTCCTTCCATCACTCCATCTCTATCTTTAATACTGGGTCTCTCACTGATTCTCAAGTTCATTTGGTTACACTGGCTGACAAAGAGCTTAAAGGAGCTGTCGTCTTTTTCCACAAAGTCTCGCTCCAGCACTGGATTACAGGAATCACCTTCCTTACTCCTTCTCCCTCCCCCCTCTCTCCCTCCCTCCCTCCCTCCCCCTTCCCTCCTCCCCCCTCCCTCCTCCCCCCTCCCTCCCTCCTCTGCCCCCTCCCCCCCCCTCCCCCGCCCTTTGCCTGTCTTCCTTCCTTGATGTAGATCCGAGCTGAGGTCCTCATGCTTGCTTAGCAGGCACCTCACCAGCCAACCCAGTCATCTCCCAGGCCCCAGTGTAATCAAGATTTTTAAATGAGGAAGAGTTTCCTAGCTTAGGAAATGCTCGGTTTCACATAGTTTGTGGTCAGTGAACAGATGGGCAGGCATTCCCTGATATTTCCTAGGGCCCGTGTATCTGTTGAGCAAGAAGTTACAGGTTTGAATGAAAGAGCCTCAGAGGGCTGGAAAGCACTGACTGGTCACAGGCATTCGCAAACTGCAGGAAGGAATACAACTTCCTGAATGGGTGAATCATGTCCCTCGTAGTTGATCACCCATTACCATTGTAAAAGGTTTGTTTGGAAGGAGTGTGCTCTGACACCCTCCCTGTGTGTCCTGTTTAGCACTAAGTCACAAGGCTCTGCCCTGCTATGCAAGAGACACTCTTCACACCTCTCTCTCTCTCTCTCTCTCTCTCTCCCTCCCTCCCTCCCTCCCTCCCTCCCTCCCTCCCTCCCTCCCTCTCTCTCTCTCTCTCTCATCCCTCTTGTCTCCCCTGAGACAATCACCGCAGTGTAGCTTGTGTCTTGTCTCTTAGTTTTTATGATGTTTTTAAAGTTAATATAAAAATGAAGGGAGAGGAGGGGAGAGGAGGGAAGGAGAGGGGAAGAGAGGAGAAGGGAAGGGAGAGAGACTTAAGAGTCCCTGACCAAATAAGTAGTCCCCTGTGGAGGCACAGACTTGGGCTGGTTTCTGAGGAGATGGGCTGGAAAAACTCCAAGAAAGCACACAGAGTCGGCCCCTTGTTGGGGAAAGTCCGGCACATTCTCTGGACTAAAACTAACGAATTTCCCACTGCACCACAAAGAAACTATGAACCAACTGATCCCCAAACAGGAACTAAACAGAGCTCAAAGCAGGCCTCTGAAACAGGAAGCAGGGGATAGTCCCTGTGGCCACCACAGAGGAACTGACCTGTAGTGGTGAACTCCCAGGGACAGGCACTGGCCAAGAGCACTGGTGAGACAAGGCAGTGCTAAGCGTTACCATATGCATTACCTAGGTCTCACCTCGAGAGCCAGCTCAGGCCATAGCTGATAATGCCTCAAGCAGGTTGAGGAAAGAACCCACAATCATAGGACCAGGAAGCAAGGCCAGTCGTGACTATCTGTAGTTGACTATTTTGGGTAAGGAATGGAAGCTCTTTTAGAAAGGAATCTACTTTTTTATATTGAGAACTTTTCTTTTCAGATGCACACACACACACACACACACACACACACACACACACACACACACACACTTTTGTCCTGCAAAGTTTCTACTACAATTCATTTGTTTCAATTAGCCAGTTATCCAAGAACCCAAGAGGCACCACTGTGCTCTGGTTTTGCATGTGGCAGCAACAGCTGTCATGCCAGTACAAGAAGAAAGCGTGTGTGGGTGACCACAGGGACTAACTACTCTTTTTTTTTTATTCTAACTAGCCAGATGTGGGTAGGTAGGTTGCTTGGCTTCAATGAATTTACCATTGTTTCCTCTTTTGAAAATTGCACCGAGGCTTATCTCTCTAGAGAACTAGAGTGACTGAAAAGTACAAAGCGGTTATGGGTCAGTTCAGGCCAGAGTTTGCAAACACTAACTGCTATGCTGACTGACAAAATAAAGTTTTCACTTACCCATGGCATCATGGGTGAATAATGAATATTACTGAGGGTTTTCCATACTTCTACTGTGTGCAAAGACCTATCCTTTATTCTGAGGTTATGTCCCATGGTCTTACCTAGTCCAGGCTGATTTCAAAGTTGCCCTATAACTGGGAATAACCTTTTACTCCTTACCCCACTGCCTCTGCTTCCCAGACTTGGGCTACCACACTCAAGTTTCCTTGTTCCTGTTGTCCTCATTGTTGTGGTTGCTGGTATTGCTATTCTGAGTGCCAGAGACTAAACTCAGGTTCTTGCAAATTTCAGCCAAGTATTCTAGCACTGACTTATGTTCCCAAGTCCCTGCCTAATTTGAGTAAGTGTGCAATTAAACTTTTTAGGTGTGTGTGTGTGTGTGTGTGTGTGTGTATGTGTGTGGTGTGTGTATGTGGTGTGTGTGTGTGTGTGTGTGTATGTGTGTGGTGTGTGTGTGTATGTGGTGTGTGTGTGTGTGTGTGTGTGTGTGTGGTGTGTGTGTGTGTGTGTGTGTGTGTGTGTGTGTGTTTACCCGTGCTCATACATGTAGAGGTCACACATCAACATCAGAAGTCTTCCTTTCTTGCTCCCCACTTTGTGTCCTTGTGTCTGAAGATGGGGGTCCCTCACTGAGCCTGGAATATACCATTTTAGGGAGACTGCTAGCCTCTTGTCTCCAGCGCTAGGAATACAGACTCACTTTGCCATACACAGCTTTCACGCGCATTCCGAACATCTCAACTCAGGTCCCCAGACTTCTGAAGCATGTACTCTACCCCTGAGCCATCTCCACAGTCCCTTAAGACCTATTTTTTAGTATAAAATTAGCTTTCCTTTTTAAGAACATTATATTATTTTTTTCTCTTTCTCTCCATTAAAATATCCTTAGTTGGAAAAAATAGTGTTGGCAAGTACATTCTGGTTCTCTTGAGTTTTTGTTTTTGTTTTTTTTTTTTAAAACTGGTTCATGGGAACTACTGGTTCATTAGGAATACACACTTCATCCGCTCCCTCCCAGTGAATGACAATGCTTACAAAACCTGGGCTGGCCTTGAAAGCAGAAATGCAGAAGTAAGACTTTCAAGAACTCAGTCTAAGACAAAGGGGTCCAAGGGTGCTGCTTAATTTTACCAAACAAAACTGAGAGGAGGCAAATGAGGCAAAGCCTGGAAAGGTCAGATGCCACTCTGGCAAAATAATGTACGGGCCACTTTTAGCACAAACTGGACTCCACTGAAAACATAGTGTGGATGAAAATAGAAAAGCTAAGTGCCTAAAATTTCAGCCAGCACGTGCTTCCTTTTGCCAGTGTGAAACACTGAGCAGGAGATTGCAGTCTTCAGTGAGTCAGGCTAAGAGGAAGGCCCTGGCAGATGCAATAATGGCTCATGGCAAGGAAGGGGGAAGTGAGCAGATAATCTAACCCAGTGCCCACCAAGAGGAAGGTAGGTGGCTTTGGGCCAAGCAAGGTCCCCATGCCTTACATCAGCAGGGAGTTGAAGGACCCAGTAGTCAGGAGAGAAAAGGTGAGTGTATTCCTACATCTTGCTGGTATCTCCTGTTTCACTGAATGCCCTTCTTTTCCTGCATCCTCCCTCAGCCCCTGCCCTTATCCAAGGTGATGTTCCTCCTACCAACAGATGAGATGCATCAGAGCAGTGTATCAAAACCCCAGGGTAAGGGACAAGAAACATCATTTCCCAAATGTTTAGAGTAGTGAATGGGTTCCATATGCTCGAGCTAGCAAAGGCGGAATCTGGAATCTGGCACCTCTAACACTGATGCCAAGGAAACATGGAAAGCAATCTTAAATCATTTAACCTGAATGAACACTGTTCAGTATTTTCATAAGCAAACTAAGAAGACAGTGAAGGGCATTCCAGCGATGCACACAGAACTAGCGCCCAGGGCAGGATTTTTAAGAACTGGGAATGTTGCCCAATTGATAGAGTGCTTGCCTAGTTTGCACAAAGTCCTGGGTTCAATCCCCTGTGCTGCATAAATGGGTGACTGTAAACCCAGCACTTAAGAAATATGAGCTAGGAGATCCGGAAGTTCAAGGTCATCCTCTATTGAACAGTAAGCTCAAACCCTGAACACTTACGGTCTGTCCTCAAAGGCAGCACCTTGTATCACTGACGCCTGTAGCCTTTACAGAATTTCACTGCCTACAATGCAGGGGGCTTGGAGCAGGTGTGCTTTGGGTTGGTATCTACCATCTCTGAGCGAGACTCTCACATATAAGGTCATAACTGTCTTTAAGACTCATGACTGGTTTTCAACCCGCACTAACTAAGCATGAGTCAGCTATACAGAATAAGAGAACAACATAGTTCAAAAACCAGAACAAATAATGATAAAACCCAGAATCCACTGAAAGCTTTAATTCCAATGTGTTCTTTACAGACCCCAGTACACAGAACAGGGGAAGTTCTAACAATGCCATCCCTCTTTGTCCCATTATTCATCTTACTGGCTCCATCCTTCCTTTGAAAATGCTGCAACCCAGGCTCTGGACTGCTGCAGCTCAGAGACAGAGCTCCTGTCTGGCAGTCACAAGGTGGGAATTCCAGCACTGGAAAGAAATCACAACAACCAAACAAGACCCAGTTTGGGCCAGCCTTGTTTATTCTCCCACCTGACTTCACATGCCACGCCACTTAAAAAGCTACCCTTGACTTGGCGGCAGTGGGACACACCTTTAATCCAGCACTCAGGAGGCAGAGACAGGAGGACCTCCTGAGGTAGAGGCCAGCTAGGTCTACAATGGCAGTTCCAGGACAGCAAGGGCTATACAGAGAAACCCTGTCTCAAACCAAAATGGGGGGGGGGGCTATCCTTCAACCTGCCTATCTTTTCTTCTGGGTACTGGGGATCTGTGGCTTCTGAGTGACTTTCCACTGTCTCTGATCTCCTCAGGACCAAGGACAGGCCATAAAGAAGCAGTTACAAATCTCTAAGAAGTACAGTGAGTCATTTGCAGCAATAATATTGAAATTTTGAAGAACAGAATAGACCATTCCAACCATCTACTCTCCTAAAAGTTGCAATAAGTTGCAATGACTCATTTAAAACTACAGTAGAAACAGGACCAGAATCCAGATCCCAAAGCTCCAATTCCAATATACAAGCTTTCTTGCTTTCACAGATACACAGAATTCAGGGGAATGTTAGACATCTGATTCAATTCTCTCCCCAGTCTGCCCCGATGAACCTTCCAAACAAAGAAACCCTACTGGAAGGCAAAAAAAAAAAAAAAAAAAAAAGCCTCTCTCATAAGTATATAATCCAAAGCAGAACTGGGTAAATACCTAGCCCACCTGGAGGGACCATGCCCTTCCAATGGCATCATAAGGAGTCAACCTCCAGGTGAAGGTAGCAGTGTAGAGAAAAGGCCCTGACCCAGAGACAGGCAGTCTCTATGCTTAGTCAGCCTGCAAGCTAAAGCTGTCCATTAGGAGTTTTCTCATCCACAGCTGTGCTCTCTTTGCATGTTTCATTTGGTTTTGGTTTTGAAATTGTGTAGCTCAGGCTAGCCTTTGACTCACTGTATAGCTCAGGCTGATCTCAATGGCACAATCATTTCTTGAGAGACTGTTTATGGCAAAGCTGCATACCTGTGAGAGAAACTTGCAAGACTGCAGAGTCTCAAGTATTTAGTATCTTACCTCTGACAGAAAACAAGACCACAACGCACCGTTGGCCAGAGCATACGGAAGTTAAGTGAGTACTCTCTTAGATGTCAGGGGCAAACCTAAATTTTGACGATGACCAAAGCCCAAAGTCTTCAGTTTAGAAAGACAAAGGGGCAGGACAAAACTGGTATCATCATCACTCATTCCATCACAGCTTCATGGTGAATAAAAGAATCTTCTAGCAGCCTGGTGGCTCTCAGCACTAGGGAGGCAGAGGAGGCAGATCTCTGAGTTCGAGTCCAGCCTGATCTACAGAGGGAGTTCCAGAACAGCCAAGGCCACACAGAGAAACTCTGTCTCGAAAAAGAAAACAAACGAACAGACAAAGATATCTTCTAGCTGGACAGAGACTATTCAGGCCTGGCTAAGTTGAAATAAACAGTGGGTTTTGAGGCTGGACACCAACAAAGGAGTCCCAGAGCACATCCGTCCCACGGTGCACCTAATGTCTCTGAAGATGCTTGCCAGCTCCTGATCCCAGGGTCCCTAAACAGAGCGCTTCCTTTGATTCTAATAGCAAATGTGCCCCCACACAGAGGCAGCCAGAGGCCTCTATGAACTTAATGGTCAGCACTCTGCACTAACCAGTCACTGCCTACAAGTCCTAAGGCTAGTGATAGATTGATTAGTTAACCCACCTAGCATGTAAGGAGCACTCTTCCCAGGCCAGGACCCAGGAGTAAATGAGATAGCGTTCAATGTCTGCACTCTTCTAACCTTCCTCCCTTCTGCAGTGATGGTATTTGGAGACTAACAGAGGAGAGCCTTGTTAGGAAAGTTTCCTTCATATTAGCTGAGGGTTGAAAAATTTTTTTCCAGACTCCTAGGAAAAATATGCCCACTCTATCATTGCAATAAAAATAAGCTCAAGTTTTTATTTGGCTTTTTTCCTCTCATATCATTTGGTTCTTTGAAGCTTCTTCCAAATTATAATCCAAAAATAAGAGCGCTATAATTTTTATAAAAGTTATGTTTATGTAATTTTTATAGCTAGCCACCCTGAGAGCCAAGCTATAATATATTATATTCATGTTCAGTTATGAAGACACAGACTGTTTAAAAAATGCCCAAACCAGAAAGTCCCAGTTTATTTAGTCTGGCTTCCTTAACATGAAGTTCTTCTTGTTCTTAAAATATTCAGCTTTGGCTGAATTCCAAAACAGACATAAGCCTACTTCAGGTGCTTGGAAGGGAGGCTGTTAGAGAATTAGATTGAAATATAAAACCTGAGATCACAAATGTATGACGCTTGCTGTTTTTGAACACAGAAAGTCAGGTTTCCATCACCACAATTATAAAAATTAGCACTTCTGTTTACTTGATTTCTTGGATTTCAGTAGCATGTTGCCATTCCTGACACTTGCTAACAGACCGCTAATTGCTTCAATCATGAGAACACTCTGAACTCTGAAATGGGCTAAAAAGGGAGATATCCCCTTCCCATAGATTATGTTAGCAATCACTATAATGGCCAACCAAATCTCATTTAAATAGCACAGGAACTCTTTAAACGATGTTAAAGTATAAACCCTTCCAAAGAAACCCACCACAGTATCTAGGGGAGTTTATTTTTTAAACTGGTTCTGTAGGCAAAATTCTAACAAAGATCACATACATTTGGTGCAGTCCGCTGTAGATGTTTTACTCTAGGATGTAGTGATTTGACCATTCAAATTGGTAAGAAGATGGGAAACTCAAGCCACCGAACCTTGAAGGTGAAATGAGTAGGGCAAGGTCAGGCCATGCTTAGAAAACTCACACACACACTCTCTGCATGCGGCTGACAACTTGGCATAAGGCATTCCGTACTCCTAAGACTGCATCGAGAACAGAACATCACCTTCGAGGGCCACAGGTGTGTGTAAAAGGGAAAACCGATCCACTAAGTGGAGAGAAGTAACTGCAACAATTATCTCGCAAAGCTGAAAAGGGCTTCAAGCCTTGGACTTGGACCCTGGGGCTCCGCCGCGTAAGTCAGAGAAGTCTCTCGCACAAATACAGGCTCCTGCACCAGCACACACTCTCAGCTGGAGCAGTGGGCGCCAGAATGGTCCCGCAACCTCTCTGGTGGCTCCCAAGGAGCGTGATGCAAATAGGAAGCTTGCTTCCCGCCCCTGAGAAACCAAAACAAAACATTCTCCACGATGACGGCCAGGGGAAACACGCGGCGGCCACTGCGAGGAAGGTGCCACTCACCTGCATTGTAGAAACGGTCCAGCACGGCGGTTTCCCCGAAGTCCAGTTTCCCGAAATGCAGGGTCTCCAGGGTGGCGCCCACCGCCTCGCACGCCTCCCGCAGGCTCTGCAGGGCCTCGCTCTCGGCCACCACCAGCTGCCCCTGGCTCGCCTCGTTGATCACATACGCCACTGTGGTCCTCCGGCCGCCCCCGCTGCCAGAGTTGCCCCGGCTTCGGGTGGCGCTGCTCCCGGGGGTGGCAGCAGGGCAACCGGTGCCAGGAGCGGCCGTGCTCTCCACGTTCCAGAAACTGCCCGGCGGTGGCGGCGGCGGCAGAGGCAGCTGGCTCGGTTCGCCCTCCGCCGCCGTCGCAGCTCCTCCTCCTCTCCGGCAGCTGCCGCCCTCCGGGATGGTGCAGAAGCCCGCGGAAGCAAAGGGCGGCACGGAAAACGTGATGCCCTCGCCGGCTTCGGTGCCCATCTCTGCCTGCCGGGATGCCGCGGCAGCGACGCCGGGGTCTCCAGCCCAGACGCACCGTCTGGCCAGCCACAGCTCCGGGCTGCTGCGCGCACGCCGGGCTAGGCAGCTGCCATCGCGCGCCGCGCCTTCGCCGCCGCGCCGCCGCCTCCGCTCGGGCGCCCTGTCCCCCGGGGCCACGCCGCTGCCCGGAGGCGGCTCGCCCCTCCTCGGCGCCTCCGTGGCCACGCCGCTCGCCCGCTGCAGGGTGGAGAGTCCACGGGGTGGGGACGCCAGCCGCGGCGAGCGGGAAGGGACAGAGCTTCCTCCTCTTGGCGGGCGGACCAGTCGGCGGCCAACCTGCCGGCCGCTGCGGCTCAAGGGCGCCGCGCTCGGGAAGCCGCGCTTGTGGCCGGCGGAGCGCGGGCCGGGCGAGGGCGCCCTCTGGGTGCCGCGCTACCTGGAGAACACCTTACGCGCGGTGGGCGGGCTGCCCCGGGTCGCGTCCCGGAACCGCGGTAGCCGCGCCCGAAAGGACCCGCCTCTTTGCTCGGCGGTAGCTCCCCTGCATCGACTCCTCGGGCGCCTCCTCCTTCCTCCCCCTCCTCGTTCACCGGATCGCCGCGCCCTGCGAGTCCCAGCGTCGGTCTCGCAGCTCCTTGCAGCCGCTCGTCGCCTCGGCCACCCGCCTCCGGCCGCCCACTCGTTGCAGCACCGAGAGCCAGGGCCCGCCCCTGGGGAGGGCGCTGCTGGGAAGCTGCAGCCTGGACCGAGCACACTGCTCCCAGACCTCAGAGAACGTGCAAAGCGGGTTGAAAAGCCCCGGGCACGCACCCTGCGGGATGGCTCTAACAAGTGTCTCTAGCCCGCACTGTCGGGATCGGCCCGCAGCGCTGGGCTCAGCCACCGAGGCCCGCCCGGGTCCGCTTGTGGGCCGCTCGCACTCGGACCGCCTGTGACGCTGGAAGCACAGCGGGTGAGCCTCGCGCCCAGACGCGGGAGTATCCCAACTAGCGCCCCGGAGCCCAGGCCTCAAGTGGAAAGTGGTTTATAAGTGACAGGGGCGCTAAATTTAGAAGTGGTCGGCTAAATTTATCATGGTGCTTTTCGTTGTAAAATTTCCAGTGGCTTACGACGTTATCGTTAATGAGTAATTGATTAGTTCCACTGCTGAATGACTTCATATTCTGGTTTATCATCTTAAAATCCTCTCCCCCCAAAATGCCAGATGTTTAACATAGAAGATGCGTGGGAAAATTGTCATTGAGAGTTGAGAGAAGTTGATTTATTTCCTTTAAAAAAAAAAAAAATGAACCACACACAAAAGAAATGGGTCGATTGTTTAAGTGCAGTCAAAAAGCTCCCACTTACCTTGGGAAGCAAAACCAGATGTCTAAATTCCCAGAGAACTCTTCCAGGATGCTGTTAAGTCGTGTTAGGAACGCCAGAGCAAGCTACAAGAGATAAAGGATTTTGATTTCCTAACTCGAGGTTAGTAAGTCAAATTATAAAAGAAGAAAAAATGAAAATTGCATACCAAGCTCCCCAAAGCCTTACTTGGTGCTGTTGCATAGGGGGAAGCTGGGCTGGGGTGGGGAGGTCATTGACAAATTCAGACTATAGCAATCCTAATTCTTTAAATGTTACAGCGTTTTGTTGCTTGCTTCCAAATAATAATGTTTTCCTTGTTGTGACTCCCCAACAGTGGAGTCTGGGAGACTCATCTGCCAGCCAAGTTTCTTTGAAGGAGTCACTAAGTGTATTTTCTCCTGAATGGCATGGTTGCTTCCAGTTTATAAGCAGTAAGCACACATTGCCAGGCTGCTAATCAAGTGCTTCTTAAATCTCCTGTGTGTCCGTGAGTCCAGAGGAAGCAAGCCACCCAAGATCAACACAAGGATGGAACAGAATTCATTCCCCACACCATACACCAGGCAAGCCTCCTTACCTATTAGAAGTGAACTAAGTGAGTACTTAATACATATAGGGCAAGTATTTTACAGCACAGGAATGGAAATAACTTCAGGACTGGTATTCAAAACTCTAAGAGGAAAAAATTATAAACTTGATAACAAAATCTTTCCATGGCAAATGTAAAGTAGACAAATAAAATGTTATCTGAGACTGGCGGACCTCAACCATGAGTTTCTAAAAATAGGAAAAAGTTAAAAAAGTTCTTTTTAAAGAAGTATTTCACTTGTGTCTGCCTGTGGATGTGTGTGTAAGGATGCAGTGCCCTCAGAGAACAGGTGTCAGACCCCTGGAGCTGGAATTACAGACGCGGTGAGCTGCCCCAGGTAGGTACTCAAAATTAAATTCTGGTCCTCTGCTAGAGTACTATGTACACTTAACTAATGAACCATCTCTGTGTGGAATATTCCTTTACACTGTGTGGATATATGTCACTATGATTGGCTTAATAAACAAGCCGACTGGCCAATAGCTGAACAGAATAAATTTAGGCAGAAGATGCAAACTGAAGCTGGGAGGAAGGGTAGAGGGACAGGAGCCATCAGCCAGACACAGAAGAAGCAGGACATTTAGGAAATGATGTAACAAGCCATGAGCCACATAGCAGAGGACAGATAAGAAATACGGTTTAGTTTGAAATGTAAGAGTTAGCTAGTAACAAGCCTGAGCTATCAGCTGAGCATTTATAATTAACATAAGCCTCAGTGTGTTTATTTGGGAGCTGCTTAGGGACAGAAACTTCTGCCTACATTCATGTCCCTAAAATAATTATAGAAAAAAAAAACATAAAGCCATATACAATTCATGATCATGGGAATACAGGTGACTCTTACTTAATATAGAAAGAATCCATACTTTATTCATAAGTACAAATTAAAAATTGTATTAATATAACCACTTTTGCTAAATGTGCTGGCAAAATTCCTGAGTTTTATAACACACATTAAGAAAATAGATGCTCTCATTTCTGGTGGAATGGAAAATAATGAAGATAAGGGGTATGTTGGTACACGCCTGTAATTCCAGCACTTGGGAAACTGAGCCAAAAAGATCACATTTGAAACCAGACTGGGCTACATAGCAACAACTTGTCTTAACAAAAAATATAATTAAAAAAAAACTGTAAAGAGACATTGTTAATACCTAGCAAAATTGCATATGCATTTATACTTGACATAGAAATTCACTTATAAAGATTTATCTTGAGATGGGGACATGCACACATCAGAACCTGAGTTGGGAGGCCCTCTTTCACCCCCAGCACTTAAAAAAGCCAGACTCACAATGTGCACTTGACTCCCCAACTCAGGAGCCAGGAGAGGACAGATACTGAAGCTTATTGGCTGGCCATTCTAGCCAAATCGAGGAGCACTAGGTATAAGGAGACATTCTGTCTTGAAAAATAAGGTTGACCACGCTTGAAGAAGATTCTCAGAGTGGATTCTGGCATGTATGTACACTTAACGTATGCACGTGAATACAGACATGCACACATATACAGGTGCTGTACACATACATACACTCATGCATGCATATGAGTGAGTAGTGTGCAAGCACTCACACACACACACACTCACGCACACACTGACACACACACACACACACACACACACACACACAAGGGGGGGCGGGGGAGAACAGAGGGGAGAGAGAGAGAGAGAGAGAGAGGACAGATTCCTGTTCCTGGAGTACCCATCCCTGGTTTTTCTAGTTACTTACACTGAGAAAATTATAGATTCTTTCTTTCTTTTTTAATGAATAATGAGAAATCAACGTTGCAGCATTTCACTTCCTTAAGAATATTGCAGGAATGTGTTCTTTTAACATATTTTTATCACCATGTATTTTGATTATATTTGTCCCCCCATCACTTTGTATTCTTTTTATTTAAATTAGAATCAAGCTTGTTTTACATGTCAATCTCAGTTCCCTCTCCCTCCCCTACTCCTCTGCCACCCACCAACCCCATATCCCATTCCCCTTCTGCTCCCCAGGGAGGATGAGGCCTTCCATGGGGGTTCTTCACAGTCTGTCACATCATTTGGAGCAGGGCCTAGGCCCTCCCTTGTGTGTCTAGGCTGTGTGTCCCTCTAGGTGGAATGGGCTCCCAAAGACCATTCAGTATACTAGGGATAAATACTGATCCACTACCAGATGCCCCATAGACTGCCCAGTTCTCCTAACTGACACCCACATTCGGGTGGTCTAGGTCTGTCCTATGCTGGTTTCCCAGCTATGTCTGGGGTCCATGAGCTCCCCCTTGTTCAGGTCAGCTGTTTCTGTGGGTTTCTCCAGCCTGGTCTTGACCCCTTTGCTCATCACTCCTCCCTGTCTGCAGATGAATTTCAGGAGTTCAGCTCAGTGTTTACCTGTGGGTGTCTACTGGATGAAGGCTCTAGAGTGGCATTTAAGGTAGTCATCAATCTCATCATCTGGGAAGGGCATTATTGCTTAGACTGTTAGTTGGGGTCATCCTTGTAAATCTCTGGATATTTCTCTAGTGCAGATTTCTATTTAAACCTATAATGGCTCCCTCTATTTTGGTATTGTGGTATTATGGTATCTCTTTTCTTGCTTTCCTCTATTATTCCCCTGACTCAACCTTCCTGCTCCCTCATGTTCTCCTCTCCCCTTCTCTTTCTCCCTCTCTCCTCTCCCCATGCTTCCAATTTTCTCAGGAGATCTTATTCTTTTCCCCTTCTCTGGGGGACCATGACCTTAGGGTCATCCTTGTTTCCTAGCTTCTCTGGAGGTGTGGATTGTAGGCTGGCAATCCTTTGCTCTATGTCTAAAATGTTTGTCTTTTTGTAACTGGGTTACCCCACTCAGGATGGTTTCTTCTAGTTCCATCCATTTGCCTGCAAATTTCAAGATTCCATTTTTTCCCTCTAAGTAGAACTCCATTAGATGTGTAGATGTATCACGTTTCCTTTCTTTATCCATTCTTCAGTTAAGGGGCATCTAGGTTGCTTCCAGGATCTGGCTATTACAAACAATGCTACTATGAACATAGTTGAACAGATGTCCTTGTTGTGTGAATGTGCATCTTTTGGGTATATGCCCAAGAGTGGAATTATTGGATCTTGTGGTAGACTGATTTCCATTTTCCTGAGGACCCCCCCCATACTGATTTCCAAAGTGGCTGTATGAGTTTGCACTCCCACCAGTAGTGGAGGAGTGTTCCACTTTCTCCACATCTTCTCGAGCATAAACTGTCATTAATGTTTTTGATTTTAGCCATTTTGAGAGAAGTAAGATGGTATCTTGGAGTTGTTTTGATTTGCATTTCCCTGGTGGATAAGGATGTTGAGCACTTCTTAAGTGTCTTTCAGCCATTTTAGATTCCTCTATTGAGAATTCTCTATTTAGTTCTATACCCCACTTTTTAATTGGATTATTTGGTGTTTTGGAACTAGCTTCTTGAGTTCTTTGTATATTTTGGAAATCAGTCCTCTGTCAGATGTGGGGCTGGCGAAGATCTTTTCCCATTCTGTGGGCTGCCATTTTGTTTTGTTGACTATGTCCTTTGCCTTACAGAAGCTTCTTAGTTTCAGGAGGTCCCATTTATTAATTGCCCATCTCAGTGTCTGTGCTACTGGTGTTATGTTCAGGAAGCTGTCTCCTGTACAAATTCATTCAAGGGGACCTCCTACTTTCTCTTCTAAGAGGTTCAGTGTGGCTGGATTTATGATGATATCTTTTATAAACTTGGACTTAAATTTTTTGCCTGGCGATAGATCTATCTGCAATCTTCTACATACCAGCATCCAGTTATGCCAGCACCATTTGTTGAAGATGGTTTCTTTTTCCCAATGCATAATTTTAGCTTCTTTGTTAAAAATCAGATGTTCGTAGGTGTGTGGGTTAATATCAGGGTTTTCAACTCGATTCCATTGGTCTACCTGTCTATTTTTGCACCAATACCTATTTTCAGGACTATAGCTCTATAATAGAGCTTATAGTCAGGGATGGTGATGCCTCCTGAAATTCCTTTATTGTACAGGGTTCTTTTGGCTATCCTGGGCCTTTTGTTTTTCCATATAAAGTTGAGTATTATCCTTTCAAGGTCTGTGAAGAATTGTACTGGGATTTTGATGGGGATTGCATTGAATCTGTAGATTGCTTTTGGCAAGATTGCCATTTTTACTATGTTTGTTTTACCTATCCAAGAGCATAGGAGATCTTTCCATTTTCTCATATCTTTTTAAATTTCTTTCTTTAAAGACTCAAAGTTCTGCTATACAGGTCTTTCACTTGTTTGGTTAGCATTACACGAAGATATTTTATGTTGTTTGTGGCTATTGAAAAGGGTGATGTTTCTCTAATTTCTTTCTCAGCCCATTTATCATCTGTATATAGTAAGGCTACTTCATTTTTTGAGTTAATCTTGTGTCCTGCCACTTTGCTGAAGGTGTTTATCAGCTGTAGAAGTTCCCTGGTAGAGTTTTTTGGGTCACTTGTGTCAACTATCATATCATCTGCAAATAGTGACCCTTTGACTTCTTCCTTTCGGATTTGTAACACCGTTTTCTCCTCTTGTTGTCTTATTGCTCTAGCTAAACTTCAAGTACAATATTGAAGAGATATGGAGAGAGTAGACAGCCTACTTTTGTTCCTGATTTTAGAGGAAAATCTTTTCCCAACCCTTTACTCCAATGTTGTGTCTGTTTTTGAAGTTGAGGTGTGTTTCTTGTATGCAGCAGAAGGGTGGATTCTGTCTTTGTATCCATTCTGTTCACCTGTGTCTTTTTATAGGCAAGTTAAAACCATTGATGTTGAGGGATCTTAAGGACCATTGATTGTTAATTCTTGTTTGTTTTGGATTTGTTGTTGTTGGTAGTACTCCGCTTTTTCTTTTGGTTATTGATAAAGTGGGATTATCTGTTGCCTATGTCTTTGTGAGTATAGTTAACTTCCTTAGGTTGGAGTTTTCCTTCCAGTACTTTCTGTAGGACTGGATTATTGGATATGAATGTTACGAGTAGGTTTTTCCTGCCGCCTGTCTGGTCCCACCGCCACGCCAGTCCCCAATAATACACGCTGAGACTCTGTATTTGATATAATGCTGTTGGCCAGTTACTAATTTCCTATCGGCTAGCTCTCTCTTAATGATTAACCCATTTCTATTAATCTAAGTATGTCCATGTGGCTCATCTTACCAGGGAGCGACGGGCCGGCATGCTGTTCTCTTTAGGCTCTCCATGTTGACTCCTCCTTACTACTTCCTCTTTCCTCCTTGTCTCCTGGTCCCTCCTATCTTGCTTTCCTATTGGCCAACAGTGCTTTATTCATTAACCAGTATGAGAAACATATTTACAGAATAACATCTCCCATCATATGTATTGTTTAAATCTGCTTTTGTTATGGAGTATCTTGGTTTCTCCATCTATAGTGAGTGAAAGCTTTGCTGGGTATAGCAGTCTGGGCTGGCATCTATGGTCTCTTAGTGTTGGTAGAATATCTATCCAGGACCTTCTGGCCTTCAGAATTTTCATAGAGAGGTCAGGTGTAATTCTGATACGTTTGCCTTTATGTGTTACCTGGCCTTTTTCCTTTGCTGCTCTTAGTATTCTTTCTTTATTTTGTATGTTTGGTGTTTTGATTATTATGTGGCAAGGGGATTTTCTTTCATGGTCCACTCTATTTGGTGTTCTGTAAGCTTCTTGTACTTTCATTGGCGGGTCTTTTTTTAGGTAGAGAGAATTTTCTTCTGTAACTTTGTTGAGTATATTTTCTGTATTTTTGAGTTGAGTTTCTTTATCTTTTTCTATACCTGTTATTCTTAGGTTTGGCCTTTTCATGGTGTTTCGTATTTCCTGGATATTTTGTGTTAGGGATTTGTTGGACTTAAGAATATTTTTTTTCGAATCTTTTTCTCCTGGTGTATCTTCAATGCCTGAGATTCTCTTTTCCAACTCTTGAATTCTGTTGGTTATGCTCACATCTGTAGTTCCTGATCATCTACCCAGCTTTTCTAATTCCAGCATTCCCTCAGACATTTTTGTTTGTTTTGTGTGTGTGTGTGTGTGTGTGTGTGTGTGTGTGTGTGTGTATTTCAGCTTTCAATCCTTGCACTGTTTCACATGTTTCTTGCAATTTTTGGTTTCTCTTCCATTTATCTCAGAAGACAATTAAATCTGACATTTTGTATTTTTTTGAATATTGCACTATCAGCAATGAAGGACAAGGGGAAAGGGAGAATTAAAGAGAACTTTCTGATGATAGGGAATTTTTAGGTAGTGATGTGATAAACGGAGGCCAGTAGTCCTTGAGTGAGCTCGGAATGACAATATTTCTGCAGGCAGAAGCAGTTAGAGTCTGAGGGAAGGGAGCATAGAACAGAGTCAGGACTGTGTGTGTGTACAGGACTCTTTGTCTTCCAGTGAAAGCTACTCAGCACATGTTACAGAATAAAATGCTTCATTTCGGGCAAGAGCCACTTCCAGGCATAGCAGAAGTATCAGGAAGGCCTAAAATGAACAAATCACACAGCTAACACAGATCCAGGAATAACTAATGCTCCATCCCACCCTCCCTCAACCAGGGTGGGGACCTCGAAGAATACATGAAACATTTTAAAGAGATTCCCGAATACCATAGCTTTAAAGTGAGAACAGTATTGTAAAGGGCATTTTAGGTTAGCTTAAAACAAGAAAATTCACCCATAAGTAAAGTTATTCATAAATAACTTATTGCTTATCAGATAATCTAATCTTTGGAAGAGCTGTAACAAGAGTATTCAGTCAGTAAAATACATATGCCATATTGCAAAACTCCCAGAACAAAACGACAACAACGACAAAACTATAACTCTTAATAAAGAGAAAAATCAGTAAACTACGGTCACAGAAATGACTAGATGACATAGCAAAGACTTTCATACAGGTATTAGTTATTGAAAGTATAGAAGGGAAATGAGTGCATGAGCATTCTGAAGAGAACGAACAAAACAGAAACAAGTGAAATGATGAGGAAACAGCTTCTCATATTTGTTTCTTCATTTTTCATTTTGATTTTTAAAGACAGGGCTTCTCTGTGTAGACCTGACAGTCCTGGAACTCACTCTGTAGACCAGGCTGGCCTCTAACTCAGAAGTCTGCCTGCCCCCGAGGTGTTGGGATCAAAAGCATGTGTCATCCTGCCCAGAATAAATTAGATGCCATTAACAACAGATTAGACACTCTGGAAAACCTGTTCAATGAACTTGAGTAGTAGAAGCAATGCATAAATGCACATACCTTTTCAATGTAAATTTTACTTCAAGATTACTTCTAAGTACAAGACTCACTAAAAGGACTTACACGCTCAGCATGTAGTTTGTACTCATGTCCAGAGGCATTGGACGTGGGAGTCTAGCTAGGAAATTCCCCAGCAGTCAGGACACAGTTCCCTAGTAGTACATGGTAGCAAGCAATGCATGTGAAATGTTACCTATCCCAGAAGCTCAGAGACTGGGTACCGGGAGTTCACAGAGATTCCACACTCCACCGGGAAAGCAGATGCCCAGCATGAACCATGTTCTTTACAGTTTAGGCACAGTGAGCTATTTTTAGTAGGGGATGAGGAAATGCTCAGAAATCACTGACCTATCTAAGACTAGTAGCCTCAAGTCTGCTATGTTAACTCTTCTCTGAAGATTTCCAGTCAGCACAACATGAATGTGTGTAGTTTACTGGAGTCACTGATGATTTTATAAAGCTGTTTGCCTTATAAAAATTGTATAAAATGTATAAAAATCATGCTGGACAAAGGTAAGAATAACAGAAATGCACAGACACATTGGAAGTATGGAATGTAGAAAGGACAAATGCAACTCACAGTGACAAAAAGTGGGTCAGTAGTTCTCCAGAGAGGACAGCTTGGCCCCAGGATGTGTGCAACAGATTTGTATAATGGATAATTAACGTACAAAGTTGTTGGTGAGTTCACTGAAGTAGTTACACGGGAGTATACATATTTGCCTACTCATCAGAGCATACAGTTAGTTGAGCATGATGATGTGGGTCTCTAATCCCAGCATTCAAGCAAAAGCAGTGCTGTAGAAGCCATGTTCATGGCCAGCCCATGCTATACAGTGAGTCCTGGGCAAGGACGAGAACTTGTCTCAAAGTTAACTAATGAAAGTTTGTATATTTCATAGCATAGAAAAAACCCAAAACAGCAGAAAGGGAGGGAATAGAGAAGACATTAATACAACATTTATTTTGTTGATTTTGACTTTGGAATTATAGATACTGTCATACAAATTGTAATAATAAAGATTAGAAACATATGCTCTGAAAGAAAAAAATAAAACAATACTAATTAACCTAGGATGTGTCTCATTGATAGGTTAAACATGGGAGAATTTGAACAAAGGTAAGGACAATTTACATCCAACTAATTAAAATACACTGTGCACATTTAAATCCAAAATTAAATTCATTTAAATTTTGTAGCTAATAATGAGGCCACAAAAATGAATTGGTTAAACATGGACAATGTGGGTGAAGTGGCAGGAAGACGGGACAGAATTAAATGTCCCTACCACTTCCTATACCCAGTGTGAACTGGACACATGGGTGCAGTCCTGTAATACCAGAACTCCAGAAGCTGACACTGTAGAGTCTTGAGTTTAAGACATTCCAGACTACATGATAAAACCCTGTCTCAAAAAGAAAAAAAAAATCATATCCTTGCTGTTTCTGAGAATACCCACATGAATAAAAGAGGGAAAGTGTCCTTTACAAAAATAGTATACCGATAAATAAAGAACAAGTGATGAAATTAAAATATGGACATTTTTTGCCACATTTAATGAATATGAACAGTTACCAATATCACAAAAATAGAGAAAACCAGATACTCTAAGACTCTTAATAGAAGTTCATATCACTATTGGCCCATTAAACGGTTTCGCCTAGAATAAAACAAAACAAAACTTGAACCTGAACATGTACCTAGATCAAAATAATTTTAATAGAAGACTAAGGGATATGTGAAAGTAGGTACACCAGTAGATTTTCCACTTTCCAGTGGATGGCCCTACCCTCAGGCATGTGGGCAGCACTAATTGGTCTTAGTGGCTTGTTAGAAACAAAATGAGAACCATGAATTTGAAAGGAAGGTGTTTTGAGGCAGTTAGAGGGGGAATTGTATATTATATTTCATTGTATACATGTAAGAAATTCTCAAAATAAAGAAAAAGTTAAAGAAAAGATGGCAATACTTTACTGACATATGCTATATGGTAGGAAGAGATTAACATACTAATCTGTCATATTATGTCAACAGAATAAATGAGGCCACTATAACTTAGCATCAACAATGCTGCATTTTCCTTTATTTACCCTCCTTGAGAATTTTGCCTTCTCTTTAAACCATGCTATGCTGGGTTTTCACAGAATTTAATCTCATAAGTAACCATAGGCATTGCTCTCCATTTTTAAGTAGTATTTGTAGTTATTCCTTGAAAATTTCATACATGCATGGGGAGCATGTCTACCCTCCTTCCCCCTTCAACTCTTGCTGGAGTCCCCCCAAAATATCCCCCTTCCAACTTCATGTCCTCCTTTGTTTGTTTTTATAACCCACTAAATCAGATTAATGTTTCCCATGTGTTCATCAGGGTACTTTCCACTGGAGAAAGACAACCTATCAGTGGCCACACTGCCAATGAATTAGCAATCCTACTCCTAGCAGTCATCAATGGCCAAGAGCTTCTGTGATAGGGTGAGGCCTCAGAAGCCCCTCCCTATCCATACTGGATCTTAAGTGGCTTGATCTTATGCAGGTCTTGTATAGGTAACCATGGCTCCTGTGAAGTCTTGTATGCTACAGCCAATGTCAAGTCTGGAAGACAGCATTTCATTGCAGTCCTACCCATGCTTTTTGTCTTACATTATTTCCATACACTCTTCCATGGTATACCCCCACCCCCACACCTCCCAGATGCCTGGGGAGGAGTTTGATATGGATGGCCCGTTCTTCACCAGTTCTGATTCTGTATTAAGTCTTCTCATTTGCACACTATGCTGCTGTTAGCATGTAAAGAAGACTTTGAGAATTCTTTAAGGGGCTAAGTTGGTGTTTTCTATTTCAGTGAACAATTATTGAGACTTTGCAAAGAAAATATTTTCATTACTTTCTCCCAGATGTTTATTGGATAGACTAAAGCCACATTCATTTTTAGTTGGGCTCTTCATCCCTCATTAACTATGTCTCTGTTTGTTTAATATTCCTTCACATGCTTTGTAAATTTGGATTTGTTTAATGGGAATATGATGCACATTCCCTTGAAAACAAGACACTTAACAGTTGGTATTAGCAAATTCTTTATTTTCTGTTTGTAACTTGTGGCCTTGACTCATTCTAAATAATGATCTAGAAAGGATAAAGAGAAAAGCATCCTTTTTGCTTAAGTGAAATGGCATGCTGCTTTTTGTATTTAATAATTATTTATTGAATTGTATTTAATTTCTATGGAGATTTGATCAATATAATACTATATGGCCATAATATTATTACTTTCTGGTACTAATAATAAATAAATGATTATAAAATTTAGAAAATACAAAAGCCATAGGTCAGAGAAAATGTTTTAACTGAAATTTCAGTTTACATACATAATATATGTATAATGATGTAACATAAGGAAGTTAGCAAAATAGTTTAGCATATAGATATAGAAAAGTATAAACATTATCAAATAAAGGAAAAATAAGAGAATAAAATAATGGAATTATGAGTCTAAAGAGAACAAGAAATGACACTATTTTCTAAAAGTTAAATTCAAATACACAAACTGCTCTAACCCCTTGTTGTGTAGACAAGAAGCCAATGATCTCTGATGATTTTCATTTACATAAATCCCATCACCCCCATGAAGAGCATGGGTTATGTTGACACAATAACTTGTGTATGGAGGATATAGCAAAGGATGGACAAGGCTTCCAAGATGAGGTTATAGAAACCCTTTAATGTCCTCTTGCTCATTCTCCCTCCTTCCTTCCCTCCCTCTCTCGTCCCTCCTTCTCTGTCTTCCTCCCTCCTCCCTCCCTCCCTCTTTTCCTCCCTTCCTCTGAAAAAACCATTTCCCATGATGCCATGTGGAAAGACTTATGTGATGAGCAACTGAGGGATGTCTCTGGCTATTAGCCAGCAAGAAACTCGATCCAGCCAACAATGATGTGTGTGAACTGAGGGAGTCTGGTCAAGCCTGCAGATGAACAGAGCCCTACCTCACCCCTTGATGGCAGCCTTATGACAGAATGAGTTTAATCCAGAGATACAGAGAAATAATAAATGATTGTTTTCAACTGTTAAGATTAGGGAAAAATGTGTTACATGCCAATAATTAACTAATACAGTAATAGTATCCAATTGCTATTGCTTTTAGAATCTACTGGGGGCATTTAAGAATTTAAGATCAATGCACAGCTTTTTTCTTTTTTCTTTTTAAATGACATTAGTTTCCAATAAACTTGAACGTATGACATTTTGCAGCTATTGAAATTCCTGAGGAAATATCTTAAGGGGCAATGGTGTGTGTGTGTGTGTGTGTGTGGTGGGGTAATAATGGTTTTATTGTAAATAAAACTGAGCAAAGAGGAGCCATAATTCTTGAGTGATTGTGAAGGAGAATAAGAGAGAATGGGACCTGGAAGTCCCCTTTTTCTTTGTGAACTAAGGATAGTGACTAAGCCAACCCAGAAAGCACACACTAAACAGAGAACTGGCAGTTAATTATACCTGCCATGCGTGTAACCCACACAGCCTTCCGAGGTAGGATTGTTAAGATGGAGCTGTAGAGGAGCCAACTGATAATGACTTGTGTGAGGTGGCGATCCAGCATGTCTCCAGCCACGTAGACAAGGCAGGGGCCATCATTACATATGGCCAGTAGCTGGAAGTAGACCTGGAGATGTCAGATTTTCTCCATCACACAAGCACAGGTTCCATCCCGGATCTCCTACTGAAGCCTTGTTCTCTTAATGGTTACCTTTTCATAAAGCAAAGTGGGGAGGGAGTAATGCATATTCTGCTACATTTACATTATGTCAGCTACCCAAAGTTTTAGTTTAGGTAGGTTTTTTGGTACCTATGAGTGAAATAAATATATTTCCTATAGTAACAATCTTATTAAGATTTCAGTTTTTCACTGTGATAAGATATGTATCCCATAAAATTTGTCATTTTAACCCTTTTTAAGAGGACGGTTTTATGACATGTACATTTGCATTGTTGCACAACCACTGCCATTTGTTTCCAGTACTTTTACATCTTAACAAACAGAAACTTCATACCCATCAAGAAATACAACTGCCCATTCCCTCCTTCTCCCAGTTGTTCCAATCACCAATGACTCTTGGTACTTCATATAAGTGAACACACACAGTATTTATTGTTTTCCAGCTGCTTTATTTAACTTAGTATAACATTTTCAAACTTCAACTATATAAGAATATCCTTCACCTTAAGTCTAAAGAGTATCCCACTATTGCATACTAGTTACATTTCATTTAAAGGCCACTTCCTATCATAGTCTACCATATCAAAAACTATAACAGGGTAGTTTATAAACAATAGTTATTCTTCTCATTCTTCTGGAGTCCACGATCAATGTACCGCGCCTACCCTCGCCAGCAAGGAAGATGCAACTCCGGGAAGATCTTCTTCATGCAGTTTTAATCAGGATCTTTGAACATGCTTCTTCTGACCCGAGGGATCCCCGGGGGGGGGGGGAGGAGAATGCCTGCACAGGCTTAAATCCCCTTGTGCTAACCTACCCCAGTGAGCTACGTGGACCCTGTAGATAGGCTACTCTAAAGCAGAAGCAGAGAGGCTGAACAGACTTAACCAAATAAGGGCTTGTTTATGCCAGAGAGCGCTCACCCTCAGGGAGGTGGAAGGCGGAAGCCAGTGCCATCTTTAAGGCGTGGCACTTCGCAGCTCTCTACAGATCAAGATCCAGCGGATCTGGCAGGTGGTAAAGGGTCACATTTTAGTTCACAAACAAGTAGAATCTTTCCCTCCCTCTCTCTTTCTTGTTTCCAAAGCCACTAATCTTACAGTGGTCCTACCTCCTGTATCCTCCATCATATTGGATAGATTCAGTACTTGAATTTGGGGTATAACAAAATCGTTCAGACCACATCGGCTAACAGTAGTCACTCTCTTCTTGTGAGCAACACCATGCTGAACTTGAAAGTCTCTGAATTCCTACTTCCAATTTTGAATATACACCTGAAAGAGGACTTTTCGGATAATGTGGTAATTGTATGTTTAATTTTGTCTCTTTTAAAGACAGCGTCTCCCTATGTATCCCAGGCTGCTCTCCAGTTTATAATCCTTCTGCCTCAGCCTCTGGGTGCTGAGATGACAGAAGTGTCCTCCCATGCCCAAATCTACGTTTAATTGTTTTTTGAGGAACTACTATACCATCTTTCACATTGGCTGTCCTACCTTCAACTCCACATGCTCAAAATCTTCATACAAGGAAGGGCAATTGAAAAACAAGTGACAAATGACATAACAATGAATACTGTAGACAATTAGCTCCTAATTATGGACCCTTAAAGCTTGAAGGGTCTCTAAAGCCCCTCATCAGTTTAAGTGTTCATTGTGTATTTGGAGATAATATTTGATGATTTACAATGATAATTGGAATCTCCTCTATCAAACACCCATTAAAGTTGTCCTTCATGCCCAGGACAATCTTATCCAGGGTTCAGAGAAAGAAGGAAAGCATACATTCTTTTTCTTTTCTTTTTATGTTTTTAACCCACAACTACAACATGCAACCTTAAATGCAACAACCTGTCAATTTACTCATAATCATGACACACCTGGCTGGAAACACAGTGTATTTCTATTTTACTTCCAGTCAATCTTAATAGGAGGGATAAACCACTGATATAAAACGATGTGGCTTGGTAAATGCTTGCCATTAGAATATTTATGAGGTCACCTTAGCAGTTGTAAAAACAACAACTTAAATATAATTGCATATCTTTTACAGAAACATGACACATAGCCATGCCCACCTACATTGTTAGTTAATTATTTTCTATGTTGTTGGCCAATGTTGGAAGTTACAGTCTAAGGAGCAATGCGTGTTAGGACTTGAATCTGAGATTTCTCTTGTGAGTTCTTGTGTTGGAATACTTAGTACCCAGCTGGTACTGCTGTTTGAGAAGACTGTGGAGCCTTTGGCCATGGGGTGTAGATAAAATGTCCATTGGAGTTTGGCCTTTCAAAATTATATGGAATTCTGGTTCTGGCTGGAGCTCTGTTCTTTGGGGTCAGGCTGCCCACAAAAGACCCCACATGATCCCAGCCCCTCAGACCTAGTTTTCCCTGATATGATGGGTAGTGCTTTCTGAAGCCATGAGTCAGAGTGAACCTTTCTGCTTCCTTGAGGTATTTGGTTGCTGGGATATGAATAAGTAATTCAATTGTCCTTTTCCTAGGGCCCTACAGTCAGAAGTTACATCCCCACCAGAAGCCATTCTTCCTAGACACAAAAATGAATAAATACATTTTAGGCTGGCCACACTGCAGCATTGGGGATGTGTAATTTCTATTAGGCTTTCTAAATACTTAGCATAGTTTGTCTAACTGTTTAAACTTCAAGGCTTCCTAGCCAGAAACGATTGCTCTGGCCTGCCCTTTTAATTTTACACAGGAAGAAACCAAAGTCTAAAAACTTGGAAGTGAAGAAAGAATTGAGAAATGTGGAGCATATTGAGACTAAGCCTTGGGATTCTGTCCTGTAGCCTGTTACCACACTTGCAACAGCCTTGATCAAAGTAATCTCATTCTTCATCATGATGTATAAGCATTTGTGTGCCTTCATCAGTAGATAGATAGATAGATAGACAGACAGACAGACAGATAGATAGATACAGACAGACAGTAAATAGGTAGGAAGGTAGATAGATAGATGGATAGAGACAGACAGTAAATAGATGGGTAGATAGATAGATACAGACAGACAGACAGATAGTAAATAGGTAGATATATAGATACAGACAGATGATAGATAGATACAGACAGACAGACAGACAGACAGAAGTATATGGATACAGACAGACAGTAAATAAATAGGTAGATAGATAGATATACTTCACTGGGGGATATTTAAATTAACCCCAGGAAATCATTCACAGATCTGCTATTCAGGGTTATTGTAAGTGGAGTAAGAGGGATTGGTTTTTTTTTTCTTTCTTTCTTTCTTATTTATTTTTTTACTTTGGTATTATTATGTAGCTCAGGCTGCCCTCTAACACAGTATATAGTCTAAGCTGGCTCCCAGATCCCAACAAACACCCAGTCTCCTGCCTGAGATTCCTAAGTGGTAAGATTATAAATATGCATAATAAGAGCAATCCTTTGCTAGTCCATTCATTAATACACAGGGAAGATATTTCCAGTGGTGGATTTCAAGTTCTTTACTTGCACAGAGTCCCTTAGTATCCCCTCAGAACTCCCCTCAAAAAAATGCTGATGGACAAAAGCTTGTGAAGCAAGAGAAGGGGAAGGCTGAAGCAAACAAGAACTTTATTTCTCAATGTCCCAGTTCAACTCCTTTTGTCAAACGTTTGTGGTATGTTTACTGCAGAGTGAATAGCTTCAAGACATCAGCGGCACAAACAAATGAGAAACACAGAACTTTGCTCTAAGGTGGCCAGTGTGGGAGTAGGGTTTTAATAGCTATGTGCTTAGCTGTTTATACTTCAGAACATCTCTCAGGTGAGATGGACTATTTTGCAATAGTATAATCATGTATCCTCAGGGAACAGGCGATATGTTAGAGCCACCCCACTCCATCCAATCTGACTGCTTTATGGACAGAATTGCAGTAAAGTGTTTGCCCCAGCTGTTACAGCCTCCGTCCTTCCCAGGCAGGCCACACTATTTTTAGCTTCGACTGGATAAATCTTCCCATGCCACTCTTTGCCAGTCTTCCAGCTGTTTAACGGCTGCTTACCTCAACATTTTATTAACCACTATGCAGCAAGTTCAAAATGTTCTAGAATTTTCCTAATCTATCCTATAAAACTACAGTGAAATCTCCAGGCAGTGTAACAGACTATTGTCATTCCATAGCAGCATTGCCTGGATGCAGAAGGCCAAGTCTTTCACATATCAGTGCAGGGTAAGTCTTCAAGAAACCTCCAAGAAACATGTGTTCCATATGCTCACTGCATGTAACAGAAATCCAAATATAACAGAGACTCAAAAGATAAGTACATTTCCCTCTCATGAAGTACAGGTCAAGATTTGGTTAGTCCCAGCTCGCCAAGGCTTTTGCCTCCTCCTTCTGTTCCTCTTTCCCCAGACCCATTTTATGTTTGCACCCATAGAGTCACCTCATGATTGGAAACTGACTAGTGCATCTAGTCATTGCATCCACATTCTGGATGCTTCCTTTCTTCTGTTACCACCGTGACCTGATAGGAAGCAGTTTAAGGGAGGGAGTGCTTATGTTGGCTCACAGTTCTAGGGGATCATTTTCTTGTGGCAGGAAGACATAACAGGCTCTAGGAAGGCATGGCAGCAGGAACAGGCAACCATCGGCGCACATTATCTGAACTAAGAAACAGAAATTTGGGCTGAGCTACCAAACCCCAAGTTCTGACCCCAGTGACCGACTTTCTCCATCAAATCTGGAAATTCCACAGCCTTCTCAAACAGCACCAACAGTTGGAGAGCAAGTGTTCAAACACATGGACCAGTGGAGAGCAGGTTACATTCAGGCAACATCTCTAGGCACCGGGAAGTGAGACAGAAGAAACAGACAGAAAATTTGGGGGGCATGAGGAGGAAAATGAACCCCTTCACTCTAGAATCTAATTGACACCTTTGTCAGAAGCAAAGCAAGGGTCTGGCACAATCACCAGCTGCTGGGGTCCTTTTCCCCTCCTGGCCATAAATCCAGTTTTCTAGGAATCTCACCAGAAACCCCATTTATGGGGAAAGGACATGTACTAAACTCCTTATGAAACTAGTGGGTTCCAGTTTTGCCTTATTCATGCCATCTCTGAATATCCTCCTTACCAAGTATCAAAAAACAAAGAGGAGGGTAAGAAGTCTTTGCAACATTTTGAGACATAACTTGAAAAGGCTAAAGTCAGGATGATTGGTTACTCTATACCCACACTTGGTGTCCTGGCTGGTTTTAAGTCAATTTGACATAAGATAGAGTCATCAGAGAAAGGAGCCACAGCTGAGGTAATGCCTCCTTGAGATCCAGCTGTAAGGCATTATCTCAATTAGTGATCAACCAGGGAGGGCCCAGCCCATAGTGGGTGGTGCCACCCCTGGGCTGGAGGTCCTAGGATCTATAAGAAAGCAGGCTGACTAGAACACAGGCCTAGGCTCTCCCCCAAATGGTGTGACCAACTTTGATGATCCTCCATGGAAAGCCTCACTCTCCCTGGGGAGTGGATGAAGGGTGGGTGGGAGGGTGGGTGGGGGCATGGGAGTATGGGAGGGAGAAGGAAGTGGGATTGGTATGTAAAATAATATTGTCTCTAAATTAAATATAAATATAAAATTTAAAAGGAAGGAAGGAAGGAAGGAAGGAAGGAAGGAAGGAAGGAAGAAAGGAAGGAAGGAAGGAAGGACGGAAGCAGGCTGAGCAGACCAGAGGAAGTAATCCAGTAAGCACTTTCTCTCCGTGGTCCCCGCATCAGCTCCTGACTCCAGGAGCTTGCCCTGTTTGAGTTCCTGTCCTGACTTCCTTCAGTGATGAACAGCAGTGTGGAAATGTAAGCCAAATAAACTCTTTCCTCCCAAACTGGCGTTTTGGTCATGGTGTTTGCCGCAGCAGGAGAACCCTAGCGAAGACACTTGGGTAGGTTTACTTTCTCACAGTCTCCCTTGGGGGGCACACCCCCCATTTGAATATGTCCTATGTTTCTCTAGGTGCCCTTTTCTCTTAACTCTTAACAGGGGCTCAATATATGTAAAATATATTTCTTGAAACTATCAATTGTGCTTCATACACTGGCTGGTCCTGAAATTCTTTTCAGCTCCGGAGCTGCAAACCTTGGGTGGAAATCCTTAAAAGCCTAGGCTAATTCTTCAGGGTGCTGACGTCACAGTGCGGCACTGTGTCTCTGTCCCCCTGACGGGGGAGTATCAGCTAGAGGCATCCTTGCATCCTGACTGAGCTCCTTAATGAGAGGTACCCCAGAAACCTTATCCAACCGTCTTCTTACAAAAGGGATGCTTGTTAGGTCGTCTGGGAACTATGGTTTTAAACCCGGGAATGTATATGAAAGGAAGAGTTTAGGGCATCTTATCAGAAAGGGATGGTAGAGCGGATGTTGCAGACAGCCGGCTTGCTCACTGCGGCTGCTTTGTGGTGTACCCTCACCTGTCTTTCCATACAAAGGAAAGTAAGAATAACTGTGTGGACACCCTTTCCCTTCTAATATGGACATCAGCCCTGCCGCATATGGACCACACTCTCATGATGTCTCCTAACTTTACTTAGTGCCATGTAGGCCCTTTCTCTAAATACACCCTCATGGAGAAGTGGGAGCTTTAATGCTTGAGTCTGATGAAGGGACCAGAGAAGTCTTGTCCATAACAAGCAATGGTCACTGTGACAATGCAGCAGGAAAACTCCACACACTGTGTGTTAATTCAGTATCTCAAACAGCCACATTTGTAACCTGGGCTGTTCAAGTTGGGTAGTTTAAGTGTAGTAAAACCAGATTAATTGCCCCAAGCTTTCTCATTTCAATCATTTCTCTTAATGTTTCTCACTTGCATGTTTTACACTTCAGGCTATTAGAGTTAGGCACCAGGCCGGCTGGGAGCTGGGGTTTCCTTTCAAAAAGTATATGATCTTAGACTCAGATAACTTAATACCCACTCTTAAATAATTTTAAGGAAAAAAACTACAAATAACTGTAGCCATAATAATTAACAGCAGAAACGTATATTTTTTCTTATATATTTTAAAAGGTTTCTAAAGTACTGTATGAGAGAGAGAGAATGCCATGTGTATGTGGGCACAGAGGCCAGAGGAGAGCATAAGATCCCGGGCTTGGAATTGCAGGTTGTGATGAGTAGTGGGTGCTGGAAATGAAACGCAGGTCCTCTCTAAGGCCATCAAGCTCTTTTAACACTGCGCCATCTTTCCAGCCCCTTTCTATTTTGGACAATTAACATCTTTACATTACTAAAACTTCAAGAGCGAATTCCATCTCAACTTCACTGCTGTCTGCTCTGAGCCTGGCATAGCCCTAGGTTCTTTGCACCTTTGTCAGAGAGGTTAATTATTACATCTATTGACAGATGAGGGAGCCGAAGGGAAATAATTGGCCACATTGTCCTGATGGTTAGTGATGGAGCCTGTTTTTAAATCCAAATCTGCTTACATTCAAAGCCATTCTTAGCAGCAGCATTTGGGGTAGAAATATGTACAAATCATTTTAAATAAATTTGGGACCTTCTATGTTGCTAGAAAATATGTATGATTAAAAATACAGGCTGATATGGAATAATTATATTATTATAGGAGCTTTAATTGATATTTGCTTGTGGTATACAATTAAAATGTAATAAAAGTATACGGGGGTGGGTTAGGGGAGGGGGGAGAGCAGAAGGAGGAGGGGGAACTGTGGGTGGTATGTAAAATGAAGTTAAAAACTAAAAAAAGAACACAGAGGCAGCAAGTAAGTCATGTTCAATTTGACCTTCAAGGTCTCCGTTATTTTCCCCCAAGGAAGCCATATGTAGCCATGGCTGTCCCGAAACTCACTCTAGAGACCAGGCTGGCCTCAAACTAAAGAGATTTGCCTGCCTTTGTTTCCCAAGTGCTGGAATTAAAGACACGTACCACCACCTGGCATCCAGTCTTCTTCCTAGAGAAACTGTGACAGTTTTTCCCGATTTTCTTTTCAGATATATTCCATGAATTTTCAAGTAGACTATGTACTACTACTACTACTACTGCTACTACTACTGCTACTACTGCTACTACTACTGCTACTACTGCTACACACCACTTTTTCCCCCCTTGGAAAGCAAAATTTAAAAAAAGAATTAAGACTAAGTTTCACATGGACCAGGCTGGCTTTGAACTCCCTTTGTAATGGAGGAAACAGTCACCTAGGTAGACTGCAATCAAGAGGAAGTTCTCTTCTATACTTTTTTTTTTTTTATGTGTTATGTGTTTTCTTAGCTTCACAGTTGGTGGAGGCTACAAGTCTGTCAGCTTAGCTATACTTTCCAAGAGTTATATCTGGTAGTCAAGCTGATGTTTGGTCAGGTACAGTAAAATGTTATTTAAAGGAATGAAAGTTAGCTGAAGACGACTTTGACTCTTGATCTGGAATATTACATCACTAGCAAATCCTGATGTTCTAGAAAGCCAATATCAGCTTGCAGGTTCTGCATGGTAGATGTGACCTCCTCAGGGAAGTTCATTTCGCACAGGGACAGAAGACAAGAAGAAAAATGTCTCCACATGGTTAGTGCTACATAATTTTGATCCTCACCTGTTTTCCACAGATTGGTTAAATCTTTAGGTCTAGAACACACAGATGTAGGAAACCAGATGCATTTCCTTTTTATTAAAAAAAAAAATTGGGGCTCAAAATTAAAGGCTCTGGAGTGAGAAGACTCACTTCTCATTTACTTTCCAAATATTTATTTATAATGCACACGTTGTTTTCTTAAAATAAACTTACATCCTTGATATTTTGATGAGTATCTCAAAAACAAATACTAAGATTTTAAAGAAAATGAATTTAGGTCAACATAGTTTCTTTTAATTTTGTGACAGTGTTTTGTAGTCCCATAAGGAGTATACTTTCAACAACATTTGCTTTATTAAGCTTGTGATAGAAGAGGTTGCCCAATATCACTTCCCCACTAAAAAGAAATGTTACCTTGTTGTCACTGAAGCATAGAATAAAGCTTGGCTACCCTCTGGTGGGCTTAGTTGGATTAGAGTATCTTTTCAGTTTGGTGAATTTTCTTTACAGCAAACCTTAAAGCTATAATAAAAATATTTTTTAAAAAGTTAGAATTTACCATCCTTTTTTATAGATAGGAAAATACAACCCCAAAATGGCAAAGGGTCTTTTGTCAAAATACAAGGTTTCCTGCTACTCAGTCATGCTTTCTCCACTATAAAGCTGTCTTAATATTATGGTTGTTTACATCTGTTCAACTTTGTTCATAGCAGCATTACTTCTAATAGCCAGAACTTGGAAGCAACCTAAATGCCCCTTAGCTAAAGAATGGGTGGAGAAAATGTGGTACATTTACACAATTGAGTACTACTCAGCAGAAAAAAACCAAACTAAAAACAATGGAATCTTGAAATTCAAAGGCAAATGGAACTAGAAAAAAAAAAAAAAAAAAAAAAAAAAAGAAACATCCTGAGTGAGGTAACCCAGTAACCCAGTTACAAAAAGACAAAATGGTATTTACTCACTCATATATTTCTCAGCCTACAATCCACACCACCAGAAAAGCTAGGAAATAAAGAGGACCCTAAGAAAGACATACATGGTTCCCCAGAGAAGAGGAAAGGGACAAGATCTCCTGAGCAAATTGCAGCATGGGGGGTGGGGAGGGGAGAGGGAGTTAGAAAAAAGGAAGAAGAGGAAGGGAGAAGAGAGCATGAGGGAGCAGGAAGATTGAGTCAGGGAAAAGAATAGAGGAGAGCAAGAAAGACATACTTTAATAGAGAAGCCATTATATGTTTAAAGAGAAATCTGGCACTACGGAAATGTCCAGAAATCTGCAAGGATGACCCCAACTAACAATCTAAGCAATAATGGAGAGGTTACTTTAAATGCCCTTCCCCAATGACGAGACTGATGACTACCTTAAATGCCACCCTAGAGCCTTCATCCAGTAGACACCCACAGGTAAACACTGAGCTGAACTCTTGAAATTCATTTGCAGACAGGGAGGAGTGATGAGCAAAGGGGTCAAGACCAGGCTGGAGAAACCCACAGAGACAGCTGACCTGAACAAGGGGGAGCTCATGGACAGACATAGCTGGAAAACCAGCATAGGACTGACCAAGATTCCCTGAATGTGGGTGTCAGTTAGGAGGACTGGGCAGTCTATGGGGCCTCTGGTAGTGGATCAGTATTTATCTCTAGTATAGGAATGGACTTTGGAAGCCCATTCCACATGAAGGGATACTTTTTCAGCCTAGACACATGGAGGAGGGCCTAGGCCCTGCTCCCAATGTTATGGACAGACTTTGAAGATACCCCATGGAAAGCCTTACCCTCCCTGAGGAACTAAAAAGGGATGGGATGGGGGTTGTGGGGGAACAGGAGAGGAGGGGAGAGAGGGGGGAACTGAGATTGACATGTAAAGGAAGCTTGATTCTAATTTAAAGAAAAAAAGGTACCCTGGAATGTTTTATAAACATTCTTAGTCATCAAATTTGCTACAAAGAGATGTTCTATGACTTGAGAAAAAGGAAAGTAAGAAAAGCAATTGTAATGCTCATAGACTTATAATGAATGTTTTTTTTTTCAAATTTAGAAATTCAATTTTAGAGTTGGTTGGGATTTCTGGAAGTGTTCAGCCTTGATGAAGAAGCTAAAAGGGACAGAGTTTTCTTGTGGGATAGGATGGCGAGACCGTGCCTGTGTAGGCGGCAGCTTAAGAACAAACCAGCAACAACAGTAATTCTGTGGGTACAAAGAACAGGAGAATCTTTCAGAAGAAATCCGTGGGCAAATTATGTGAGAGAGG
Organism: Cricetiscus sungorus; assembly: GCA_030556225.1. Classification (NCBI taxonomy): domain Eukaryota; kingdom Metazoa; phylum Chordata; class Mammalia; order Rodentia; family Cricetidae; genus Cricetiscus; species Cricetiscus sungorus. Next base: position 26,003,494 of record JANBXA010000731.1, read on the forward strand.
TGGAGAAAGGCTAGTTAATTCTGTTCAGAAACTTCTTGAATGTTTTCCCTCTGAAAGGTAATAGGGAGGAACAGCCAATTCAGGAGAAGTTGGTAAACAGTAGGTATTTGCATAATTCTTAGACCTTTCAGTTGACTTAACATTGTCATCAGAGTCTCTTCTTAATGCATCAGACTTTTTAAAAGACCATTCTTCATCTTAAATAGCTGCTGACAGAAAAACTTTAAAAGAAAAGTATAGGGAAGTCCCACATTTCTTTTTGCACAGAGTTACAAATGCTAATATTTTATTGAATTTTTCTATCTTCCTTTTTACCCTGTATTATCTATCATTTTAAATGTTTAAGATTAAGTTGCAAAATATATATATATGAATATATGTATGTGTGCATATATATATATATGCACTACATGTTACTAAAAACCATGTCTACGAAACCAAAACTCAATTAACACAGACAAGCAAGTAGCATAAATGTGAAACTACACTGAATACTGTTGTCCCCTGTGTCCATGACTGTTCCTGGTTCAGGACGTAGCTGAAAAGCTTGTCTGGCATGAGTTGCACTATCTCTGCAGAGGGCTTAATCAACAACGGTTTTTATTTTTTCGTTTGTGTTCTTATAGATTTTCTTTTTATTTATGTGTATACATGAGTATCTGTGTGTGGGTGAGTCTAGTGCCCACTAAGGCCAGAAGAGTGTGTCAGGTGAAGTTCCAGGGGGTTGTGAACTACCTGTTCTATATGGGTTCTGGGTACTGAACTAGGGTTCTCTGCAGGAGCAGTAAGAATCCTCAATCCCTGAGCCATCTTTCCAACCTATTCTTTTTGTTTTTGAAATAGGAGACAGCTATGCAGAACAAGCTGGTCCTGAGCTTGCTCTATAGTCCAGGCAGGCCTCAGACTCCATCCTTCTCCTAGTCTGCAACGCGCTGGTATTACAGATGTGTGCCATGGAGTCCAGCTAGACTTTAACTTACAGGTCATTATTTTTGAAAAGCACTTTGCTCTTTTATCTGTGAGTTCAGAGATCCTTTTGTGTGATCACACAGTTTAGATTGGGATTGAAATTGCTAGTGTCTGCAAACATGAGTGACAACAGACTTCATGTTGACACTGACTCTCAGGATTATGTAAGCCATCTTGTGTCATCCTCAAAGATGGCACATAGGTCATGCAAGTGAAATGATACCACATGCATTGGACAATAGGTTTCCCTGATCACAAAAGTCCTCAAACAAACAGACACACAAAATACCTCACTTGAATGTAAACTTCCAAGATGACTCAGGTGTTACATGTAGTGTACTCATTGTCCAGTAAAAATGGAATAGCACTGGAACTAAAATTTCAGCCTTAATTAATAAAGCTGATAATTAAGAACTGAAAATAAGCCTGCTGGTCCTGGAGCCTGTATTTATACCCATATTGCTATGTGAGGAATTCAGGTATGGTGGTTTTCTCTAGTTCTAGCAGGAAGACACCATATAATGCCCAGGCCTTCCATTGCACAAGGGATACCCTACATACCCGATATTAGGAATGGCAGCTTGAGACTTGGGCTGTTGCTTTAGGTGGTGTGTTTGCTGAGTGTGTATGAGGCCATGTTCCTGCTGCCTTCTCCAAACAGAATCCCAGCCTGCTTTGGAGCACACTGTTCCTTTTGCAGGCCCGATGTCAACTTCCAATTTTCTAAGTTCCTGTCATGGCTGAGTACTTCTCCCTTAATTCATGTTTCTCCTCTCTCTCTCTCTCTCTCTCTCTCTCTCTCTCTCTCTCTCTCTCTCTCTCTCTCTCTCTCTCTCTCTCTGTGTGTGTGTGTGTGTGTGTGTGTGTGTGTGTGAAGGTAGCCATACTGATGGACACACAGAGTCAAGAGAACATTGGGTGTCTTTTTCTATCACTCTCCACCTTACTTTCCTGAGTCTGACCAAATCTCACCAAATCTGGACCTAGACTCTTGACCAGTAAGTCTCAGTGATCCTCCTGTCTCCACTTTCCATAAATTCTCACAGAGTTTCTTTTTTTAGAGTATATTTATGGTCTGGGAGTAGAACTGGTTGTATGATAGAGAATTTGCTTAGCTTGAGAAGATCCCCAGCACTAAACAAACAAACCCGATGTCCAATTTCATCCCCTGAGATTTTGAATGAATATGTGCATGCGGTGTCCTAAGAATCTGCATTATGAAAATCACTCCACAAGATTCTGAAACAATAGAGAGTAAGATTTGGGGGCTTCTCTGTTTTGGAAGTGGGAGGTGGCATAGATCTCAGTCAATCTGCCTCTAAATATTTATTATCCTGTTGTTATGGATTAATATTTGTTCAGCATCCTTTAACGTTATACATTAACAGAACTACAGAACAACTAGGATATTGGTTTTCTATGGGTTTATTATTTTTTCCTTCATTCTGTTAGGTAGCCAGAGCCTATGTGGTCCCTGCCTCCAGGTCCTTGGAGGATTGGCACAGAAGCAGGCCAGCGCCTTTGGTGAGAGAGTGTACTCACTGAACAAGTGCACTGAGGTGTCCTTGGGGAGGAAGAGCTTAAGAGATGAGTATGTGAGGGCAGTGATGGAGAAGATATTGAAAGGAGGCAGCCCGAAGTTTGAGAAGTGACAGTGACATGGAATCATGGAGATCTCAGGTTAGTGGGAGCCATCTTCTTAAGTGCACGGTGACGGCCTGTATCCAGCATGACATACAAGTGCACATTCACATTGCCCACTCAGACTCAGTGGGGGAGCTGTCTGAAGACAAGATACTTCACTATTTGCCAGGTCCTTGTTTGAATTACTGGAGAGTGAACAACATTCTGATCTTCTCTTTATAAACTTTAAAATCTAGGTCAGATTCTAATGCCCTCCCCCAAATGCCAAGAAGCCTTAAACAAGGTGAGATAGAACTTTCTAACAGTCCAGGGGATGGGATACGTCCAGGATGACTTGGTCCCTGGGCATTGAGAGAATGATGAAAGAAAAGATAAGCAGGCATAAGCATCAGCAAGCTCTGTTGGAGCTGTTCAACAGCAGCCCAGAGCCTCAGCCAGCTTGTTATGTACAGCACCGGAGGAGAGTTAGCTGGTCTCTTTAGGAGGGTAAGACGAGATTCATAGGAGAGAATTCTTTGGCTGTAAACATCTGGGAGGCTTAAGCAGTTGCTAGTGTTTACAAGCACTGGTCAATCATTTGTAAACACGCATACTTTCACACACTGTCAATATTCACACTCTGACCAGAGGAAGCTTGTGCCATTCTTTTTAGCTTCACTCTGGTAAGGCTGTGCTAATTGCCATGAGGCATTGGTGGTCTTGACATGGTGTGCCCATGTCAAACTTCTTCTATTCTTTACTCATTGTCTCAAGTCTTCCTTGGATCCCTACAGGGATGGATATTTAAATTCCTTCAAAGAAAATAGAAATACTCTATTTCTTAAACACATGAGCTTCTGATAGCAAGTCCTTACCTGCTATGTTCATAATAATTGCCATTTTTTTTTAAAAAAAATTACTTAGCATTCAGTACTGCTGTGGATAGAGATACCAGGCACTCAGCTAAATGTTTACATAGCCTTAAGAACCCTGGTGTTTCATTGCCTAATAAAGAGCCACTCATTAAGCACCTAAATCTACATAGGAAAATAGTGTGCAAATCCCCCAGCTTGATTGGAGGGCAGAGGTGATTTCAAGGTATGGTTTCTTTCTATAGCCATGGCTGTCCCAGTACTCACTCTGTAGATCAGGTTGGTCTCCCAAGTGCTGGGCTTAAAAGCATGTACCACCACATCTGGTTTGACAATATTCTTAAACCAAGTAATAAATGAGTCGATAGTATCCATCTTGTGGATCTTTCTAACCTTCTATAGCTTCTCCACTGCCCAGCTTTTCGTGTGGCCGTGTTTCCCCACATTCTGCCTTTAGCCCTCTTCTCTTTAAACCATTCTCAAGTGAAAACAATCATTTCCAGGACTTAAATATTTTCGACATGCATTGCCAGATCTCCATTCTGCTATATTCAAGCACTACACACAATCTACACTCAACATGTTAAACTAAAGTTTCTTGTCTTCTCAGACTTGTTTCTTCTCCCATTGTCTTTATTTCAGTAAACAGTTTCTGTCAATACAGACACTACAGTAAGAAAGTTGGGGACCATTTAAACTTTCTCTCTTCATTTTGAGTCTTAATTTCACCCTCTACTCCTCTTACCATATTTCTCAACAAGACACCACCATCCCATCTTGACTTACCATCTTTTGCTTGAATTATTGGTAAAGTCTCTAAATGGCACCCCCATCATCAACCTCTAGTCTCCAGTTAGTGTTGCTAGTGAATGGAAACTCACTTAACTACCCACATCTGAAAGCGTGCATAGTTCTCTGTTATTTAAACTGCCTTGAAAGTTCTGTTCCTTGGGTACAGTGTAAAGACTTCCTGTTGGAACACAGAAGCCACTGTTGACTTCCTTGTCTACTAGATGTGCTGTTGGTTCACCATGCCCTCTCTGTGCACGCTGAGTCCTGATAGCTCCCTTCCCATCTCACACGGACTTAGATCTCCTGGGATTTTCTCCTGATCCTATGTCTTCCAGCTTTTTATGTAACGAAAACCCGTGTGTACACATTCACCACAGAGGACCTCCTTCCTAAAGTGATTTCTGCCCCCTTCCCTTTGAAAACACCCATATATATTTATCGTAGCACCAACAGCATTTTGATTACAGTTAACAGTTCTCATGTCTGTGATCTCTTAAGTTTAACCATGTACTCTAAGGGTGCTTTTGGATGTGAAAAGCTTAGCGCTGTGCTTGGTGTATGAGTTGGTTTATGCAGGTTGAATGGTTTAATATTAACAACAATCTCTTTCACTCGTCAGTGTTTGGTTTGGCAAATTACTCATTCATCTTCCACACTGCACATGCTTGGCAAATGTTTGAATGAACGAATTAATGAGCACAAGATTCCTTAATTACCCAGAGATATGAGCACAGTGCAACTACATAGCATCTATAGAAAGTTAATTGGCTATGATAATAGTGCTTTCCCTTAGCTTCATTGTTGTCTGGCTTCAAATTACCTCGGGCAACGCAGCACTCTATTCGTTGTCTTTGGACTCATTAACTGATTTCAGGGTTTGTTGTGGCTTTTCTTTTATAATCACCAGGACAATGTCAGGATAGCAATGCTTTGAAAGTTCAAGAAATTAATAAAAGCACAAGTTAACCCGCCATAGAGGCTGCGATGGAACATGGACAATTGTCGGAAGTGTCCCCTAACTCTAACCTTCTCCCTAGTTCTAGAACAAAGTCTAGAAGGCCAGTTGATTTCAGCCAGAGCAAATTCAGAGCTGTTTGCCCAAAAGAAAAATGGTCTCCTTGGCGTCTGCTTCCTTTTCTATGTGGCCCAATCAAAATCTAGGCTTGCGTGCGTCAGCGCCTCACTTCCGCCCGGCCTTCCTGGACTGCTAAGTTCTCTGAGAGTCTCCGCGGGTGCTTCTTCCTCGAGACTGTTTCCGCAGCCCGGGCGGGGAGGCCGAGGAGCCGCGGGCCGGCGGGCGGGATGAGCGCGGCGCGGACGCTGCGGGTGCCGGGCCGGCACGGCTACGCCGCCGAGTTCTCCCCGTACCTGCCCGGCCGCCTGGCCTGCGCCGCGGCGCAGCACTACGGCATCGCGGGTGAGCCCGGGCCGCGCCGCCGCCAGGGGGAGACAGAGGACCGCTCCGCTCCCCTGTCTCCCCCCCACCCCCATTGGCATTGCGTCTGGGGGAAATGTCTTTGCCTTCTTAAGAAGGATGAACTTGTCAGCACTTAGAAGGGGAAGGCAACAGAGTCATAAGTTCAAAGCCTCCCTCAACTAATACGCAGGGAGACTCTGAGCCTATCTTTAAAGAAGACGAGAAAATACTGTTTTTGCCTTTTGTTGTCTCATGGAAAATGGATAAATGTGCAGAGATGTCTAGACGCCCAAGCCATATGTAGTTAGCCTTCTTTTAACTCGTACCCCATCTGTTGTTTACATATTAGAGCAAGGTGTAGCAAGCTATTGTGTGTCATCGATCCGGAGTATTTGTTTTGTCTACTGTAGAAAAAAAAATACGATTCTGAAAGTCAGTGATAAATAACTTATTTTCTTATAGTTTTGATCATTAAGTCTTAGTGCTTTCGTGGACAGATTTACAGTCTTTGGCCTCAAGTTAGGATAAAGATTTTAAGTCTTTTATAAAGGTTCCTTATAAGGAGTTGGTATATTTAGGAATTGTTTTTTAGAGGGTTGTGTCTGACTGATTTGCTTATTTGCGTGTCTGTGAGCCACAGCCATGCCTGGTGAAGAGGGCATTGGGTCCCCTGGGACTCGAGTTCCTGATAGTTGCTAGTTGCTAGTTGCTAGGTGGGTGCTGGCGCCAGAAACTCTTGTCTTCTGTAAGGAGCCAGTGCTTGTAAGGGATGAGCAGTCGCTCTAGCCCCAGAATTGGTACGTTTTCACTGGTCCTGTTGAAGTGGAAGAGCTTTAACACCTTGCAAATTAAAACAACTGCTGACCATAAGAATACAAATCACAACTCCGTTCAGACCCTGGCAACACCTGGGTGTGCATGCAAGCTTAATAATTAGTCATCTTACCTTGTATAGTTCAAGCTCAGATCCACCTTCATCAGTTATTAGAGTGGGGGAGCAGCCAGGGAAGAGAATGAGACATTGGTCTTTTACCAATAGTAATTAATTGCTGGCAGATAACTGGAGTTAATACTGTTTAAACATTTGAGCGATGAGGATCCAGTATTTCCACAATACTTTGTCCTAAAATACTACACTAGATGTGTTTTGCCTGTATCAGCAAGGCAGGGTCATAATCTTAGGAATCTGTAAGCATGAGGTTTCTCTTTGGTTAGTGGAGATGTAGCGTCAACTTGAAAGGTTTGTGTGCCTGGCACCTGGCCTGGTTTGATCGGCACTTGGGTATCTTTCCCCTATGCTGGTTTCTGGAGTCCAGTCAGGCCAGATGGTAAGTTAAATATTTAGTGGCTGAAGCATACTGCACACCTTCTAGTCCTTTTGAAATGTGGTCTAAGCCCTGTGGAAGGTTCAGCAGCATGACTTTTTTTCTTTTAGGATGTGGAACTCTATTAGTATTGGATCAAAATGAATCTGGACTACAGATTTTCAGAAGGTAAAGTGGCTGTCTTTTCTGTTGCTTCCATAAGGCACCATGATCAAGGCATCACTTCATTGTAAAATAAAGTGTTTGGTGTGGGAGTGCGGTCTCCGGGGTTAGGGCCCATGGTGGCAGAGCATGGGCATGGCCACAGGAACAACTGACAGCTCACATCGTGATCCACAAGTGGGAGGCAGAGATGCATGCTGGGAATGGGACAAGTCTTTTGAAGTCTCAGAGCCTGCACAGTGACTACCTCTTCTAACAATACCACACCTCCTAAAGCTTCCCAAACAGTTCTGTCAGCTGGGGACAGAGTATTCAAACATATGAGCCCCTGGGGGCCATTTTTTCTTCAAACTTCTGCGGAGGCTCTAATTATTAAGCTCGTATATCTCTCAACCACTGTCAGAGTCTTAATACGGTTCCCTTTTAAATATTTAGTACTAATAGGTTTTGATTTATGATATAAAAGAAGCTTTTGCATTGGCATAACATAGAAATTATTTTTTGTCACTTAGGACATTATGCTGTGTTCTCAAGCTTATTACTGTCCACTTATAAATTGTATATTTTAAACAGTGAGACAATGAGTACATTCTATGACACCTCCCCTTTGCTGTCTTAATATAATGTAGTTTTACTTAAGCTAGAGCTAATGCCCATCTTGTGGATTACCCAGTGTTTCTCTTCTCTCTGTACCTGACTTCCCTGTTGATGGATAGACTCATAACACTTCATCAGGGTTAATGAACGGCAGAGAAAAGAGATTGGGTTAGTAGGTGACTACCTGCTCCTAGGTGAAAGGTTTCTGCAATAAGTGTCACACAGCTCAGAGGAAGGATTTATTGGAGTGTTTAGTCCCAGGATTTTGAAGTGCTTGCTTGTGCATACTGAGTCACGGGCTACTGCAAGCAGCAGGTGTGACAGCATGCTCTGGGTAGATTGCATCATGTTAGCGGCTGCAAACCTTTTTAGTTTAGCTTTCTAGTTGTCTCCCTGCCCTTCCTTGGCTACTCTGAACTGGTTTCTGCAAAGCACCTGCTTATCTCGTGTAATGTTGACGATCATATGAGATAATGTGTGTTAAGGTATGTGAAAAAACTAAGAAAAATGATTATAAACTTAAGATTGTTAACCTCTTTCTGATGAGCAGTTTATGTATTTTCTTTTTGATTCTGGTGTAGCTTTGACTGGAGTGATGGATTGTTTGACGTCACCTGGAGTGAAGACAATGAGCATGTCCTGGTCACCTGTAGTGGTGATGGCTCCCTGCAGCTGTGGGACACTGCCAAAGCTACAGGGCCCCTCCAGGTCTACAGAGAACACACTCAGGAGGTATGCTGGCAATCTGACTGGGGTGGCTGCTTTTTCTGTGCAAATCTCTTTGGGAATGAACGCAGGGAAATGTTTTCAGGGGACAAAGTTAAGCTTTAATAAGTTTCCTGTTGATGGTAGATGTCACTTATTATTTTATTATTCAAACATTAAGTAATTCTTGGCCTAAGACAAGAAAGAAAAGGTCAGGCTCCTCACTAGGCAATGTAAGTGCCGCCAGCGTTCCTTATGCTCTGAGCACAAGCCTGCTGTGCAGTGCCTTAAGAGACAACGGGTAGGCTGTTCACAGGCTCTGTCGCAACTTGTCCTTAGGCTTCAGAGGGAGTTGGAATGTATTCACGTAGCAGCATCAGGTACCAGCCAGGAGGCTGAGTTTACTAAAGTGTGTGTGTGTGTGTGTGTGTGTGTGTGTGTGTTTAATATGGGGCATAGGAAGTAGTTTAGACTCTGGAAGAACCAAAATGCATGTGAACATTTTAAGGGATGTTAAATGTTTTAACCTCAAAATAGCAATAGAACCTTTAAATAGAGATTTGCAAATGTGCTTCTAAACTTGACTCTTTAGGGCAGTAGGCAAACGAGTTTCAATTTCTTAACCTACACTGTGCCTCTCTCATTGTAGGCCTTCAGCAAGTGTTTATTAATTAGACAGAAGAACATGAGTGTTTTGTGGTAAAAATTGAGTTGTGAGCACCCTAGATAGCATTGTATAGCTATAGTTATTTTTAAAAATCAGTATTCTTCATTACAGCTATTTTAAAAAATGAGTATTTCTACAGTCAGTTCTAAAAATAAAGAACACTTTCTATTACTTTCTCGTATTGGGTGGGCTCCTTGAATATTGTGATAAATTACCAAGTTTTTAGAAAAATCACTGGGCAATGGCAACTTTGGTAAAGGAGGAACTGGGTTTCCAGATGTTTAATGAAAGGGTCCCTTCAGAGGAGCAGGCCCAAAATTCAGACACGGCGAAGTTCCATCATCTTTGCTGATAGTTTTGTTGTTGTTTCTGTGGGGTAGGGGCTTCGGGTCATTGTGTAACTGAGAATGAGGTGGCCTTCCTGCTCCCATGTCCCAAGGACGGGGATTACAGGCGTGAACTGCCAGGCCTTGGTTATTTTGCTTTTTCTTATATAATTTGTGATATGAGTAACTTAAGAAACATATATTCACAGCATACAGAAGGGCATTCCTCACCATTTCTTTAAAACTATTTTTTTCCTCTCAGGGTTTTTTACAATGTTGTTGCATTTTATTGGTTATTCATGAAAATGATAGGCTGGTAAGGAGGACACCATGAGATGAGATCTAGTTACAGGAGAAGAGTACTTCTTTAGTATTTACCTTTATCTTTAATTGCTTTTTCATCTGTTACAAAAGTAATAGTCACGAGCCATCAGGTTCACAGTCATATATATTCATTTGTGTGACCTAGTATATGGGGAGCATGTGTGTGTTATATATGTGCACATGTGTGTTTGCATGCATGTGGATGGCATGCATGTTGTGTGAGGGTTTGTGGGGGTGACACGTATGTTGTGTGTTTGAGTGTGTGTGCAGAGGCCAGAGGGGGATGCTGGTTGTCCTTTTCTGTCACTCTCCTCCTTATTTCTATGCGCCAGTGTCTCACTGAACTCAGACTAGCCTAGTAAGGAGGTTCCAGTGATCTCCCATCTCTGCCTCCACAGTGCAGGACTCACAGGTGTACAGCCACGCCTCCCTCGCCTTTTATGGTACCCCGGGGATTAGAACTCATGATCTCATGCTTGTGCAGCAAGCACTCTTCCTCACCGAGCAATCTCTCTAGATCCCTCAGAGGTAACTATTGATAAGCATTTGTCCCAGGACACTTTGGTTGTTAGCTGGAAGTGGCTCTAGCAAGTAGATTTATTGTCTGAGTATAACTACTACCTGTTACGACTTTTACTGATTTACTTGTTTATGTGAACTGACAGCATTTTTAGATGTCTGTTTCAGTGTGCACTCATGTGTTGATGCTGACTTGTGTCTTAGTGTGGACCGCTGTTGAGAAGCAGGGTTTCTGTGATTACCACTAGAATCACAAGCTAAGAAAACTACCCCATAAGCTACTCAGGTACTCTAGGCTGAGTAACCTGTAGACAACAGAAATGTGTTACAATTTGAGAACCTGAAATCCAAGGCTTTCATAGTGAGATTAGGAAAATAGACACTGAATTTCTCTAGGTACTTAATTTCTTTCTCTTTTGGTTTTTCAACACATGTGTTTTCTGTGTAATAGCACTAGATGCCCTAGAACTCACTTTGTAGACCAGGCTGGCCTTGAACTTCCAGAGATTTGCTGCCTCTACATCCTGTGTGCTGGGATTAAAGGTGTATGCAACCATGCCTGTCTCTAGGAACTTGATTTCTTATATTTAATTTTAACTTTAAAAATTAGCTTATGGGATAGTGAGTTTCCCTATGGGGTTTTCATATATATATTTTATTTCAATTTATTTCCCTCCCCTTCTTTTCCACTATACTTTTCTCCTCCAATAGTTTTCCCGTCCATTTTATTCTGTTTTCTTCCCTTCTGGGGAAAGAATATCCTACAGTCAACTTTCATTTGGAGCAAAAAGGAGATGAGCTTTAGGCCTTGGGGATTGAAAGTCTAGTTGGAATCAAAGAAAAAAGAAGACAACTTAACATCAAGGTGTGGTGGGTAAGATTGCTCAGTGGCTCAAGGTGCTTGCCATCAAACTTAACATCAAAGCAGGGACCAGATTCTTCTCTGTATTATTTAATTGGTGTCTGTAGAGGCTGTGGGTCTTTTAAGCTCCATAAAATGACTTTGCCTTAGTCAGTGCTGAATATAATGGGGTGGAAGAATAGGAAAGAATGCCAAGTTCAGCAAGGAGAACAAAGGGAGAAAGGGGGTGAACTGAGAATTTGATTTCTCTACTTCATGACTTACAGCGGTGCTGTGCTATGGAAGCTGAGGTCCAGGGGCTTCAAAGGTGTGTGCAGAAATCCGTACTCCAGTCTCTCACTTCCCGTTTGCTAGCATGATTAAAACACTGGGAATCTGGCCTCCTTGCTCAGCCTGCGCCCCGCACTCCTCTTTCCCTTTCTCTCTCTTGTCAGTTTGGTCCAGGCTAGCCTCCACCTCCTACTGTAGCCGAGGATGACCTTGAACTTCTCCTCCTCAGTGCTAGGATGGCGTCTGTCTGGCTGTACCCAATGTGTGTGGCACTGGAAATGGAACTCATGTCCCAGGGCCACATGCAAGCTAGGAGACACTCTGGCAATTGAGCTATATCCCCTGCTTCAATTTGTTTAAAGTAGATGTGTAGTTCAAGCACTTATAAAAAGTCATCTTTGAGCTGAGCATGCCACAGCTGTCACTGAGAAATTGCAGTTTTATATTTTATAATAATGATGTACCATATAATCTGTCTTTAAATGTTATTAATAAAGTCAACCCTTTTATAATGACCAAAGCTAAGATATCTATAATGATGGATACCAAGAAAATATTGATATATGATAGTAATCAGCCATATATTTGACACTAGCATTGTTCCTAAAGACATATGTTTATGCTTAAAATTGCACAGACTATTTCTCCATAAAAGGGATTTTCCCCCTTTCATTTCTTTACATTTTACCTTGAACTTCTCATCCTCTTGCTTCTACCTCCTCAGTGCTAGGATGGCGTCTGTCCGGCTGTACCCAATGTATGTGGCAGATGTATATGTTAGAATAGTGTTCTACTGCTAAGCCATACTCCAGTTTCTTTTATTGTCTTCTAAAGAATCACAATAATTACAGGAAAAAATCAACATGATATATTTCCTTTTGCTTATTTAGTCACAATGAACCATTTACTTTAGAGTAGATTGCTATAGGTAGATTTTAGTGTACTTTAAAATGGCAATTTAAAACCCAGGGACTATAGAGAAAACCAGGTTCTAGTTAGATAGGCACTAATTAATTTTCTTTGTTTGAAATTTACTGCTAGTGGGATGTAACATCTGCCATCACTGTTAGAGGAGCATCACATAGTATTTTAAAGTCTGTATTGTATTCAGAGTGCTCGTCATGCCTATGCTGGTACCACATGCTATGCATCAGGCATGTATGAGACTTGAATGCTAACCTGCTGTAGTTTGGGGTCTTGCAAGCAAACAGAATCACTTGGTTTGACTGGAGCAAACAGTGTGTGTGGTACATTGATGGGAGAAGAAGCTGGGAAAGTGAGTGTGAGTTATTTCCCAGTGGAGCCCAAGTATGGTATGGTCCTATCTAATGGCTACCATCTGAAGAATTAGATATCATTGCCTACTTATCTGCTTCAGGTGCTAGCTGTTCGATAGGACTATACTACAATCCTGACATTTGAAATGCCCAAATTTAATATGAAAAAAGCGTGCAAAATACTTAACTTAGTTGTTCTCAAACTTTGCCGAACATTAGGCATTGCCTCTGATGCATTAAAATGTTTTCATGCTCAAGTTACAATGTCAGGGGTATTTATAGAGTCCCAGTGTGTAGCATTGTTGGGAAATCACTGCTTTAACTTCATAGGCATTCAATTCTGACGCTCTTGATGTGTTTGCTGGCTAATGTCATAGAGTGTAATAGAATGTCAATGTAAAGAACCTTTAATGGCTGTGCTGTGCAGGTTAGTTTTCACTATGGACTTGACACAACCTTGAGTCGCTCCAGAAGAGAGTCTTAATGAGGAATTATCTAGATCAGGTTGGCTTGTTGAGGCTGCAGAGAATCCAGCCCCTGGTGGACAGCACTGTGCTCCAGGCAAGGCCTTGGTCCTGAGCAGTGTCAGAGAGGAGAGCAGTGTGCCTGTTTCTCTGATTCAGACCATGAGTATGATGTAACTGGATGTTTGAGTTCCTGCCTAGACTGCCTTGAATGATGGACATATGTGGGAATTGCAGGCCAAAAAACCACTTTCTTCCCCTGAGTTGCTTTTCATCTGGGTGTTTTTTTTTTTTTTTGTTTGATTTTCAGCAACAGAAATGAAACCAGTACAATAGCTTTATCTTGCACAGTTTTTATTCATATTCCATTTACACAAACTCAAAACTTTTTTTAAAAACTTAAAGAAGAGGAAATGGTGGTTTTGAATAGATAGAAACTGCAATAAAATATGGTTGAATAGAGAAGGATTTTCATGCCTGATCATTGGTACTCTGTCATCTTTCTCAGTACTCAGTTTGGGTGTCAGCACTAGGCCTATCTCTAGAGCAAGTTAGCAGGGAACCAGAGATAAGAATTAAAATTTCATCTCCTGTTTTAGAATCTGTTAGGAGTCATATGTAGGAAAATTATTCAGTTTTTAAATTTTCTTTTGGCAGATTCTTTGATGAATGTCTTAGGGTTTCTAATGCTGTGAAAGACACCATGATCATGGCAACTCTGTCTCTCTGTCTCTCTCTGTCTCTGTCTCTCTGTCTCTCTCTGTCTCTGTCTCTCTCTGTCTCTCTGTCTCTCTCTCTCTCTCTCTCTCTCTCTCTCTCTCTCTCACACACACACACACACACACACACACTCTTTCTTGCTCTTGATTTTTTTCAAACAGTGTTTCTCTATGTAACAGCTCTGGCTGTCCTGGCCACCCAGTAGACCAGGCTGGCCTCAAACTCACAGAGATCTGCCTACATCTGGGATCTCCTCGTGCTGGGATTAAAGGCGTGTGTCACATGCTTGGCTTGACCATGTCAACTCTTACAAAGGAACCATTTCATTGGGGTGGCTCACATACAGTTTCAGAGGTTCAGTCCATTATCATCAATGCCAGGGAGCACGGTGATGTGCAGGCAGATGTGGTGCTGGAGGAGTAGCTGAGAGTCCTACATCTTGCAGGTAACAGGAAGTCAACTGAGACATTGGGCTATATCCTGAGCATAGGAAACCACAAAGCCTGCCCCCACAGTGACACATTTTCTCTAGCAAGTCCAAACTCACTCCAACAAAGCCATACTTTCTAATAGTGCCACTCCCTATGAGATTACGGGGACCAGTTACATTCAAACTGCCACAATGATTGTGTAGAATAGGCTGGTCTTGAAGTTGCTATGTAGCCAAGAATGGCTTTGAACTCAGGACCCTTCTACCTCAGCCTCTCAAATGCTGTGATTATAGGAATGTCTCACCAAGACCAACTTTATTCAGTCTTATTTTATAAGTTTATTATAGAAACTGGAAATTATTTTTAGTTTTGTTATAAGCTCATATAAAATATCTCATGGAAGAATTATTTTAAAATATATAATACTTAAATTTTATGTAAGAGGAATATAATTTAACAGATACAACCATATAGTTTAAATTACTTACATTATTTGTTATAAATATATGCTATATGTTAATATCAAAAGAAACAATGGAAATGCAATTCTCAAATTAACAATATTAGTTGCATGTAAAGTGAGAGGGAGAGAATGGACACTGACACAAATGGAAATAAGATTCCTCTAATTATAACTCGTATTTTTGACCTAGGACCAGCGAAACACTTTACAAAACTAGAAAATGTTTTACAAAATTAAAAATCACAACTTAAAGCAGAAGAAAAAAAGGCAATATAAAAAAGATGATATAGGGCCTGGTAGCTGACTCCACAGTCAGGTTTTGGGAATCATTATTTTAAGTGACTTTAAACATATAGTATTGTGAATGCCATCTCTGATGTGTATGTGTCACGAATGGAAAGATAATAGAAAGAAACTGTAAACTTCATTCAGAAAAATCAGTGTTGTTACTCCGAACGTCTCATCTGTGTGTTGTAAGATGATGCTTAACAGCAGTCATGCCGTGAGACCAAGCGCTTTCTTGTAAGAGAAAAGAGGTTGGGAATAAAAAAAGATACATAGAGCATTTATCTTAGAAGTGGGGGGGGCGGTGAACTAGCTGTGTGAAGTTATGATTTATTTTTCCTACAAAGAGAAGCGTTCCCTCCTCTTTAACAGTGAGCATCTGTAGTGCCTATAGGGCAGCTTCTGAGTAGTCTAATAGCATATGCGGGGGCTTTGGAGAGCTCACTGACGCAAGGACTGCATAGGAAATAGAAACCGTGAATCTGAGACATCTTCTTGTGTCACAAAGCAAGAAAGCTATGAAAAGACTTTGGAGCCATGCCTAAAGTTGAGCAAGGGACTCTCAGTGGCCAAAGGTCACATGGTCTGGACTTCAGAAAGAACAAATAAAATAGTAAGTACACACACATCAATACAATTGTGTGTGTGGTTTTGTTTGTTTGTTTGTTTGTTTTTTGTACATGAAATTGTGGTAGTAAGAGGAAAGCCACACTGTTAAAGATTAATGGTATTGCCAACTCCTTTTTTCTGACCATTAATGAGGAACCATGGCAGGTCTTGCCTTCTCTGTAGGAATTCATTGTGGAGCAAGCAAAAAGTTGATTAGGAAATTCCTCATACTAGAATCCTGTGAAACATGCAGAGGAATAATGGCAAATTGGCACTTAGTGGCCTCTAATGAAATTGTGACTCTGGAAGAGGGTCATCTGCAGATGCTGAAGCCATTAGTACAAGACCGAAGCATCCTCTGCACAATAGGATCGCAAAAAGCGGGCCAATCCGAAGCTATATGCCTTTTGATTGAATAGGAAGCTAAAACAATTGAGCCGAGTCTGATTAAGCCTCCAGATCTAACTTCCAATTTCAAGGAAATAGGAAGAGTGAAGGACTGCCGTGAGGGAACGGTCACATCCAGTGTGTGGAGCCTTGTGCAGGTTGACAACTTCATTTCTTCAGCAGATAGAGGCCATGGGAAGGGAAGGTGGGGAGAGAAAGGAAAGGGGAAGAGGCATGCATTCTTAGCCTAGAAGGGACTCAAAAACATAACTAGCTGTAAATGGTATTTTTCTGACAATAAGAGAATTACAAATATATACTACTCGATGCCATTAGGGAGCCACTGTCAGTCTTGTTAGGGATACATATGATCTTGTGCTAATGTTGAAAGAAAGTCCTTATCTGCTGAAGGACTCAGGAGTGAATTGATCAGATAGTAAAATATTCTAGCCCGCAGTCAGCCGGTAATGGGAACAGTGAAGCAAGATGAACAAAATGATGGACAGAAACGTTGACAGCTGTGAAATACTGTCCCTTATGTACACTTTCAGGGTTCCATACTGAAAAAGATTCAAAGTTTGTCCACGGCAAAAGAAATATATAGCCCCTTTCAGTCACTCAGTAATTAAAGATCACTGTTCCTTCTTGCATTCATGCAGGCAAGTGAGAATTCTGGCAAGTTTCTATTTGACTATTTTTAATTAAGTAGACCAACTTACAAAAGGGCACGACTTTAGGGTAGATTAACACGAGCTCTTTGGGAGTTGGTTTCAGCTATAAAATATATCCTTTCATACTGGTTTTGATGAAGTAGAGCGTTGGTGAAGTGGCACAGAATACCTCCAGTGACTTTTTGTTTGTTTTTCCCTCTCTTGTTTTCAATTAATTTTACACGGTGCCAGGAATAATTTCATAAGATTGGCCTTCATCCATGATGATTGTAGCATCCCTAATCTGTGGGAGTCCCCTGATTATCTCTTGATGCGCTTTCCCCTCTTGTCTTTGTCTTTCTTCAGTTTTCTGTTTTCGCTTTCTTTGCTCACATATAATGTGGTCCAAAGCCATGAATAGCTTTGCATGATTTTGACCTTTGGGCAATACAAATCATCATGGATGAATCTTACAGGCTGCTGAGTGAAACTGAAAAGCTGCAGAGGCCACATAATGTTGAAAGGCTCTGGCCAGGGTGGTGACATCAATCTGTACTTATAAATACGCTTTTATGTGGCACGGATAAAGGCTGCACTGCATAAAAACAGGCAGGAATGGATGGGGAGGGCAGTCAGAGTTGCTATACTCATAAGTGGTAGCTAATGGTTAATGACAGTCACATTGAGGAATCAGCAAATGTAAGCATGGCCATTAAGATATTCTCTCTTAATTCTTGTCTCTCTGTTCCTGGGGGAGAGCAGACTTGTCCCTTGCTTCAAGTCCTCCCTGCTCTGTCTCCCCAAAGGCTAAAGCTTTATAAGGCTCAGGTCTCTGCTGGGCAGGTTCTTCGCTGCTCACCGTGTTGAGGAGTAACTGGCTGCCCTTGTTAAGTCTCATTTTGCTTTACTTTTTCTGCCTAGTTTTTAGAAAATGACACATTTAAATTGTTTTTATTAATTTATATTTTACATTCCAGTCCCAATTCCCCCTCTCTTCTTTCCTCCCACTCCCTCCACTCCTCCCTCCTCCCATCTGTACCACAGAGAGGGTAAGACTTCCCATATGAAGTCTTCTAAGTGTATCTCATCATCTCATTGAGGCAGGAACAAGGCACCTCTCCACCCCCACACTCCTGTGCCTAGGCTGGGCAAGGTATCTCTCCATATAGAATGGGCTCCACTAAGTCAGTGTGTGCATTAGTGTTAGATCTTGGACCTACTACCAGTGGCCTCATATATCGTCCCAGTCACACCATTGTCACCTATATTTAGGGAGTCTAGTTTGGTCATGTGCCAGTTCCCCATTTGTCAGACCTGAGTCAGTGATCCCTCACTAGCTCGGGTCAGCTGATTCTGTGGGTGTCCCCATCATGGTCTTGATTCCTTTGTTCATATTATGGCTCCTCCCTCACTTTGATTGTACTCCAGGATCTTGTCCCATTGGTTAGTTGTAGATTTCTGCATCTGCTTCCATCTGTTTCTGGAAGAGGGTTCAAGCTTCTCTGGGGTTGTGGGTTGTAGGCCGGGTATCTTTTGTTTTATTTCTGATATTCACTTATGAGTGAGTACATACTGTATTTGTCTTTGTAGTTTTAGGTTACCTCACTTAGAATGTTTTTTGCTAGTTTTGCCCATTTTTCTGCAACTTTTAGGATGAGAATGAATGTTTGTGTATTTGTAGATATCTTTTCTTACTGAAGTGTAAGGTCCTCCAGGGCTGTTCCTGTCTAGCATTCCAACTATGCCTCACTTCTAGGTATTTAATGTCTATTGACAAGAGGCATCGGGGTTGCAGCCAGCCAACTCACCCACAGTTTGTACCTGAGAGGGGGAGTGTGGATAAAGAAAAGGCTAGCTAAAGATGTTAAAGGAAAAGACGGAGACACAGAATAAAACCAGGAGGGCAATTAAGTCAATACTGAATGCCACAAGTTTATTTTTCACCATTCTTAAATACCGTAACCAAAAAGGGGAATGTGGTATCAGACTTTATTCCTCAATTCTCCAAGGATTTGGCAAAAAGATCTTACCCGTCTTTGACCACCAGCCTTTGTAAATAAAAATGTTAGGGGATAGTGCATAGCTTGATGTCATGCACCTCTGAGCCAACTTTCCATGGAGAGTTCATCAGCAAGCTTGATTATGCTAAGCAATACATATGCTTTTGTGGCAACAACATCTTCTATTAAAGTAATAAAGGATGATCAAAATGAAATGGCCTTTAAAATCGGCCTAGGATGTCTCTAGTAGCTGTAACAAAATCTATATCTGCCTTCTTAGTTGCATAGTATCTACTGACACATAAGCATCATGTCAAAATCCTATCAGAATGAGCTATGACTTTTTTCATAGCATAACAAAGGTTGTAAACCTTAATAATTCCAGTGTGATTAATAACAATAGACACATAATTGGCTGGATTACAATTCTAATAATTTTTAAATCAATCAAAGGACAATAAAATGGTCTCATGGTGGGTGAAGTATGAATAACTCCACAATTCTGAACCTTTTCTTTTTCCCTTTCTTAAAGTCCAAAGCACTGCTGCTTGCAATACCACAGTCCTTGAGTGCTGAATACCAGCTGCAAAACTTTTGTTCATCCACTCTTCATATATTGAGGAATTTTTGCCACACATCGTTTCTACAGTAGTATTCAGTTGTCTTTATGAGTCCTTTTCCCCAAAGGGGAAGACTGGCAAAACTGAGTTCTGTGTCCCAAGATGTAGTGTGGATAAACTGCTAGACATTCAGTCCTTGGGTGCATCCAGGATGAGAACTCACAGGTCTGGGAAGTCGATGCAGCAGGCTTGTAGAGAAACTGGAGCTCTCCAACCAACAGTCTCCTTTCCTTCTTGGACTGTAGAATGCGACATCAGAGGGTCAGGAACACAGATCAGCAGATCTCACTCAACTCGCTTGGGGGAACTCCAGCTGTCTCAGGTCTGGCATCCCTCCGCTCCACACACCTCACCAGCTGTTCTGGAAGCCATTGAGTCTCATTTTGTTCCTGTGAGAAAACACAAACATGCCCTCAACCCCATGTTAAAACAGGGTCGGTCCTTTCCATAATTCAGTGCAAGGATCTTTCCAATTGGCTTGAGCAAGTCGCTCGAGTTCCATCATGCCAGAATCTATCCACGGCAGTTGTTACTAATCAGATGTTCCAACAGGGATTGTTGCCCAATCAAGGGCTGGGCAAGGGGAATGAGGGAAGTATTGGTGCATACATGTTTGCGTTCATGTCACAGTGAGTGTATGTACACTTAGAGGCCAGCAGGCAATCTCTGTTGTCACTCAAGTATGCCTACCTTACTTTGTTGATGTTGTTGTTTGTTCTCTTCTCTTCTTGCATGGGCATTGACAGTGGCATAGATTAGGGTAAGCGTGACACACTCAGGACTTCCTGTTAGTGCAATTTGCTTGTTTGGAAAAACAAAACAAAACAAATGCTGGGTGGCGGTGGCACACACCTTTAATCCCGGCACTTGGGAGGCAAAGGCAGGCTGATCTCTTAAGTTAGAGTCGGCCTGATCTATAGAGCAAGTTCCAAGATAGCTGGGACTACACAGAGAAACCCTATCTTGAAAAATCAAAACAAAAACAAAAACAAAAACAAAAAACTCCATAAAAACAAACAACCAACCCCCCAAAAAAACCCCTAAAACAAAACAAAGCAATTTGTGTGGTATTTGAGGTGTGGTCTCATTATGTAGGCTTAGCTGACCTTGAACTCACTTTATAAACCATGTTGGCCTGCTTCTGCCTCTCAAGTGCTGGGATAGATGAGTGCCATCACACTGAGCATAATGCAATAAAAATGCAAAAAGGCCTTGATGTACAAAACATAAAATGTTTCACTTATATTCTTTTTTCTGGAACTTTAATAATTTACCCCCATCAATTTTATTGAGGTATAGCTCACAAATAAATATAATTTATATTTAATGCATACAACAGTATTTTATTTTAGGTAAGGCATACTTACCTAAAAACTGAATATGCCCTGAGTTATAATTCCCACAATAAAGTTAATAACTTAATCATCACTTAACATAGTGACCATTTTATGTGTATGTGGAGACAACATTTAAGATCAACTTCCTTAGCGTCTTTTAGGCATATGTCATTATTAACTATAGTTATATGCTGTGCCTTGTATTGATAGGATGTATTTATTTTATAATTGAAAATTTACCTTTTGACCAAAGTTACTTCTACCTCTGTCCTCTTAGCCTCTACCTGCCACTATTCTGTTTGACTTACTGAGTTCCTTGACTGTCTTAGTCACTGTTCTGTGACTGTGAAGAAACCCAACTCTTTAAAAAGAAAGGTGTTAATTGGGGACAGTTTTGGAGATTTAGTCCATTGTCATCATGGCAGGGAGCATGGTGGCAGACAGGCATTGGAGCAGTAGCGGAGAGCTACATCTTGCTGTTGGCAGAGGGAGACTGGACCTGGTGTGGGCTTTGAAACCTCAGAGCCCACCCCCAGTGACACACTTTTTTCAAAAAACCACACTTCCTAATCCTTCTAATCCTGTCAGACAGTTCCACTCTCTGGCAATTAAGTGTTCAAATGTGTGAGCCTATGGGGACCATTCTTATTCAAATCACCACAGTGCCGTAAATGACAAAATATCAAACTTTAAAATCCAGATCAGTATGTGTTGGAAGCTGTCTTTGTGGGGCTGCAATTGGAACCAGCTAAGAGGACCTCAAGTTTGTACCTGAGTGGGGGAGTGTGGATGAGGGAAAGGCTAGCTATAGATGATAAAGAAAAGACAGAGATACAGAATAAAATCAGGAGGGCAGATTCAGTTCATATTGAAATGCCACGAGTTTATTTTTCACCACTCTTATATACCATAACCAAAAAGAGGAACATGGTGTCATCTATATGGAACAGATTTTTCTTCCTCCCTTATTCTAAGGGTTCAGTAACCACACCTTAGATTCAGTTTCTTGTTCCCTAGCCTTGAGGTCAGGGGTAGCCATACCTCAGCCCAGGTCTGTTGTTGTTTAGAATAAGACAGCCGAACATCCTACTGTAGCCACACTTTGACCTTTACATCTTAGGACTTGCTGAGGACAGTTTTGAACTCTCTGTCCTTGTGCCAAGATGGAGTGCAGCTATCTTTATGGCACTGACAGGTATGACTGATGTTTTCCCACAGCCTCTTAACAACAAACCCCCCCAAACTGGTATTTCCAACACATATGTAGGAGGTAGAGTTTTAAAATAGCCTGCTGGCTGGTGATAATGACAAGCTCAGGTGTATGTCTGGGCTACCCTCATGAAGGGTAATTAGCAAATATGTCATTGAATGCAAGTTACAGTAGGGGTGTATACATGATTGATTGTCTAAAGTGATAGAATGGGAACTGTAAGCTTGCAGACCCTTATTTGAACTGGAGCACTGAGTCGAAGGAGCATGCACTAGAGTAGCACTGCTGGGCAACCAACGCTGCCCGCCAGAGGTCGGGAAGTCCACTGGCTCATGTACCGTTTGTGCTGACAAAGGCTAGGTGGGGATCGTAGCTTAATGCTAATGCTTTCTGGTGAACACGGGGAAGCAAGCTTTAAAGATTTCTTTCCTCCTTCCTTCCTTTTTTTTTCTTTTCTTTTTTTTTTCTTTCTCTTTTTTTTTTTTCTTTCTTTTTTTTTTTTTCTTTATGGAAACAGAATTTCTCTGTGTAGCCCTGGCTGTCCTGGAACTAACTTTGATGAGTTTCACTTTGACATTTCTTTGTGGTGCTGTAAGTAATGACCAGTTGGTGGGTTTAAAGTGTGTGTAACTTGTCTCTGTGAAGGAGGTTTGGACTGTAGGCTTCTGTTAAGGCAGAGGGGAGTCAGTCTCTTGGGAGTGAGCATGGGAGAATGACAGGATCTCCTTTCTGTTTCTCAGACGCCATGTACAAATGGGTAGCACTTGGTGTTTTAATAGAGTGAGTTGCAGGTTGACAGTGATAAACAGCGCTAAAATGTAATATTTAACTTGATGCTATTTTGCTTTCTAAACATTAACAATTTTTTTTTTAGGTATATAGTGTTGATTGGAGCCAAACCAGAGGCGAACAACTTGTGGTGTCTGGCTCATGGGATCAAACTGTCAAAGTGGTATGTCCACATTGCTGCATTTAAAACAAATAGTTCCTTGCAAGCTTCCATTGATCAATTAATTTTCTTTTCAAAAGTATATATTAAAATGTTTATCGAAATTAAAACAATAGTCTTGGCTACAAGCTAATAATTAGCTTACTAGTAGTGATTACTTTAGTCCCTTAAAGACCATCTTATTTTATGGAAAAATAAATCATAAAAATCTTGGAAATATATGTATTTTATGTGTATATATAAATGTGTATGTTATTTATGTCATATTTACACATACATTGCTATGGAGTATATATATATTAAAATGTACGTTTCTGTTTACCTTTGTTGAGTCATTGGTCTGCTCATTTATTTTTAGTGGGATCCAACTGTTGGAAATTCTCTCTGTACCTTTAGAGGGCATGAGAATGTCATTTACAGCACAATCTGGTCTCCCCACATCCCTGGTTGTTTTGCTTCAGCCTCAGGTAAGTAATTCTGGATTTCCCAGAAGCCTTATGGGTGGAGCACTTTTTTACCATTAGGTGTCGCTGTTTACTCTAGATTCAGAGGAAAAGAGAGCTTGTAGTTATTTTGTGTTCTTTAGGGGAGGTGTGTGCGCACACACGCGCGCACACGTATGTATCCATATACATTCATACATACATACATACATACATACATACATACATACATACATAACATTTTTTTTTTGATGCTGGAGGTTGAACCCAGATTTTGGACATGCTGAGCGTATACTGAGCTACATCCACAACCCTTAGGACCTTCCCTCCTTCTTTCTTCTTCCTCTTTGTTTTTTTGTTTGTTTGTTTTTGTTTGTTTGTTTGTCAGCTTCTTGGCAAAAAGTAGCAGAGAACTGAGTTCCAGATTGTGTTTCAATGATTCAATGAATATAGCTCTTTTACAATAAATGTTAGTTTTTTTGGTATGGAGAGATTTGTGGTTTATAAGGTCATAACACATTTAAAAATACATTTGAAAAAGGAGGTTTACTTTTGTTTCAAAATACTATTTAATCTATGAAACACAAATGGGCTTTTCAACAAGTAGGTTGAGTTTGGAGCTGAGATACATTGCTTGGTGAATAAAATTGTGTTCTTGGTTCACAGTTGGTTAACTAAAGCCTTTTCAATTAACCAGAGCACCCAGGGAAGTTAGAAGAGAGACAGGTAGAGCAGGCAGGTTTTATAAATAAAGTTTTATTGTAACATAGCCGCATCAATTCATTTACAGATCATCTGTAGCTGCTTTCATCTGTGACAACATAGTAGTTGTCACAAAGACCTGATAACTCTCAAAGTCCAAATACTTACTTCTGGCCTTTTATAGGAAATAATATATTGATCCCTGGAACCTTGGGAGAGAGAATTAGAAGCTCTTCTGCAGTGAATTGTTTGGAAGAGAGAAGGCAGTAGCTGGAGAAGGGGGCAATGGGCTCCTAGCATTGTCTCTGTATCAGTAATCCAGGTAGACAGGCAGCAACCAGGAAGAGCTAATATTTCTTTCCTGCCAGTAAATTATACCAGTGTCCTGAGATTCTGAATTATGAGGTAGATTTTATAGAAGTAAAATTCACAGAGATCCTTTGTTAGTTTCTTACAGTTTAATTCTAAAATTAAACAACTCTTGAATTGTTGCCAATTGAAGATAGTGTTGTCCATTTAAATTATGTAATTTTTGAGATTTCTGGTAGTATGTAATGGTAACATCTTTTTATTTGTTTGTTTGTTTGGTTTTTTTTTTTTTTGAAGACAGGGTTTCTCTGTGTAGCCCTGGCTGTCCTGTAACTCTTTATTTGACATCAGACTGCCCTCAGAGTCAGAGATTACCTGCCTCTGCCTCCTGAGTGCTGCTCTCCTGGCTGAAATGGTAATATCAATGTGTGAAAGTGTCATTAGTTTAAGAAATGCCTTGTTCCTTGATAAAAATTACCAGTATTCCTTTTTTTTTTTTTTTTGAAACAAAGAGCAGTACACTCTGTCAGCCTATAGAATGAATACTATTATCTCTAACATTTCTGAGCTTAAATCCTAGCTTTCTTGAAAGTCTATGATTGGAATGAAATTTTTTTCCAAAATATCAAGTTTTTTGAAGTGAGTAACATGTTGCATTTATTTTCTAGTTCCATTTTCTTTTCATTTTTGAAGATCTAGTGTAATCTAACTTTCCTTTGGGTCCCCAGATCACAAATAATGATATGGACATTTACTATTAATCATGAAAGCTCAGCCTTAGCTTAGGCTTGTCCCACTAACTCAAACTTAAATTGACCCATATTTTCATTAATCTACGTTCTACCACATGGCTTTGCCCCTCTCCCATTCTGTGTGTGACTCATTCTGCTTCTTGATGGTGTTTCTGTCTCTTCTCTCTCTGTTCCGCCTGTGCCTCCCACTGAGCTTTTGGCTGTTCATAGCAGTGTATCTTCACACAGTGCACAACCCCCACATCATTCCCCAGTCTCAGAGGTGGTATATATGAAAGATCAGCATATAGACCACCTGTCCGGTAGGGATTTTGTTCGGTTTTTTTGGTTTCTCATTTCTGCAGCCAGGATTTTCAAGAGGTTTCTCCAATCAAATCTGAACTTCACTAATTTTGAAGACAGCCATAACTTTTTGTTTTCTATGGAAACAAAGGCAAAACCTCTCCTCCAATGCAACATATTTTCAGACTTCCATTTTGAAGTTAAGATATTCTTAAAATATATAGGTTGGTTTAAGTGAGCAATTTCCATAATCCAGTGTCTCCCAGCAGCTGTTGTTTTTTGTATGTTAGCATTTTAAAAATTTAAAGCCAGCAAAGCTCCATACAGGATCTAGACATCCGTGCATTTTTCATCTTTACACGGCTTATTTTTTAGATTACTTTAGTCTTTCTTTAAAGACTTTATTATTTTGAATTATTTTTTCTATGCCTGTCTATACCCATTTCTTTTCTTTCTTTAGCATCCAAGCATGTCTTTAAACGTACTGTCACTTCGAGGTTTTCTGTGTCTGACCTGGCTTTACTAAGCACCTACAGCATTCTCTGTGTGCATCGAGTCTTAACCTGCCATGTCAGCAGCTGTGTGACTCAGCTTAGCACAGGCACTGTCTCATGGTGCTGGCAGCGGCTGTAGTCCACAGGCAGCAGCCGTAATCACATCTCTGTATGCCAAAAACTGGCCCATCCAAGAGACTGCAGGACTAGGAAGCCTTGTCTGGCTCTTCGTGCAGAACTTTTTTAGGTTCCTCAGGCCCTACATTTGGACATTTGAGCTTTCACATTGGACACCACTTGTAATTGGATTTTCCTTTGGGCTGCCAGCCAGATCTCAATAATGATACAGAGACTTCTTAATAATGAAATCTTGACCACTAGCTTAAATTGATCCCACTAGCTCTTAAAACTTAAAATAACCCATTTATATTCATGTATGTTCTATCATGTGGTGTGACCTCTCTTACATCTTGTACCTCCTGTTTTCTCCCTGTGTCTCCTGATATCTCTGCCTTTCTCCGCTCTCCCCGCCTGGAAGACCCACCTCTACCTCCCACCTAGCTATTGGCTGTTCAGCTCCTTATTAAACCAATCACAACAGTATATCTTCACACAGTGTACAAATACCCCACAATCATCTAGAGGCTGACCAGGGCATCACACTTACTAGGCAAGCAATCTGCCATTAAGCTAGATCCCAGTTTTTATTATTTATTTTTTTTTACACAGGGTTACATGTAAGCCCAGCTGGAGCTTGAACTCCAGCTCCTCCTCCTTCCGATGACAGGTTTTGTGCTGAGGATCAAACCCAGGGTCCCTCTATACAGACAAGCACTATTTCAAGCACTGTTTGAATGGAGCAGTACTCTCCCTCTCTAGCTTTCCCTTGTAGAGCTGATTGTGACTTTTCATCTCTGTGGGAACAGCTGCTCATGAGGCTTGGCGTATATTCTAAGTAAATGGTAGCAATTGTAAGGCACTTAATTTTAAAGTGTAAAGCCATGTATATTGCATGATTTCATTATATTTAATGCTTTCAATTTAATGTAAATGTTATAGGTTTCATGCCTGCTGTGAAACAAATCTGTAAGCTGACCACAGTTCCTTCTAATAGTTAGAATTTTACCATTTTGGTTTTTTTACCATTGGTGAAAAGTCCTAACATGGAGGGAGTTAAAACTCATCTATGGATATACATACATACATACATATGGTTGAAATTGGCATAGCTCCCTCTAAAAAGGACCATCCTTGGCCTTATGTTCTCTGATTTCCTAGGGGTTATTTCAAACCCTGAATGAATTACTGATATACACGACCTCAAAATGAACTGACGGGTGCCTTCATCCCATTGAAGCTGGGAGTTCAATTTGTGACATTTAAAATACAAATTAAATTTAACAGTCATAATTTTTGTATATGAAAAATGTTAAGTAAAATTCTGAATTACTGGTTAAGTTTTTAAAAATTTCTTTTACCTTATAGTATACCATATGTAAATTTGTTTATTGTTATAATTTAAAGTTTTAAAACTGCCTTCATTCCCCCCCCTCTCTGTGTGTGTGTGTGTGTGTGTGTGTGTGTGTGTGTGTGTGTGTGTGTGTACATGCATGCATGAGACATATTTGAAACTGAGTTATACCTTCAGCCCATTCTTTTAAACGAGTCAGTCCCCCTTTCTCCTTTTTGTGGTGTTGGGACTGAGCTGATACAGGTGCAATTATTTAAACATCTGTGTCACAATTATGTGGATTACCTCTTTATTTGTGCTGAGTCACCTGTTCCTCTTTCTGTTTCATTGACATTTATGTAGTCTGGTAGATGTGATGCTGGCTGTGGATATTGTGGGTAGAAGGGGGTAGAATAGTCAGTGTTTGATACTGAATAGCAAAAAAAAAAAGTCTAATCACAACTACCCATGCCTTGTAAATTAATAGAATATAAAAAGCATTTTTAATTAACAGATTGACCATTTGTTTCTCTATATAATTCCACGATCCTCATCTGTTATGTTAGAAATAGAAGTAGTGATCATACAGGCCAAGATTTCCTTAGTTAAATTTTTAAAAGGGTCTAAGCAGTTGGGTGGCAGTGACCACTCCTTTAGTTCCAGCACTTAGGAGGCAGAGGCAGGAAGATCTCTTGAGTTGGAGATCAATCTGGTCTACACAGTGAGTTCCAGAACAGCCAGGATTACACAGAGAAATGATGCCTTGAAAGACCAAAAAAAAAAAAAAAAAAAAAGCATGAGTACTTTGTCAGGAATTAGAACTGGTTTTTAGGCATATTTTGGTGTAGGGCTCTGACTTTTACCCAAGAGAAAAAGAATTTGTGGTATGGTAATAAAATTCTTGATTGTACCTTAGCCAGAGCAGTCAGGACAACTGCTAAGCAGATTTCCCTTGCTCATCTTGAGTGTGTGTGTGTGTGTGTGTGTGTGTGTGTGTGTGTGTGTGTGTGTGTGTGTGTGATTTTGAGTTACCAAAGTCTCACTATGTAGCCCAGACTGGCCTTCAGTGTGCAGTCTGCCTGCCTCAGCCCCTTAGTGTTGGGTCTGACACCACATGTGACTGCTCGTCCTGTTTTTATATATTTCCTATAGTATCTGTGCGCTCCTTTATAACTAAATGCCTTTTGTGGCTGAACACTAGAATTATTGATTATTATTACATAAGATATGTGATCTTATTTACTAGAATTTTAGAAACATTTGTGGGTTCATTTTGATTTTTGAGACGTTGTCAGCTAGTCTACCGAATGCTGCTAGGCACCGGAAAGTCAGTGACCAAGAATGGAGCTCTCCTGCCCTCCTGGAGCCCACGTCAGTAAGGAAACAGCCTTGAAAACAGAGGAGGAGGGGATGATGGGGACACAAGGGATGATAAGTGGTGTGACGTTCCTTTGAAAGGAGTTAAGAACGGACTGTTGTGCAGCCTGCTTGGTGGCCCTTTCTACTTCTTCACTGACATGTGGCTGTGCTCGGCTATGCCCTGTAACCTGCGCCTCTCCATTGCTTCTAAAACAATGGTGGTGATAGTAAAGACATCAGGAGGTCATTATCATGACTAAGCTAATGTGCATCAGACTTAGATGCTGTCTAGGTGCAGGAAGGACCCTGGAAATGAGGCCTCATTTGATGCTGTGAGTGAGTACTCATCTTCTGAGGTTGGCAGGCCTAGCGGGGATGCTTCCC
>JANBXA010000731.1:26040000-26355000 GCA_030556225.1 Cricetiscus sungorus
TTTGTTTTCATTTTTTTTTTTTCTTTTTCTGAATTGTTTTTAGAACTTGGTGGTGACAGGAGCGGTTGATTGTAGTTTGAGAGGCTGGGACTTAAGGAATGTACGACAACCTGTATTTGAACTTCTTGGTCACACGTACGCTATTAGGAGAGTGAAAGTAAGTCTTTATCTTTACTCTTTATACATAGAATAAAAACATAGGCATCAGTATAGTCAACGAGGCCTGTATAAAAGTGTTTAGGGATTGAAGTTTTATAGTGCTGGGGATTAAGCCTGGACATGGCACAGTAGTGCCCTACCTACACCATGGCTCAGGCTAGGCAATGCTCTACCACTGCACCCATGGCTCAGGCTAGGCAATGCCCTACCACTACACCCATGGCTTAGGCGAGGCAATGCTCTACTGCTGAGCTACGTCCAAGTCTCTTGGTTTTCTGAGACAGGGTCTAACTGTGTAGGCCAGGTGACCTCAAAAGTAGAGTCCTGCCTCAGCCTCCCAAGTGCTGGTATTATGGATTCTTTCTTAAGTGTGTTTTTGTTATCCAACTGATGGTATTAGAAGTTAAATTAGGTCATACATTTGATTAAGCTGGGATGATGTAAAAATATACTGCTTGATGTTAAATAAAAACCATCTTTTCATCTTGGTATCAGTCAATTGGCTATGTCTTTTTTTTTTTTTTTCCGGTTTTTTGAGACAGGTTTTCTCTGAATTTGCTTTGGAGCCCATCCTAGAACTAGCTGTAGACCGGGCTGGACTTGAGCTCACAGAGATCCACATGCCTCTGCCTCCTGAGTGCTGGGATTAAAGGCGTGCGCCACCACTGCCTGGCGTTTTTTTGTTTTGTTTTGTTTTTGTTGTTGTTGGGTTTTTTTTTTTTCTTGTGTTATCTCTTTGAATCTTGAGGGATTTTCTCTGGAAAATGTAAAAATAAAAATTTTGCTTATAATGGATACTTGAATGGTCAAAATCAGTAAGTATGTCAGGCCCAGGAAGGCACAATTTGAAGCGACATTCCTGGGTCAGTCTGTTGTGTTATGGAGAGATTGTTACAGTGGCAGCCTGTGACTACATCTGACTTTTTTTTTCTCCTGCAGTTTTCACCCTTTCATGCTTCAGTGCTGGCCTCTTGTTCCTATGATTTTACTGTAAGGTACTGAGATTTTTTTTTTTCTAAATACATTTTGTGTGCAATACCAAGTAGCATTCATATTTGCAACTTTTCTGGGGAAATGAATTGTTTTACTAACACTGTGTACCTTTCCTGCCATTTACTCCTAACTAGTCACTCTGGAGACCACATCCTCTTGTCCTGTGTGCTCTAAAGTCAGTCATGGTTTGTGTGAGCATTGAGCTTACACTGATCTTGTGTGTTAACCACCCAGGGCTCCTCTCCCGTTCCTTCTCGGTCAGGGTTTGATCTGGCAGGGTTTCCATGACTCTTGTAATGAGTCCTTCTGATAGAACAGATTGAAGTAGTGTCTTAAGAGAAAGCACACACCTCTAACTTGCTTCTCTGGATGGAGCCCATGTAAGAATGAAGACAAGCTGGCTGGAGAAATGACTCAGCTCTTCCAGAGGACCCAGGTTCAATTCCCAGCACCCACTTAGCAGCTCACAACTGTCTGCAACTCCAGTTCCGAGTCTTCTGACACCCTCACACAGACATACATGCAGGAAAAACACCAATGAACATAAAACAAAAATCAGTAACATATATTTTTTAAAAAAAGAATGCAGACAAACTGGGGAATAGAATCACACTATAGTCAGGGGCTAAGGGTGGGGGGGCAGTGTTGTTTTGTTTGTTGTCTTGAGTCGTGTACCCATTCTACCTGTGAACCCTGATTCTCTTACCCCTGCCCGCCTGATGCTGGGATCAAAGGCATGAGCCAACACATCCAGTCACATTTTGTTTTTAAATAATGCATATGAAGTATTAAAACATGATTGCAGAGTTTTCAGTTTGTGGAGGTTTTAGAAGACAGCACCAATGGACAGGAGGAAAACTTGTAGCTTACTTGCCATCCACCCCAGTCATTTCCAGACAGAGTTGTGTATATGGGTCTTAAAGTCCATTAATTTACTGACAATTGAGTCTGCAAGAATGAATGCTCTAAGTGGGGATGAGTGTGCAGAAAGCAGAACAGGGCACTGTTTGCAGTAGAGAGCTACTCTGGGGAAGGAGGGCCCAATCTACCCAAAGCAGGAAGAGCCCAAAGCAGGAAGAGCCCCGAGCACCATATTACATGATAGTCTTGTGTGTCTGGTGTCACAGATAGGCTGAGCAGGATGCGCAGGCAAATCAGAATCTTCCCCATCACATCTTGTCATTTGTGTGACTCAAGGGATTTCCAGATGAGGATCTAGATTTTGATTTCCACAGTTTTCTGTGTCTGAAACTGATCACCTTCACCAACTGCACATTCATCTTTAGATGACCTTGTTGCCATCCTTTTAGAACAGTTATCATGGTGGGTGTTAAAACTGCAACTGATGATGCATGGTTATTTTAGTATATAGAGTGTAAGTTTGTGTTATAGTTATTTTATGTATGTGTACATCATATCTAATAGGAGCTTTGAGGATTATAAATGTAAGTATAATAGGTTATGTTTCCATAAGTCATAAAAGTTATAAAGCTAATATATAATCTCATATTGTAGACTATCTGATGCTTGTTTTGGTGCTTTAAAATGAGTTACTGCTTTTATTTATTTGTATGTATGTGGGGAGAGGACACATGTTTGGAAGTTAGAACACAACTTGGGGTTCCTGGGAAAACCCAGGGATTAAATTCAGGTCAGGTCATCAGGCTTGGATGCAAGAGCCTTCCCCTGCTGAGCTGTCTCAGCAGCCTCATGGTAAATTACTTAATAAAGTTTAAGTCGAGTCAGAACTCCATAACTAAGACATAATGCACCTCATAAAGATATGCCTTGTTTGTCTGATGCTGGTTCTGCTTAAGACTTTTATTTGGTTGTTGTATGAAAGCAGTGTGTCTTCAGCAGCAACTGTGCTTTGCACTCTAGCTTTTCCTGGACTAGCAGTGTGGTCCAATACTCTCTTTTTAAATATTAATTAATTAATTACTTTTAGTAGCAAATATTTTTCTTTTTAATTAAAATTTTCTTAAATTAAAATGTAATTACATCATTTTAACCCTTTCCTTTCTTCCCTCCAACCTTTCCCATGTCACCATCTCATTTCATATCAAACTGATGAGCTCTTTTTCTTTGATTATTATTGCTAGATATATATATATATATATATATATATACATGCATAGACGTATACATAGAGCCTACTGAGTCCATTTTGTGGGTTGTGAGTATATAACTTTACTGGGCCAATCTTCTTTTTCAACGCTGGTCAGCAACAGAGAGTCAGAGCTTCTGTGACCCTGTGACCCCTGGGAGGAGCAGCACAGCAGTGTGTCTTGATGCTATGATAAGTATGTTTTTAACTTAAAGTATTTCCAATTTGTGATGGCTTTACCAGAATATAATGTCATCACAATGCAATGTCTCTACGTTGATTGTTTCTGAAATTTACTAAGTCTAAAATGTTTGATGGACAGGCTGGTGGGACAGCTCAGCAGGTAGAGTCTGCTACCAAAGCCTGGTTCCCTGAGCTCTATCTCTGGGGTCTACATGGTGGAAGGAGGGAGGCAACTCCTGTAAATTGCCCTTTGACCTCTTTATACATGCTGTCTCCAAAAAATAAATGTTTCATAGTACATTCTTGTGTATCTGTGGAAATTATTAACATAGATTTTTTAGCATATTACCTTTTTCCTATTATACTCTCTGATACAATTTTCATAGTTAATAACGCTAAAATGATCAGGTAACACTTTAGATTCTTGATATTTTCATAGACATTTCATAGCTATAAAATATCTTTATAAATGACCTTCAGTAGTATGAATCAAATTAAAAGTAAGTTTTTTAAGATAGAAGAACAATATGATAAGAATTTGATGCTATTCCTAGAAAACTGTGCGCTCATGTTTCATATGATGCTTAAGCTAGCAGTGTCAATGCTTCAGTCCTTTTCAGTCAGAGTTGTGTAGATGTGATGGTTTGAATGAAAACCCCCACAGGCTCAAACGTTTCAGTACTTGGTCCCCAGTTGGTGAAACTGTTTGGGAAGGACTAACAGCTGTTCTTATTGAAGGAGGTGTGTCCCTGGGAACAGGCTTTGAGGTTTCAAAAACAGCAGCATTCCCAGTTAGCTCAGTGTTTCCTGTTTGTGAGGAAGGATGTTAGCTCTCAGATACTGTGCTGCGACCATGCCTGCCAGCCTAATGCCATGCTTCTGGCCAGGATGATCATATCCTACACCTCTCTAGAATTGTAAGCCCCCAAATAAAACCTTGGTCTTGGTGTATTAGTGTAGCACTAGACAAGTAAGTTATTCAGATGTATACAGCCTTAAAAGCCACAGCTATTTTATGTCTGTTATTTTCTACCAGGCATTGTAATAGACAGATTGAAGTATGTGGGCGAGGAAATAGTTACTTAAATTTTTTAATTATTTTGTCTTTAACTTGTTGATGGGATGAAATATGTGAGAAGATACAACATCAGGGAAGAAAGGTGTCTTTTGTTTACAGTTAAGCACAGCCGTAGAAAAGTGAGGCAAGTGTTCACATTGTGTCAGGAAGCAGGGGCAGGACAGGAAGTTCCTGGGGTTAAGAGACCTTAAGACTTGCCTTCACCCTCTTGCTCCAGCGAGGTCCCACTTCAAGGCCTATCCCCAGCTGGGGTCCAAGTAGTCAAACACATGAGCCGCTAGAAGACATTTACATTTACAACATGGCAGGGGATGTTAAAAAGAAAGGTTTGGGGAGAACAGGCTTAAACCTGCCAGCTTTGTTGGCATAGTAAGAGATATGTAGTCACAAATACAGATAGAAAATACTAAAGACATACTCTAGAGTCATTAGGTCCTGGCCGTGCACTTGGGTGTCTTCATAGTGGAATCAGAACATCTACTAGCAAGTTACCTGAACACTATGGCTTAGATTCTACACCTATAAACTAGAGATAATAGGACATACAGCCTGAGATTGTTGTGATGACCTAGTGAACTAACATACACAAATATTCCCACACTAGGTGCTATCTACTTGCCCTGTTACTGTTAGCTGTAAGGCAGAATTAGTAGTGACAGAAGATCGTCTGTCTCTTTGAACTTAAGGCCCATTTCAGCTCTAATCTTCAAGGGTGAAGGAATCACTTTTATTTGAGAGCAAGAAAAACAATCTACACTTGACATTTTGTTGCTCTCTTCCTCTTGAAGTTGGGAGAGTAGAAAAACTGGAGGGTAAGAAGTTACAAGACCAGTTCTGTCCCTCCACATCCTTACTCTTTGGAGAAATTTGCAAAACCCTCTGGGTAGGCATCTATAATGCAGTGGATGTGTGGATCTTTGAGTCAGTTGGCTTGAGGTGTAAAGGTGCCTCCTCCTTTTGCTAATCACGGATTAAAGAAAATAATGTCTCTTTGTATGGAAATGTTTAGAGCATTTGATGAAGTAGTACCAAAATGTTCTTGGCACATTAGTGTCTAAAAAATAGCAGATGGTCTAAATTAGATGCTAATAGTAATGTTTCCTATTTTAAAATGTAAGAACTGCAGGGAGACTTGAGGTGTTAATCATTCATGCTTTACCTAGCATTACATTAGTAAGATAATTATATTGTTTGAAGCCACTGAGGAGCCATGTGAGTAGGAGTTTCTGTGCACTGTGAAGGTGAGGTAGAAGGTGCACCTAGCAGGATAGTACAGTGGCAACCAGAACAGGGGTCACCATGCAACAATGACTGTGCACAACATTTGTTGAGACCCATAGCTAAGTGGCCTCTTCTGTGTTTCTTACTATTTAAGTTTACTCTCTAAATTACTATATATTATGTACACTTTTGTTAAAGTATTCTTATGCAGACAACATGATACAATAGAAAAAGAGAGTTTACTGTTGTCGGTTGTTTTTTTTTTATTATTACTCTTTTTAGTCTTTACTCTTTTAGCTTTTGAGGGTCTTGACACCCAGCTCCCAAATAATGCACATGGAGTCTTATTCTTACTTATAAATGCCTGACCTTATCTTGGCTTGTTTCTAACCAGCTTTTCTTAACTTAAATTATCCCAACTACCTTTTCTTTCTGGGCTTTTTCCTTTTCTTACTTCTGTATATCTTATTTTCACTATTACTCAGTGTCTGGCTGGGTGGCTGCCCCTGGCATCCTCCTGTCCTTGTTCTCTCTTGCTCCCTCCTCCTCTCTCCAGATTTCTCCTTCTATTAATTCTCTCTGCCTGCCCTTGCTCCTGCCTTGCTATTGGCTGTTCAGCTCTTTATTAGACCATCAAGTGTTTTAGAAGGGCAAAGAATCACAGCTTCACAAAGTTAAACAAATGTTCCAGAGCATAAACAAATGTAACGTACATTAAAATGACAATAATTCACAAGACTAGGTTTTTCTATCACCAGATATATTTCATATGTATATATATAAACTGCATATATCATATATACTCAATTATATACTCATACTTAGTTACTAATATTTATTACATATTTAGCATTTGGTATACTTAAGCTATATACTCAGTTATTTAATGTATAACTTTGTTTAATTGAGTAATAATTAACCTCTTATATGGTCCATCACCCTTAGCCTTTATTTCCTCCATAATGTTTTCTATGACATTTTAAGTATCTTTAAATAGAAGCTGTATACATCATATCTGGCATATATCAGTCATCCAATAAATTTTAGTGTTCTCTTTTAAATTTTGCACTTATGTAGTACTATTTTACTATAAATATATGTTCTAACATTTGTGTTTAAATTTATAAAATTTATAAAAACTAGCAAAATCAGTGACACTCAAAGCAGAAAACCTGGAATTTATTTTTAAATGAGTTAGAAAAAAATATTGCACACACATACACACACACACACACACACACACACACACACACACACACACACACCATATATGTAGAAAGAGGAAACTAAGCAAATATGGTAAAATTTTAATAATTGGTGAACAAGAGAAATATATATGGCATTTGTTATATCAATATTGGAATTTTTGGGTGGCTTAGTAGTTTTCAAAATAAAACACTCAAGGAAAAGTAAGATATTTATTCATGCTAAATATGATACTAAAATGTTTCTTACTAATGCCTTTTAATAGTGTGGCACAGTATTTAATTTGGAAAAAGATAAGGATCGGTTATATTACTGCATAGCAGGAGAATGATCTTTAATTGGATTGTACTAACTTAGAATCTGGACAAAGTGCATTACCAACCAAATCCCTTTTATCGTTGTCACACTCACTCATGGGATCTGCCGTCTACTACTAGTGTCAGCTCTTGTATGGTTGATGGGCTTTTTGATCCTTGTGTTTATTAGCAGAGATTTCCACAGGCGATGCTCCTCTTTTCCCCCTTCCCCTAAAAAAAGGTCAGCCAGAGTAAACAGACAGTATAGCTGAATATGTACTCTGTCTCACAGACCTTTCATTTCAGCTTTACCTAGCCCCTTACCCATAAAAAAAGGTCAGTGAAAGCAAACATAAGAAATGTGGCTGAGCTGCAGCCATGTAGCTTCTGATGACTGTTTTTTAAGACAGTCTCTAATTCCTCTACAGTTTTCATCACATGGCTAATGGTATGGTGTTAATTGTTAACCTTGGCAAGGCCTGTGACTGGACTAATAAATGATCAAAGATGTGTCTAAATGCTACACCTGTGAGATATGCTGAACATTGAGACCTCTGTCTGCTAAGCACATTTTTCTATGTTGCAGCACAGTTTGACCCACTTCTCTGAAATAAGTGGGATTTCTCAATGTAGGTGCTTTGGCTTTCTTCTTAAGAAGGATATCTGTTCCCATATTTGTTTAATTCTTGCAAGGACACTTTAGTATTAAGTGTATTTTGTATTAACAGAGCACATTGTTTGATTCCAGGATAGTATTTGTGTATTTTATTGTTCGTCTGTAGCGATTGGGATACGCTAAGTAAATGTTCACAAATGCTGCTGAATTTACATTAGATGCAAAACCATGACAACTTAGGTCATTCTGATTATAAAAGCTCACAAGCGTGGTTTCACTTTGGTTATGTTTGAAGTGGTCATTAAGAAAATGGGATTTAATGCACAGTACCCCGTTTGAGTGGGAAAATGTCTTTCAGGAGAAATGGGCTGTTTTGTTGTGTTTAAGTTAGGGCTGCCTTGATGAGAGGTGGAGTAGCCCCAAACACTTAGGGTAGTTATACTGGTGTCTCCATCAATAAATAGGACTTGCATGCAGATATTTTCAGTTTATCCTACAATTACAAAGTAATATGTGATATACTCTTGTTATTATTTCCCATATGCTGGGTACAAATCCCTGTCCGTTATTGCCATATTTTAAAGTTCTTGCCAAGTTTAAAAAATTGAAATAATTTCCTATGAGAGAATTTGCATTACTTAAAAAGAACTTATGAGGCTTTTGCATTAAGTGCCATGATTTTAAGTACAGGATATTTTCAGAATTCTTTAATAAAATACTTTTCTTTAAAAACCATTACAAGTGCATGTCTAATCCATAGCCTAATGCAGGCACATGAATAGACGTAAAGGGAGGGAGGGATTAAGCCTTGGTTTAGTACAGTGAGAGGCACTGCTTTGAACCTGAATTGTGTTGATTAGTTCCAATGGAAAATTTATGGATTTCGACAGCTAATTTGCATTATATTTTTAAGAGTTCTGTTGTGTATTTCAATAAGGCACTGAAATAAATTCTGTGTATGTTTTCTCTTAAGGGTGTTTTGCTTTGTCTCATTCTGTAGCGGGAAGCAAAAGACAATATCTGAAAACGAAAAGGGTTCAGTGAATTCTGAGTATATGTGTAGAAAGATGAAGTCAGGGACAAGGATGAGAAGACTTTGGAGTGATTGCCTCTGCAGCAAGGGTGGAAAGGCTGGGAAGGCTGTGCAGGAGACCGCCGCTCCATCGGGGACTGCATCTGTGCATGTGGTTTTTAATAGGTACGGAGGTAGTTGAGCAGAAATCCTCCGTCTTTCCTCCTGCTCGCTATTTGCACAAGAGTGAGACTGTTTACTCAGATCAACTGGGTTCTACACATCAGCTGGTCATAGTTTAATATGCTCTGAATACTCAGGGGTAAATAATTCACCCTTGAAGTCTGTCCTGAAACCCCAGTCTAGAGTACAGATTCAACTTAGTGGAATGAACTGTATAGAGACTGTAAACACTAATTAGTTATCTGTTTTCATCTTATCTTCAGCAGTTTCTTGTTTTTCTATTATGTAGGCACTTGTGTGCCTGAGTGTGCACATGTGTATAAACCAGAAACCCTGGACAGTTAGTGGAAAGGGCACAGGCATGCAGCAGGGTCTTCGGAAGGAACTTAGGCTGCTGGACACCTGCCTCTGCTTTCAGCTCCTTTGGGACTGATTTTTCTTCTTTCTGTTCTTCACGCGTTCATGTCCCGTCACAAGAAAAGAAACAGCATTATTGGTCTGCTTTTTCTGTGTTTCTCCATCTCTGTCTGGTTCCTCTGGTCTCCTCCCCCATCTGTCTGTCTCCTCCTGTCTTCTCCTTATCTCTGTGCCTAGAAAGGAGACTGACTCTGTGCTGTGCAGACAGTCCACACCTTGCAGCCCCGGTGGGTGAATATTGAGTATATCATGTGGAATAGATGGGAAGTGGTCGAAGCACAGCTGGATAGTGGCTGTAAGTTTACTATTTAGGTGTGATGCTCTAAGACACACTTGCTCAACCCCATCGTCTTCCTCTTCTGCAGAATTCTCATTAGCTCTGGGCCCCACTTTCCCATAGTAATTAACAGTCCAAATGTGCATAGCTGTTCTTATGACATTATTGATTAAGATAGTCATATTTCATAAGAAGTTTTTCCAAATTGATTTCTTTTTATTAAAAATGTTTATTTAAAATTGAATCGCAAAAAAAGGTTTCATGATTCATTATACTAGTAAACAGCGTGCTCTATGGAGCTTTTTCTTTTGCCCCCTCTTGCTGAGATGTGGTGTTCTTATACATCTTCCTGCATTACTGTGGATCACAGCCATGCATACTCCCAGAGCCAGGCTTCCATCAACCTAATGGCTTTCTATCATTTGTCAGGTTCTTTGGGCTGCATGCTGTCTGTTCCTGGGCTTTTTTACTTACTGTGATGAATTGGAGCCTGCCTCTTGAAAATATTGATCAGATTGAAGATTAATTGAAGTAGTATAATTAATTCATTTCGATAGAGAAGCTAAGTCTAGAATTTTTATTGTTTCACCTTGAACATTTGTAAACATGACATAGCTTCTGGATATTTGTGGCTTTTTGAAAGTAATTTTTGAAAACTGTTGAGTAGTTTTTCAAAATTAACCATTAATTTATTTTACATTACCAGGCAATTAGAACTTTTCAGTTTTAAATTTAATTTTCTAGTTACTAGTTCCAGAAACAAAACGAAACAAAAAGCTAAGTAGCTTTCCATTTGTGCAAACCAGTGAGCACTAGACACTGATAAATATTTTTCAGTGGATGCATTCTTTCTCTTTGCAAATTGTTTTGCTAGGCTACAATTTTTATTTTTAAACTCTCCTGAAAGTGATAAGACAATTAGGTAGTGGGCCCATGACTCCATCATGAGTCTTGGTGTTGGATTTTATGTGCCACTCAACAATCAACTTCTTTTCCCACCATAGGGTTTCCTAGTTTCTTGACATTTACTGCAAGATGGATTTTTTTTTTTTAATGACAAAAGGAGCTAACCAGTTAGGTTAATGTGAGCTAGAAAGAGGCAGTACAGTAGATGGAGTGCTTATTAGGATAGTAGGAGAGAAAAGCCATTTCTGCACTCTGTGTCATGGGAGTTCACATTTATGCTGGCTCATCAATCTCTAAGGTGTTGGTTAGAGTGTAAGTTGTTTGGTTAATGAAGTTCTGGCATGGGCTTTAGCTTGTGGGATTTTCTGTGTAGTTTGAGAAGGTAGGGGGAGATTGAGTTGATGCAAGCCTATTGTAGCCTTTAGAATGTTAATGAAAACTATCCGTAGAATCTTTGATGGTGCTGCCATACGATCTCCTGAACTCCTTGGACGATGTAGAAAAGGTAGTGGGCATGGTGTTAGTAGAATGTATATTTGGGGCTGCTGTCCATTAGGTGCATCAAGAGTTTTCTATGGCCTGTTCTCCTTAGCTGTGAAATGTACTTACGTATGTATGCACCTTGAATTTGGGTGATGATCAAAAGCAGATTTTCATGTGGATGTGTGCATGTGTTTGCACAGGCAGAGGCCAGAGGACAACTTCATGTGTCTTGCCATAGAAACAATCAGCTTCTGTTTATTGAGACAGAATCTCTCACCTGGGTCTCTGGATTAGGCTAGACTGGCTGCCATTGAGCCCCCTGTCTTTGCCCCCTTGGTGGCTGGATTATAAGCACACACTACCATGTCTAGCTTTATGCGGGTGCAGGAGTTGGAACTCAGGTCCTTACTCTTGGATGGCAAGCTCTTTGCTGATTAAATTATCTCCCCAGACGCTCAAAAGCAAGTTTATAAAACAACACAGAAGCACCATCCAAACTGCTAAAGTCTTGCTGAAGATAGATCCAGTAAAGTGGGAAACTCAGTCTTGGGTCATCTTAAGCTTTTGTTACTGAGAAGGAAGAGTTAACATTGCATTTCATTGTTTTCTAGTAAATGTAGAAGAAAGCAACCTTGTGTATAGTTGGCTAAAATAATTTACTTGAAGTAAGAGTGTTACTTTACCTCTGGTTCTTTGTCCCTCCCCAGAGTTTTGCTGGAGTTGCAAGAGTTTGAATAATTTCTCACCAGCAGCACCATCCTGGGACAGTAGCCTGGGCATCATTTGAGACTTGTTTCTTGCACAAATTCTTGAGCAATTCCAGACCTTTTGAATATCAGTGAGTGAGTTGTTGGGTAATGCCCCCACCCAACATAGAGTTTGGGTTGTGTCTTACACTAACCTGGAGGGACTCTACAGGCCAACAGCTATGACTCACTCACTGATTTTTTTTTTTTTTTTAACATTTCTTCTCAGTTGATTTCAGTGTAGCCAAGGTTAAGAACCAGTGTACTGTTGGGTTTTTCCTTCTGCCTGAAATTACTGTTGACCTAACGGGGACTTTATCTCAGGGTTGTGGGTTTGTGCCTCACGTGGGTGCCTTCCTCCTTCCTTCCCTCCCTTCCTCTCTTTCTTTTTTGTGACAGGGTTTCTCTACATAGCCCTGGCTGTCCTGAAATTCACTGTGTAGACCAGGCTGGCTTCAAACTCAGAGATCCAAGTGCCTCTTCCTCTTGAGTACTGGGATTACATCTGTGCACTACCATGCCTGGTCCTAGAGACAATTTTTAATGCAAATCTAACTGTACTACATAAAGATGTCACTGGTAAATGACTCTCTGAGTTATGGGAACTCTCTTTACTATCTCTGGAATATTAAATTTGGAAATTTAAGCTTTTTCTAGTTGGGTGTGGTAGTGTATGCTGGTAATCTTGGTAGTTGGGA
The DNA here is from genome assembly GCA_030556225.1 of Cricetiscus sungorus. Lineage (NCBI taxonomy): Eukaryota > Metazoa > Chordata > Mammalia > Rodentia > Cricetidae > Cricetiscus > Cricetiscus sungorus. The sequence continues at coordinate 26,052,582 of JANBXA010000731.1, forward strand.
GATAGAGGCAAGAGGATCAAGAGTTTAAGGTCATCCTCACCTGCACAGTGAGTTCAGTGTCAGCCTGGTATATAAGAGGCATCCTGACACGGTTGGCTCCTTGAGCCACACCTTCCCTTTCCCTGTTTTAGGCCCCTTTCTCTGCTCTTGCCCCTGCCAGGCTTCTACTGATTCAGGCAGAGATGCTCTTCTCTGATTTTTGCTTTCTCCCTGATTACTCCTTGGCCTTCAGATCCAAACTCACTGTCCCTTCCTCTAGCTGTCATTCTTACATTATACTGCACTGTTTTTGCAGAGGATGGGCCACATGTTATTTTTGGTGCCTTATGTGTTTTGATAGCTTTTGCCTTCATTTATTTACTTCCTCACATCATGCATAAGTGCATGCGCAACCTCCTACCTAACCTACTATTTCTACTTTGGCAATTAAAAGGAAAAGGGGGAGGAAGTCTGTTTCTTTGATTTGTGAGCTTCAGGACGGCTGAGCCATGTTCATTTGGTTTATGGTGTTTAGCATCATAGCATACATGTAGTGAGAACTCTGGATTGTTGATAAATTATTAAATGAATAGAAAAGACACATGACATTTATGTGCATTGTTCGAGAGAATACTTGGCCATTAGCAACACAAATGAAGGAGATTTGGTGGTACCATTTAAAATTTGAAAATACAGTTGTAACTAATACACGGGCAACACACTGAAAATAGCCAAAGCAGGTCCCTGTCTTTCTTTTCTTCTTCTTTCTTTTTCTTTTCTTTCTTTCTTTCTTTTCTTTCTTCCTTTTTTTTTTTTTTTTGTGGTAGCAGAGTCATAAAGAATTGATAGCTAACTCACAGGCTGTAGTTGGTGAAGGGTGAGGTTTAAGAATATTTTCTTTTTGCTGATTCTATCTGTTGCTCAAGCTTCAGAAGTCTTACTATAGCTATCTCAGGTTACATTTCAGTGAAACTAAGTATAATTCTTCAAATAGTGTTGATGTCCTATTTAACAGTGCTTTATACTTTCTTTGTTAAAGAACTGTGGAGTCAGAAGGCAAAAAGTAACTTGTAATATGATCTCCAATTTAAATGAAAAATGTTCTACAGTTCTGCCATATTTTGGTCATTGGAGTCTCATCCACTATTTACTTCCCATCAGAGAGCTTAAATACTCAATGATTTTATCAGCCTAGAGACAGAAGGGCACCAAGTATATGCTGCACCCAAACAAACATTTCACTTGAAAACAATGTGCCTTATCTGCCCAGCTAATGGTGTCTGTGGCTGGCTTCTACCAGAAAAGGGCAGGGCAGCCCCATGCTGTCCAGAAGGCTGCAAGGAAGAGCAGGCTGCTTACATTGCACAGTGAGGAAACCTGGAGACACACACTTTGCCCCTCATAACTCACCCTTTGGTGAGCTTGAGTGGAGATAAATGTACCCATTCTGGAAGTGTACATACTGAAATGTCCACCATGGCTGCTATTACAAGTATTTCTTTTCCTACTGCAGAAGATTGAAGGAATTAACCCAAGTATTCTGTTAATAAAAATGCCATTTGCAATCTGAAGATAAATCATTGCCTGCTGGCATACTGCCTTGTTTGTTTTCTGTTTAATTAGCTTGTGAAATTTACCATATTTAACAATAGTTTTAAAATACATTTTAGTTTCCCCCATAATTAAAATAGTGGTGTGTGTGTGTGTGTGTGTGTGTGTGTGTGTGTGTGTGTGTGTGTGTTTTAACTGTCCTAGCTCCTGTTTCCCTTGAGGTTAAGAAAATTGAAGTTTTAGAAGTGGGGTGTAGCATAGCATAGCTATCATCTCAGTGCATAGGAAGAGGGGGAGAGCATAGCATGCATGTCATCCCAGTGCATAGGAAGAGGGGGAAAGCATAGCATGCATGTCATCCCAGTGCATAGGAAGAGGGGGAAAGCATAGCATGCATGTCATCCCAGTGCATAGGAAGAGGGGGAGAGCATAGCATGCATGTCATCCCAGTGCATAGGAAGAAGCTAAAGCAGGAGGATCAGGAGTTTAAGACTATTAAGACTAGCCTTAGATGCATAGCCAGCTTAAGGTTATCCTGGGCTACATGAAACCTCGTTTTAAAAATCTGAAGGGGAAAAGAGTAGAAGAGAAAGAAGCCAGAAGCCATACTTCTCCGTGTTTAGTAAACCTCTTCACAGTTGGCCACTATCCCATTCACTGCTCAAGATTACAGTGTTCACTTAACTTTTACCCAGTGTTCCTCGTGTATGTTCTTGAGATGTTTTTTTTTGGTGGTGTCTTGCTTGTTTTTGTGTTTTATTTGGGGCTTTTAGTTGTTTTTTAAAATTGCAGGAACTTTTAACATAGGTTTTGTTTTTTAATAAATCCAGACAGATACTTGATAGATATTTCTGCAGTTATGGTGGCTGTGCCTAGGTTTAGGACTCAGAGGCCTTTAAGGCCTGTTTATTTGCATACTGAGCATAACTGAATTGACTCCCTTAAAATCTCTCAGCCTCCTCACACTTACAGCCTGTTTGGATGGCTCCACACACATGCCCTTGTTAGGAATTTTAGTTTTCATGAAGCCTGCTCTCATTGACATGCAGCATTACCTCAATTGGCTCACAGCAGCAATTACAGAAATTGCATTCTGGGAACCTGTTTCTTTTTATTACCTTTGAAAACTTCTAATATAAGAAGCCAATTATTACAGTTTATAATAAAGATGATTTGGCTTACCCAATCTACTTAAATGCACAAATCAGAGTGCTGAATACCTAGATTATGTCAGTTGACCACTAAAGATCCTTTGGGTGATGCCATTGACTGACAAATGGCAACTGGTGACACATCTCTGAGTACCAAAGCAGTCTTAATAACATTTTTCACCCAGAGTTTCTTCCTGGGTGGTTGATGGACGATGTGCTTATAAATTCAAGTCCAGGGCCTGATGATGTGGTCCTTTCCTATGGCTGCTAGGAAGCCTAGCATCCTGAAGTTCCTCCTTGTCAAGCACAAAAGACTTCACGGGATGTATTGCTATTTATTAATCTCATTGAAGGGTCCAACTTACTTTCTAACTTGAATTTTTCCTTAACTCATTTTTGTCATGCTACATGAATATTTTAAAAACCATTATGAATGGTTGGCACATTGTGGGTATATGCAAAATCATCTGATTATTGTTTCAAGTAATGCAAATCTATGTGTAACTAGTTTTTAGAAACAAAACTGTACAATTACTTTTGCTTATATAAACATCATTAAGATTCAGAAAATTTGATCTTGGTACAATTCACTGTCTAGGAACAAGTATGCAAAAACCAGAAAACTGTCATTAGCATTTCTGAGGTCTGTGGCTTGTACCCTCAATTATTTTGAAAAGCCACATTCAAATTCTCTCCCTAAATAATCTCTAGCTCTCAGTAATTAGATAAATGAGCTATTTGTTCAGTATCTCTCTGGTATCCACACAGGAGATTATCCATAGCAACAGTCCTTTTCAAAACTTAATAGGGCCAGCGCTGTGTTTATTAGGGAAATGATACCACCAGGTTAAACAAACCGTGACTGTTGGTTCTGTATGTTTGCTCTCTTTCAAAGGGACCAGCCCAACCTTCAGTGTGTGCAGTGTCACACATCATTAGAAAAGCTGAATTGGGAGATGATTCCTGGGATTCTGAATGTGTTGTTTTTATAGCATGTTTAGAATAAATAGAAAGATGTTAAGCAGATAAAGCCTTAGAAAGCTTAAGTACTATTTTATGTGTTGAAAATAGAGCAAAATTTTCTGAACAACAGAAATCAGAGCTGTATTATGGTAAATATTGTCATTCTCAGTTTATAAAGGAGAAGTAGAATATAAAATATTGGCTTGACTCTGGGAATGACATTGATGGGGATCTCTAAGAAAGGCAACGCCTAAAAAGAGAGTTTCAGCATTTATAGTGGTGTTCGCAAGAGAACAGATCCATTTAAAGAAATTGCAGTTGAAATGTAAATTAAACCAGTGCTTTTCATGCTACTTGTTAAGAAATTAAATAGAATTTAAAAATCACAAAATGTTAAGAGTTCATCTGATCCAATATTCTTGTTTTCCAGGCATGATTGCTTTTAGAAACCTATGAAAGAAAGCAGCATCTCCCATCCCAAATGCCCTTGTAGAGCTTAGCAATTCATTTTCTAAATAGAAACTTTCTAAGCTTCTGTTTTACAATCTATCAAAATGAGAACACAGTAATTTCTTTAAAAACTTGGCAGATTGGTAATTCTGTTTTGTTCTTTGATCTAATAGAATAGAATACATGCTTCCCTTATTAGATATTTTATGTAAATCAATAGTGGGGCCTGCATTTATGAATTCGTTAAGCCTGTTGTGAAAAAAAGAAATCTTTTCTAAGCTGGGTGTTGGTGGCACACGCCTTTTATCCCAGCACTCTGAGGCAGAGGCAGGCAGATCTGTGAGTTCGAGGCCAGCCTGGTCACCAGCGTCTACAGAGCAAGTTCCAGGACAGGCTTCAAACCTTGTCTCAAAAAAAAAAAAAAAAAAAAAAGAACAAAAAAAACCAAAACAACAACAACAACAATAACAAAATCTTTTCTATGCCATGTACTTGTTAATAGAAGTGTTTGAGTTTTGCATTTTCTTTTTCTCTCTTCTCTCTTTTTATTGTTACAGATTCTGGAATTTTTCAAAGCCTGATCCGCTTCTGGAAACAGTGGAACACCACACAGAGTTTACTTGTGGCCTAGATTTCAGTCTCCAGAGCCCCACTGAGGTAAGGGCACAACTTCATGGTTTTTCTATCTGCACAATTAACAACTAGCTTCCACATGGAATGCATGGCCCTCAGGGTGTGTCCATGTGAATATGTGGCCCTCAGGGTGTGCATGTGAACATGTGGCCCTCAGGGTGTCTCCATGTGGAATATGTGACCCTCAGGGTGTGTCCATGTGGAATGTGTGGCCCTCAGGGTGTGTCCATGTGGAATGTGTGGCCCTCAGGCTGTCTCCATGTGGAATGTGTGGCCCTCAGGCTGTCTCCATGTGGAATGTGTGGCCCTCAGGCTGTCTCCATGTGGAATGTGTGGCCCTCAGGGTGTCTCCACGTGGAACACTTGGCCCTCAGGGAGCACTCACTCAGCTAGCCTGACCTTTTTTGCATGTAAGTGAGTGCTGAAAAGGCGATGACTAGAGTGTGCAGAAAAATGACTCAAAGTCCTCCTCTTAAAAAGTTTGCCAAGCTATTTTGGGGTGTTTTGTCATCATTGTCATAGGCACTCCATCTTGTTTGTCATTGATGGTCTTAGATAATAAAACGTGGGGAGGGAAAGATTGACTTCTCTTACTGGAAAAGGAACCTCTCCTCAAAATGCATTGTCTAAAGTGCTGCAGACTTTCTTTGGCCTCCCCTGAGGCAGGAGGAGAGGGAAAGACAAAGGGGATGCTCTGTCCCCAGAGCTTTCAGGAGCCGGGGCCTGGAGTCCTGACCTCAGCACTAAGTAGTCATACAACAGGCAGATGGTTCTATCTGAGCTGTCATCCTTGTTTTCACATTCTAGGCCCAATGGGAGGCATCAGATAGATAACAAAGCAGAACAGAAGTTCTGTCTTAGTCAATAAACTTTGTATTTTTCCTCTTCTGTCCTCTTGAGAACTTGAGATATTTTTTTCAGAATTCATTAAAAATCATATTGTTGGGGCTGAAGAGATGGCTCAGCAGTTAAGAGCATTGACTGCTTTTCCAGAGGTCCTGAGTTCAATTCCCAGCAACCACATGTTGGCTCACAATATCTATAATAAGATCTAGTGACCTCTTCTAGCATGCAGACGTATGCAGGCAAAATACTGTGTACATAATGAATAAATATTTTTTCAAAAAAATCTTGTTTTAGTGTGAGAAACTGTAAAGTCAGGTGGGAATGCCATCACATCATCACATGCTTGATAGCACAGGCTGCGAAGGGGTCAAACAAGAAACCATATATGTGGGGCTCAGTTTGGCTTTTGTGTTCAATATTAAAAGTTAAAAAGAAAATCCCAATTTTCATTACTATATATATATATATATATATATGTATATATATACCCAACATATATTATATATATATATATATATATATATATATATATATATTACTTATTTTATTTTAGGTATGATGACATGATTCTAAGTTTAAAATACTCCCAATAAACTTTTAAACATTTAAGTTACCACTAAAATAATTATTTTAAATTGACTTAATAACCTATCAAAAAAGAAAATAGAATGGAATTGTCTTTCATGTAAATATAATATGCCTTGAATGACCTAGTTCCTTTTCTGAGAAATGGTTATTATTGACATTTTTAAAGAAGGTAATTGCAATTACTTGCTGTTCTGATTTTGAAAAGGCTGTAAGGTACTATTGAAATGAGACAATACCAAAGGGTCAGGTCCAAATGTACATTGACTATCCATTGTTACATAGTTTTATCACCTGTTCCCTGCGAGACCCAGGCCAGGACTGTGGTGGCACCTGCGGCTCCTCCGTGGTTTCGGTTGTGGTAGCTCCTCAGGCCTCCCTGAAAAGTATCTGGTGTTTCCTAGATCTCCCTGACCAGGTTATTAAAAGTGAGTGACAGGGTTTGTTCATCAACCACTACAATAAGAGATTTTATTGCACAGCCATCTATTTGTCTGTAGCCTGGCGATTGACATGTGTCAGTAACCTTTGATTAGCCAAATCCCATTTATATTAAGGAAGTGTAGTTGCTGTTGAGAGCAGCTACAAGTGGAGAAGGAAGCAGGGATCTTTAACTTGTAACCCACAGTTCAGATCTGCCAGACATGAGGTCCTAGAAACAGGAGTGCCTGTTCCTACCCCACCCCCGTGTTAACAGTTCTTTCTGGTTAACTACTCTAATGGCTTAAAGCAATTGTGTGTGCTTGCAGGTGTGTGTGTCAGCAATCCGGGCCCATCAGTTTTGTGTTGGTCTCACCTGGGGCCTCACATGGTTCCTGACAGCTGGCAGCTTAAGTAGAGCAGGTCATCTGTGGTGACCTTATTCACATCTGTCTGGCAGTGACAGTTGCCATCTGGGCCGTGAGTCCTTTGGAGAAGCCCAGCTTTATGTAGCCATAGTGTGCTTCCAAGACAGCAAGTGCAAAATCTGCAAAGCATCTTGGGGCTAGCTTTGGAAGTCACACACCACTCTGTTTGTGGAGCTGGAAACAATTTGTGATTATGTGAAGTTTGCCATGTTCACCATTCTTGAGAGTTTTGATGTCTCTTAATTATCCTTCTTAAAATGTGTGGCAAAATTTATTGATTGCAAATCAATGTAATTTTACCCATTGTTCATATTTTATTCTCTTAGAAAATGCCTTCCACCTCTCTTAGAGTCTTTCAATGGCTACTCAAACCCTCCCTGTCTTGTGATCTGAGCAATGATGGGACCTTGCCGATTGTTCTCTCAGGGCTATGTGAGTCAGATTTATAATCCATGTTCTTTTTACTGTCTTCATTCTTAAAGATCTGAAAAAATAGGTCCAAAGGTGTTCTTACACCACCTTTCTTCTCTACAGAGTGTAAGATCTTCTCTTTAAAGGCTTCAAACCTGACAAATAAATGTCGAGGGTCGATCTTTAAGGACAATTGCTGAGAAATACTCTTGTGTCTTCCCTTATTAACTAGCTTAGTTACCTTCCCTTAAGACACTTTTTTCCCTTTGATATTTTTCTGTCTGATCATGATTCATACAGTCCTGAATTTTCTCTTTCTTCCTTTACCCTTATTATGTCTAAATGGGAGAACCCATTTTCTGTTGTTAGGGCTGTGATTCTTGGCCTGTAATATGCCCACTTATGTAACTGAAATTCTTTTTATGTATTAATTTGTCTTTAGAACTCCTGACTTGGTGCTCTGCAGCATGGGTCCTGGTCTTTTGAATGCTCATTGATGCTTTCATAGAGTGTAAGCTAGGTACACTCTGCTTTACACAGCCCTTCCACAATTCTGTCTCTCATCAGGACATTTTAATATAGACAGTTCCATTTGGAAGATTGTCTGTTGTCTTTAGAAAGAACTGTTAAATAAATATTGAGATTTTAGTCATTAAAAGAGACGGAAGCTTTTGATTTGAGTATAAGCTTTCTAGTTTAAAAAAGTGCATTTTCACCTCACAAGCATGTGGTCCAGGATTCAGTCCTCCAAACCAAGAAGCATACACATTAAAACACTACCTAGGTGTTTGTGACTCGTGTCTGTGATAACAGCACTCCAGAGGCAGAGATTCCAAGGCAAGGGTTGTTCCTTGAACTTGGAGATCCATGTCTTTCATATGAGTTATATTAGACAGCTCATTGGACCATGGCTGTCATGTGACTAGCTTCCCTTCTTTGCTTACCAAGATCTTCTGCTGGCCACATTTAGCTTTGTAGTCTGTTATCAGGTCAGCTTTTACCACTTTCCTGGAACCCCAACAGCTTGAGGTTGCTGGTGTTCTAGCCAGTGTCTGTGTCCTGAGTGAGTTGGGAGTACAGGAAGCAGATAGCACACATCTGTCCTGTTGTACCTGTCACCATACTTTGAAATCCAGTAAGCATTAAACATTTGGCTGGAGCTAAGAGTGGGTGACAAGTAGCTTGCTAGAACTGACAAGTTCTCCATCTGTGGTCTATGTGGTGGTGAAAATGTTCTGGATAGATGGCTCCAGAGTTTGTCAAACATCCTGCTTAGCTTTTGTCAACTTGACATAGGATAGAGTCATCTATCTATTCAGGAACCTCTGCTGAGAAAATGCTTCAGACAGATTGCCTGTAGGGCATCCCTTTAATTAGTGATTGATGTGACAGGGCCCAGCCCACTGTGGTCAGTGCCACCCTAGTCAAGTGATTCTGGGTGCTATAAGAAAGCAGGCCATACCGGTGGGTGGGTGTGCATGCTTTTAATGTCAGCATTTGGGAGGCAGAGGCAGGCAGATCTCAGTGAGTTCAAGGCCAGCCTGGTCTACAAAGCAAGTTCCAGGACAATCTCCCACATAGAAACCCTATCTCAAAAAAACCAAACCAAAAGAATGAAATGAAGGAAGAAAGGGAGGGAGGGATGGAGGGAAGGAGGAGGAAGGGAAGAAGGAAGAGAAGGAAGAGAGGGAGGAAGAAAGGAAGGAAGGAGGAAGGAAGGAAGGAAGAGAAGAAGGAAGGAAGGGAGGAAGGAAGGAAGGAAGGAAGGAAGGAAGGAAGGAAGGAAGGAAGGAAGCAAGCAAGCAAGCTGTATAGGCCACTGGGAACAAGTCAGCAAGCAGCATTGCTCTGTAGTCTCTGCTTCTGTTCCTGCCTCAAGATTCCTGTCTTTAGTTCCTGCCATGACTTCCCTTCATGCTGGACTACAAGTCATAGCTAAAATAAACCCTTTCCTCCCTTTGGTTGCTTTCAGTCCATGATTTATTACAGTAATAGAAAGCAGGACAACACTCCAGCTAATCGTAGTCCCCCACCAGCAGCCCTGCACTGCTTTTTTGCTGGTGTCCCTTCAGCTTCTCACAACTTTCAGCTCTCCTGTCACTCCTCTTGTGATGCTGGATGCTCCTGCTCTTTATGAATAGTTGCATTACTATATAGTAGTTGCAACTACTATAATAGTTGCCTCTTCACATTCAGCCCTTTTCGTGGAGGCTGCATCTACTCCACCATCTTCCTCAACCTGTCTTCCGTCGGTTGCAGACGCCCTTCCCAGGCTCTCTCATCTGCTGTCTAAAGGTCACCAGTTAATCTTCCTTTCCATAGTCTCTTTTCTTTTCTTTTTTGTTTTTGGAGAGACAGGATTTCTCTGTGAGTATGTGTGTAGTCCTGGCTATCCTGGAACTCATCTATAGATCAGGCTGACCTCAAACTCAGAGATCTGCCTGCCTCTGCCTCCTGAGTGCTAGGATTAAAGACTTGCTCCAACACTGTCTTTAAATGTATATCCAGTTTCTTACTGTCCTTCTAGAAACAGCTCTTCTCCAATGCTCTTATTTTTTCTCTTAAATTATAATTTCTAAGTTGTGTTTTTTTTCTGAAGAGATAGCTTTATCTTGGAGCTATCATTTAATCCTGTGCTAATCATTCTTGACTCATTTCTTCAATTACCTTTACTGTGTCTTGCTTTTGCTCCAGAATTGATTGAACAGTGGAACCCTATGGAGTCATGTGGCTTTGCTTGTTTCTTTGCATCCCCTGAATTCAGCTTGGCATTGCATCTGTGATTTTACTTTACCGAAACCTCTGGAGCATGCAGGATGCTAGAGGGAAAATCCCACCACATGACTCAGAAGGATTAACCAACTCAGGCCGGTGCTTACCTGCTCTGTTGGGTGTGTGTTAGCTCTGTGGTACAGGTTAATGGTACCTTACAGACCAGGCTTGATTTGCCTCTTGTTAAAGCTGTCATTATGTCATCTTTGCCTAGAAACCTTCAACAGTAATATTCAGAACAGAATCTGAACTTTTAATCTTTGTTTCCAAGATCTGTTATAAACTGTGCTCCTTTTTAGTTTTGGTTCTTAACTTCCCTATGCAGCCCCTGTTGCATACCAATTGTATTTTATTATTTGTTATTCCTGAAAACCCTCACTGTCCTCCACCTCTGCCTATAACTGAGTATTTCTGCCTTTTGCCTTCTAGGATGATACTATTCCCTCCTTGTTTCTTCCTTCATTCCTTCCTTCCTTCCTTCCTTCCTTCCTCCCTCCCTTCCTTCCTTCCCTCCCTCCCTCCCTCCCTCCCTCCCTCCTTCCCTCCCTCCCTCCTTCCCTCCTTTCTTGGTTTTTCAAGACAGGGTTTCTCTGTATTGCTTTGGAGCCTGTCCTGGAACTAGTTCTGCAGGCTAGCCTGGCCTTGAACTCACAAAGCTCTGCTTGTCTTTGCCTCCTGAGTGCTGGGATCAAAGGCATGTGCCACCAACCACGCCCAGCTCCCTCCTTTATTTTTTAATTTAGAAATAATTGTTTTAAATTTTAATAAATGCTTTGAGTATAAGCTATATGTTTTGAATGCTAGATGCTACATAATAGAACAATGTAATTTATTGAATGAATCTGGAGGAGTCTTCAGAACACCTTAGTCAACTCTTTACTTTTGCATAAATCCCATAATGATGCACATGAGGCTGAGTGTCTCGAATTGCCCATCTTGTGGGAAAGTGTGGAGGGTTCTGGAGAGCTGCTGGCCTCCATCTACACTGGGAGCCCTAAGAAGCTTTGGTTCTGCTATCAGCGAAGGGATGCAGCAGTTCAGGGTGCACTTGCCAGCAGGGTGGGAAAGAGCAGGCTGAAAGCAACTGTTCCCTTCCTTGTCCCTTGCCTTGGTGCATGCATTTGGGGTGGGCCTTTCTGTCTCAAAACACCCTTCACAGGATCGTTGAGTGAATATGCATTAATTGATTCCAGACCCCATCAAATTGGCAACCAAGGTCCTCACATGTAACATGTAAAGGCAGTGAACTGCCTTTTCAAATGTGAAGTTGACCATTATGGATTTTTTCAAAACCCCTTTCTCTACATCTTTCTGTTCTCTCCATTCCTTCTCAGGAGGCCATATGTCATATAGATAATTATAGTAGATCGAGCAAGTTTTCCAGGGGCACAAGTAATTGCCCACAAAATTGAGAGAAAATCGTATAGTGATAAATAGGACATGGAAAGCTTGTCAGTAAAGTAAATCTCTTGATGAATCCCTGGTAATTCTTTGTTACATGAATGGCCACATCAGCTTATCTGAGATGAATTGCCATCATCAGTGGCAGTGAAAACACTTTAGTAATTAATGAAATCAAATTCACCTCCTAATGTCCATCTCTGCAGTTTGCCACTTTCAGTGTAGTTCATTCTCTACAAGCTGAACCATTAATATTAAATGTGTCCTGGTGGGGGATATCCTTCTGAATGCTGTGAATATATGTTTCTCTTGTTGGTTGATAAGTAAGGCTGTTTTGGCCAATGGACAGGCAGGATGTAGCCAGGCAAGAAGTGGGGCTACCAGACTAGAATTCTGGGAAGAGGATCACAGAGAGGAGCTGCCAGGGAGGCGCATGTAGCTATTGGTAAGGTAGTACACCCAGGCATTCTCCAATAAGATAAGGTCATGTGGACATGCATAGATGAATAGTCATGGGTTAACAATTACGCCAGTAAGAAGTCTAAGCCATTGGTGAAATAGTTCATAATTAATATAAGCCTCAGTGTGCTTATTTGGGACTAAATGGCTGCAAGTCCAGGCAGGAAAGAAACTTCTGTTAACAGTGTCCTCTGGTTTTAATTATTTTATTTATCTGTTTTGTTATTTTATATATGTATGTTTTACCTGAATATGTTTGTGTACCACATGTGTGGATAGTGCCCACAGACCAGGAGAGGGTGTCTGGCCACTTGAGACTGGAGTTTTGGACAGTGAGCTGCTATGTGGTGCTGGGGATTGAACCTGGGTCCTCTGGAAGAGCAGCGAGTGCCATTAACTGATGAACTACTGTGCCAGCCCCTGTTCTCTCATATTTTATTTGATCTACCAAGATGAGTTTTTGTCATAAACTCCTTATGAACAAATGAACGCATTTGTTTCATTCATATCTTGGGTCTGTGTAGCATGTTTCTTTGTTGGCGCTCAGGAAGTACTGAAATATTCATCAATATCATTGATCTCAATCAATCTATCTGTAGTGATGTTCTGATAATGCATGCCATAGCTATATTTAGCTAGTATTGATAATCAGTTTATTTCTATTCAGTTTTTCAGTAATGCTTCACATTCTGTGTTCTAAGCAAATTGACCACAGTACAATAATAGATATTTCTTACTTATATAGCATAACATATTTTTAAAATTAGAAATACCTGTTTGAATGCATAAAAGTGAAAATGAGATCATTAATGTGGAACTTCCATGGCATAGACCATAAATCCTTTCAATTATTTTTACTACCTTGTGAGGTTGCAGGTTTTGAAAATAATGGAAATGGATTGATTCTCTTCAAATTTTACATTAAGTACAGAAATGTAGCATTTTGACAAATCACTATTGTACTTCTAGTATTGATATAGAAATTCTGAGTTCTTATGTATTTGGCGCTCAGTTTAAAAGAAATTCGCAAGTGCTAAGGGATGACTTAAAGAATACATTTACACTTGGAAGCCTTGGGCAGAGGCTGTGGAACTTGAAGGCTCCTATCCTTTATCTCCATGCATACTTCTATAGGAAAGTGGGGCAGATGGAGACATACCTGGGTAACCCTCAAGAAACCCTGGGGCACATTCTGGGAAGAAAAAAAAAAGGTCTCATGTCTGAAAGTCAAGGTTTTCATCATAAAATCAGTTGCTGGCTCGGGGATGGGTGTTTGCCTTCCTTCAGTTTTCTTTATTCCCTGCCCAGACCTTTATTTCCCTTTCCCCACTGTCCCTGGCCCACCTGAAGACACCTTCATGTGCTTTCTGGCTAATCCTCGATGTTAAGTACAACTTAGATAATTTACACCTACATATGAGTGCTGTTAGAAGTAGTCAGCCCTCCAGCATGCATCAATGTTCTCCAGCTGGCACAGAGCATATGCACAAGTCTCCTGATGTGCCCATCTCTGTCTGAAGCTGTGTTTCCTCTAGAGCAGATTTCACTTTTTGTTAGCTTGGAGTTTGCTAAGTCATTATACATTTTATTTGGCACTGTGAATTAATACACAAATCACCACAGGCCAGTTAGAACCCAACAGAATACAAGTATTATATAATAAACCTCAAAAAGATAAATAACAACATTAACTTGTAACTTAGATTATTTTTGTAACAACTGTTACTATGGCTTAAATAGTTGTTGGTACTTTCCCATGTCAAGCACCAGTTCTGGATTTGATTTATGTAGAACAGGAGAAAGACACGGAGACCTTGGCTTAGGAGTGCTTCGGGGCTGGGGGCTGTCTAAAGACACTTCATGTGTTATCTTGTTTTTCTTTTTTAAAGACAGAGGCTGGCTGTACTGTGCCAGAACACCATCAGATTCATAGTCCTCTTCCTCTGGGATTACAGTTCTCTTCCTTATCAAACTGACATTTTAAATAAAAATGTTGCATATATTGTTTCCCATTACATCAGTTACATCCATTGCTACTTTTTCATCAAAGAGGGAAGAAAATTCTTTCTAAGTATATGTTGGGGAGGGGATATGTACTTTAACAATTTGTTTTTGTGTGGAACAGGATCTTAGGTAGCCTGAGAGTTGGGTTTGGGCTCAGTTTGTATCTGAGAATGACCTTGAACCCCTGATCTCCTACCTCTGCATCCTGAGTGGGGAGAGGAGTCATAGACGAAAGCCTAGCCCCCAAATTTGAGTTTCTTTTAGTCAACAACAAAAAGTTTCTACAAATAAAGTTCTCTCAAAAGACTCTGTTTTACCCAAGTGCCAAAAATTCAGTTAAGGAGATTGTTATATATTGTGATTTGTGTCTGAGGCTCTCAGTGCCAGCTGCTTAAAGAGGACCTTCCCGCACAGCTGGAGACTGGTCTTCATTCACAGTTTCGAGATCAGGAGTTGAGAATCTTAAAATTGTTGATCCCTGCCTCTTGAGTGTGCACGCATCATGTTTTACTTCATGATGTTTGATTCCGGTTGAGGACTTTGGTTGGAAGACTTTGGGCTGTGTGTCAGCCCTAAGTGATGCTGATCCTGGGATCACACTTGGAGAACAAGAACAGGGTAGTGGGACCAGCTCTAAGGCCCCACCGGGTGCAGGCCTGTGCAGGTGGTATGCACACTGCCTTGGTCTCTGAGTTCACATGGGCACCAGCCTGCTGTGTCTAGAAGACCTTGATTCCTTGGTGTCCTCCATACCCCCAGGCTCTGTATGTACTCTTCCCACCCCCTCTTCTACAGGCTTCCCTGAGCCCTGGGGTGGGGTGTGGGATATGATCATAGTGTCCTATGGTCTCTCACTCTTCACATAATGCCTGGCTGTGCGTCTCTATATTTGTTCCCATCTGCCCTAGGAAGAAACTTCTCTGATGATGGCTGATCGAGGCACTTATCTATGAGTATAGCAGAATGTCATTAGGAGTCATTATTGCTATGTTCCTTTAGCAGAACACTAGTATTAGGTTTCCTCTAGGTCCATGACCTTTATATTCTCAGGTTCTTGGCTACCCAAGCAGAGTGGGTATGGGGGTCCATCTCATGGAGTAGAATGTAGCATGTATGTTTTCCTTCAGCCTGCCTGGTCCCATTGCCGCACCAGCCCCAAATAACACTCAGAGACTCTCTATTTGATACAATCCTGTTGGCCATTTACTATTATTGTTCATGGGCTAGCTCTGTCTTAATGATTAACTCATTTCTATTTATCTAAGTATTTCCACGTGGTCATCTTATCCAAGCGAGGCGGGCCAGCGTCTTGCTTTCTCTAGGCTCTACATGCTGACTCCACCTAACTACTTCCCCTTTCCTCCTTGTTTCCTAGCCCCGCCTATCTTGCTTTCCTATTGGCCACAATGCTTTATTTATTAACCAGCATGAGAAACATATTTACAGAATAACATCTCCCATCAGTAGACCTTAAATCAGATAGTGGTCAGTTACTCCCACATGCTTTCTGCCATTATTACATCAGCATAATTTGCAGGCAGGTCACTCTTAGAGACTGAAAGGTTTAGTGATGTTGATGTTTGTTTTTCTCTTTGGGTGGTGTATAGAGTACCTTCCTATACCAAAGATGCTGGAACATAATCCCTATCTTAACTTCTCTACATTCTTCACAACTGAGTTGTATAGGTGTTGTATTCAGCAATAATGCCTTGATGTCAGTTTGTGGAGAGCTGCTAATAGCCTTGGCTTATAGTCTAGGTTGGGTTTTTTTTGCGGGGGGGAGGTTCTATTGTATGACTTTGGCTAAGAATTAGATTGTTCCCATTCCTAATACAGGAAGCTTCATTTGGTCATGAGAAATGTCCAGTTGAGACTCTGTCTTCCCCATTATTTGGCAGTTTTATTTAGATTATATGTATGTATGTATGTATGTATGTATGTATGTATGTATGTATTATAGGAAATTTCTACTATATTAGGTTCCCATATCACCGATCAAATGTGTTTAGCTGTCCCTCCCTTCAATATGCCTTTTACTTTAGAAGTTTTTGTTCATTTGTCTTTTGTCAGCCTTTATTCTGAGCAGTTTTAAGATGCTCTTTAGGTTGCCACAGATGGATGCTGTGAGATACTAAGATAACCTGATGGGGGGAAGTCCTTCTGTATATATGTTTCTCTTATTGGTTGATGAATAAAACATTGATTGGCCAGTAGTCAGGCACAAAGTATAGGCAGAGTTACCAGATGAGGAGAAGAGGCAGAGAAAAGCTGATAGAGGGATACCATGTAGCTTCAGAAGGAGTTACAGGTCCAGACATTCTTTGGTAAAGGTTAAGGCCATGTAGAAATACGTAGAATAATAGTTATGGGTTAATAATTAAAAGAGAACTTGCCAATAAGAAACCTGAGCCATCGGCCAAACAATTTCTAATTAATATAACACTTTGTGTATTTATTTGGGGCTAAAGAGCTATGGGACCAGGCAGAAAAGAAAGTCTGTCTACAACAACAAACCCTCTGTTGACTGCTGCCCATGGATTAAAGGGAAGCAATGCTTCCAGAAGCCTCCAGGCATTGATGGTAACTTGTGAGAGGCTCTACAGAGACCATGTGTCTGATCCCTTTCCCTTACCAAGAGGCCACTACAGGGCCATGCCCGGTGGAGACTTGGTGGCTTGTTTATTCAGTAAAATATTGGAATCTTAAACCTTACTTTTATTGTAAACGTGTTTTAATTTGTAGAACTTAGTAAATGGTTTAACTGACAGGAATGCCATGCTTATTTGCATTCATTTGAATGACTATAATCTCTTACCATTAAAGTTTTCATCTTTTTTGTACCACCATTCAAGTATAGTTTTAAGAACATTTGCTTCGCTGGGCATTGGTGGTGCACACCTTTAGTTCCAGCACTTGGGAGGCAGAGGCAGGTAGATCTCAGTGAGTCTGAGGCCAGCCTGGTTGCAAAGTTATTTCTAGGACGACGTGGGCTGGGCTGTTACATAGAGAAACCTTGTCTTGAAAAAACAAAAAATAAATAAATAAATAAAACAAAAACCATTTGCTCATTCAGTGGCCTTGCCATTTGTTAATTATTTTAGATGATGACTAAGTAAGAAATTGGATTGGAAAAGAATGGATTTGGATTCTGGAACATAAATTACAGATAAAGATTATGAGACAAAACCTGTCTCATTTCTTTGAATCTTTTCTTTGTAATATAGTTGGTGTTCACTTGAGGGTATCAACATTTGAAGACATATACCTAGGAGTAAATTAATATTTGTATCCTGCAGTGTCAAATCTGACTTTAAGGTTAGTCAATCAGTATTGCGGTTTAATAAGGGTCAGGATAAACAAATAGGCTGAATAGATGTTTATTAAGGGAGAATCAACCCACAACACAGACAGATGAACGCAGCAGTTGGAACTGGATGCTCCTTTCTCCACATCCCGCCAGCAAGAGAGCATTCCCAGCCTCCTTTGGACCCCTAGTCCCACAGGTCACTTCCGCCCCCGGCTGTACCCCTCAGTGGGTGTGGTCAGTGCGACAGAAGCAGACACAATGAATATCCCACTACAAATCAGTGACTGACAGTTTCCTTATTTTGGAGGACCTGTGTTTAGCAGAGTGTCTTAAGTGCTGGTTTCAGCTCCGGACCTTCAGGTGGAATGCCATGGCTCTGTGAAGACGCTGACACCAGCACAAGTGCTTCGTGTCTCTAGAGAGTGTTCCAGACTAAGCTCAAGTGAGCCTTCCGTTCATCCATACCGGCTTGTACCTGCTGACGTGTGTTCACGTCTTCCTGGACGTTTTTCCCACAATGCCTTATTGCTCTCTCTCCCTCTCTCCCTCTCTCCCTCTCTCCTCCCTCTCCCTCTCCCTCTCCCTCTCCCTCTCCCTCTCCCTCTCCCTCTCCCTCTCCCTCTCCCTCTCCCTCTCCCTCTCCCTCTCCCTCTCCCTCTCCCTCTCCCTCTCCCTCTCCCTCTCCCTCTCTCTCTCTCTCTCTCTCTCTGTATGTCTTTACTGTCAGAAAAAATGTTAACCTGTCTGTTGAACAAATAGTCTCATTTCTCAGTCTAGGAGTACATCTTTCAACCTTGTCTCAGGAGACAAGGGATTATGGAGCTCTCCAGTGAGAAAGGGAATACACAGGCAGTTTCAATCAGTTGGAGACAGCCCCCAGAATGTATCTTTAAAAGAGAAATAGCTTCGGTCAGAAACACATCCCTGTGTATTTTATTTAAAATTGTGCTTACTGGCCTACATGCTAAGAGATCAGGGCTTGCATCCGCCACCAGCTTTGAATGTTTGCCTGCATATTTTTCTGACTTTGCTTGTGTTTTATAGGTAGCTGACTGCTCCTGGGATGAAACCATAAAGATCTATGACCCTGTCTGTCTCACGGCTCCTGGTTAAGAAGTGCTGCTCTAGTCTGAAACTGGGATATTGACTGATGAGCTACTTAACAAGAAAGCATTAGCTACTGAAAGGATAGAAATCAAGCCTTTATATGTACTGAGATTTCAGAACTTTTGAACTTACATCAAAATCAGCAGCTGATAAAGGCGACTGATAAAGACATTGTCTCATATTATAAGCCTGGTACATAAGCCATATTTCCTGTAATCCAAAAGAATAATTATTGTTATGACATATCTTTTAATGTCTATTAAAATGTTATCTCTGTATTGTAAAATGGACTAAAATATGGGTAGTTAGTAGATTACATAGACAATAATATATTTCATTTTTAATTTGTCATTTTGGATGTAAAATATAACCACTCCTATTGATAGAAATCAAAATAAACTGAGTTTCTTGATCGTATATCATTTTGTGATGTCCTAATGCAGTTACCTTGTAAAAATGTATTGTGTATGTGGATCTACTTTTGTATTTAATGTAGGTAGATATAGCTGATGTTCATATATGATCTTTAGTATAGGTTTACATTATTTGGTAGTTATTTATTGAGCAGCCACCATGTGTCTGACATATACCCTGAGTGAAATTCTCTCAGGACAGTGATGCTGTAAGCTATAGAATGCTGTGAGTTAACAGCTTACTTTTAAATTTGTATTTAAATCCTTTAGGTACTGAACCCATGACATTTCTTTCTCTTCTCTCTTCTTCACTATCAAAACCTTTTTCCAGGCTAGGCAGCACACACCTATAATCCCAGGCTTTGGGGAGCTGAGGCAGGAGAATTTCATGTTTTAGGCCAGCTTGGGCTACCTAATGAGACCTTGTTCATCCCCTATCCTTACCATCCCCCAAATGCCCTGATCCTAGTAAGTCTTCTAGTTACTATTCTTCAAAGTGACTTTGAATTATACTTTAAGCCCCCATGCTACCTCCCTTAATGAAAAAAATTATAAATGTGGCTGGAAGAGATTAAAGTGAAAAGTTAGTAAAACAAAGCATTTTGCATAGCACTTACTTTATGTCAGATATGCTTTGTAGAAATGTGAGTTCTTGAGCTTTTGAGAATGTTGATTTTATTAAATACTTGTTTTGAGTGTGGATGTGCTGTGTATATGGGTGCCTTTTGAGTGTGGCAGTCAGCGGAAACTTTCTGGAGTAGATTCTTACCTTTCACCATGTATGTCTTGATGGAAGTCAGATTGTCAGGCTGGGTGGCCAGCACATTAAACCTGTGAGCTAGCTCATCAGCCCTTAAGGTAGAAGATGGAAAGATCCCCCATGCTTGTGCATTGTTGGAATTAATGTTCTGAAGATGACCAACCTACCAAAAGTAGTTTACAAATTGAACTCAACACTAATCTAAATCCCTTGTCATTCTTCAACAAAATAGAAAACAAAAACAAACAAAACCCACAAAACAAAGCAAACAATGCTGAAGTTTATAGAGGAGAACAGAAGATCCTGAACAGCCAAGGCAATCCTGAGCAAAAGATATAGCAGTGCTGGAGAGTTTACCATACCAGGTTTCAAACTATATTACAGAGCTGCAGTAATAAAAACAGCATAATACTGACATGTAGATCGATAGAACAAAATAGAACACCCAACCATGAGTGCCTATAATTTCAGCCATCAGATACTTAACAAACATCCCAAAAATACATACTGGAGATCAGACAGCATGTTTACTAAATGGTGCTAAGAACACTGGATAGCCTAATCTAATTTTTGAGAATTTTTAAGGAAACATACTTGTAACAATCAGAACAAAAATGAATCCAAGTGTATATACCATACATATTTATGTCTTATTCCAGAAATCACAAGGTGAAGACAACTTAAGACACAAAACAGCATAAATTCAGAAGTAGAATGGGAGACAAAATGGAGCCAGAACAGGGCTGGGAAATGCATACCACAGAGTCTTTAAGTTGCTCCTGACTGGACCAAAGATTTGCTTCTAAGGTTTTCAAGGTCATAAATAAGAAACATGGTCAGTTATGCAACCCAGTGTCCGTGGTCTGAGGCCCCAGACGGTCTATCACCAGGCCTGGCACGTAGAAGACAGAAAGTGTTTGTTAAATGAGTGAATCATGTCAGGGTAAGGATACCTGTTGTCTTGGATTCTGGATCAGCAATGCTACTCGTTCCTTCTGCAGTGGCTAATACTTAACAAGCAGATGATAGTGAGTAGGGCACTTAGCACTTGTGACTTCAGAGTTGCTTGTCCTTTCCCTCCACGAGAATTAACAGCATCTCACCAAGCAGAGTCTCAATAAAGATGGGTCTGCAGTGGGCACTCTATGTCAGTAGAACCTGTAGTAAGCCCAGATCATAAATACAATAAAAAGAAATTATTTCCTCTTTGAATATGAGAGATTGTAGTAACAAAGTAATATACCATTGCATCCTTTGAAGCAAAAACCTTAGGATTCAAGAGCTAACATTAGCCTTTGAGGGTACTGCAACACATGTTGGCAAAACCCACACATATAAAATAAAAACACCTTTTAAAAAAGGGAGAACAGGTGTGGTGATGGCGAACCCCAGCACCTGGGAGGCAGAGGCAGGTGGATCTCTGTGAATTCAAGGCCAGCCTGGTCTACAGAGCTAGTTCCAGGACAGCCAGGGGTACACAGTGAAACCCTGCTTCAAAAAACCCCAATAATAATAATAAAAATACAAGCTAACTTCTTTCCCTCTCTGCCGAACTACTAGCTACTGATATAGTCTAGGGAAAGGACAGTCATTGTCTTCAGTACTCACTGAAAATTCAAACAGGCTTTGGCAGATGGTTCAAATTTGTGGTCACACACTCCTTGGGTCTCAGAAATGAAAGTCATGGATGTAGGAAGGAGTCTAGTGGGGGAGGAGAGGGATAACTGTGGGAGGGAAATTGGAGGGGCTTACAATAATCAGAATGCACATTTGATGGGGGATGTCCTTCTGTCTATACATTTCTCTTATTGGATGATGAATAAAACACTGATTGGCCAATAGCCATGCAGAAAGCCAGGCCAATAGCCAGATTAGGAGAAGGCTGGGGAGAGGAAGGTGAGGCTGCTGAAAGATGCCATGCAGCTTGCCAAAGGAGTAACAGGTCCGAGCATTCTCCGGTAAGCCAAGACCATGTGGAAATACTTAGATTAGTAGAACTGGGTTAATAATTAAGACATAGCTGGCCAATAAAAAGCCAAAACCATTGGCCAACAGTTTTATAATTAATATAGCATCAGTGTGTTTATTTGGGGCTGAGAAGATCCACCAGACCTGGTGGGACAAGAACCTCCACAACATACATTATTCATGTATGAAATTATCAGATAACAAAACCAAAAGCTCTTTTAAAATTTATGCCAAGTGTGGGGGTGCATGCCTATAATTCTAGCACTGAAGAGACTGCAGCAAAAGGATTATAGCCTGGACTACACAGTGAGTTTGAGGTACCCTGGACTACAAAGTGAGAAATTTTTATTATTTCAAAAAAATAAAACCCAAGAAGAACAAAATTCCCTATCATTTCTCTTGATCCACTTTCCCCATATTCAGGGATGTGAGGGATGTTTAGACTCTGGCTTTCTGATGTATAACTCAGGTTCTTGGTGTCTGTCTGTCTATCTATGAGTGTTATCCAGTTGGTTCTGGAGCTAGTACTGGAAGATGAAAAGGGGCCCAGCTGGCGTCTGCTCTAAAAGCAAAGGGGCATACATTTTGAAACCTTGGTCGCTCTTGAACTCAGTAGTTTTTGGATGAAAAGTCCTTCCTGGGAGAAATGAGCACAGATGTCCTGACCACCTGTTGTTAGCACTCGTCCGGTCTGCCTTCCAGACTCGCCTGCACCCGCTGTGACAGGACTGTGTGAAGGACCACATGACCCGTCTGCCATCAGGGTAGTGGGTGGCATGCTTCATGTGTGCAGTCCTTTTGTTGTTATTTTGTTTTGGGGGACGGGGTCTCACTCTGTAGCTCTGGCTGTCCCGGAGTTCACTATGTGACCAGGCTGGTCTTGAACTCAGAAAGATCTACCTGCTTCTGCCTCCTGAGTGCTGGGATTAAAGGCATTTCTCCTTAATTTTAATTACTTACCGGCCTAGTGCCATGCTGTTTTCTAGACAAGGAAGCCAGGGCTGTCAAAAGTCACAATAAACAGCAAGTAATTAGCTGAATTGAAATCTGGCATATCAGACTCCAAACCTTTGCCCCTGCCATGTGACAGCCTTTCTAATAAGATGAGTTGGCTTGCTAAGAAAGAATTGAGATGTGAACTCTGGTGATGAGATTCTGACCATTTTGAGAGGAGTAACAAAAGTGCATTTCCAGCTTAAAAGGCAAAGAAGTTGATTGTGAGCTTGGGCGAGCCTGTGGGAGCCTGTGGGAGCCATCTCCACTCTGGATGGCGCTGCTTTTGCCTCTCACACTTCATCGAATGTTCTTAGCAGTATTTTGGCTTTTCCAGAGTTCTATCCTAAGTAATTTCTTACTAACTGGTCTCCTTAAGTGTTCTTTAAGCTTCTGTACATAGAGTTGAATACTGGTTGCCTCTTGCCTTCTCCTGCATGTTCTCTCATAGGCCTGTGAACCCGTTTTCTTCCAGCCAAAATAATCTGGCCCACTAAGGCAGCAGCTCCCCCAAATGTGCTTTTTATCAGTTGCTAAGGAAGGGTCAAGTTAAACATCAGTGTAGGTCAGCTGAAGACCTACATGCCAATTCCTAGGCCCCCTCCACCCACTGAATACCACTCCTTTACTACTCCTAAACCCAAGTACCATCACCCCAGTTTCTCCGAACAATTGCTACCAGTCTTTAAGTAGCTACTCTATTTCTAGTTCTGTGCTTCCAGAGCCACCCTCCTCTGTGCTGCTGCCAAAGTCTAAAATGTAACCAGAGTATCCCAATTTCAGTGTAAAATCTTTCTCAGCCTGCAGGATTGCCTGCAAGAAATAGTTCAGTTCCCCTAACCAGACAGCGCCGTCCTAGTGGCTGCTGGTTGCAAGGCTTCTCCAGAAACACTGGCATGTTCACAGAGGCCTGTGGAAATCATGGCAAGTTTTTAATTCTATCTTTACTGGAGCTAGTCTGTGTATCGTTGGTGTTCTGTCTTTGGCTTGGCAAGTTCTTACTCATCATTTTGAAAGTTACATGAAATGACTAAAGAAAAAGACTGACAGCAAATTCTAAAATAGCAAACACAGCAAAGCTAATGGAGAGATAACATCAAAAGAGATTACATTAAAGGATGCATTAACCCCTGTTAGCTAATAGCCCGGGTTTATTATTGTGTATGTGAATGCATGTTCATGTGAGGGCAGGTGCACATGTATGTGCAGACCATCACCTGGGTTAGTATCCACCTCCCCAATGCTATGACTACAAGTGCACCACCACATCTGATTGTATTTACATGGGTTCTGGGGACCAAACTCAGGTCCACATGATTATGGCTCGATGACTGAGCTATCTTCCCCAGCCCCAGTATCCAGAATTTATAAAGAACCATTAAAAGTCACTAGACAGAGATTAGGAAAATGGTCCTGCAGTTAATAACTCTTCGTTCTCTTCCAGAGAACCTATGTTTGGTTCTTAGCACCCACTTTGAGACGACCGCATGTAACTCCAGTCCCCAGAGGATACAAACCCTTTTTCTGGCTTCTCAGGTACCCAGACACATACGGCATTAACACATACAATTACACATAAATAAAAATATTTAACCCTTTTAAAAAAATCCTACATAAGAAGTCACAACAGTAGATAGAGGATATCAATGGAGAGATCACAGAAGTAGAAAGGCAAATGTTGGGTATGCTTCAAAATGTTTGACAGTTCTTCCCTGATGCTAAGGAAACTCTAGTGAAAGTGAGGTCTCTCCCCTTTTCTGCATAATGTGTTGACAAGCATTTGACATACTGATAAGCCAAGAGCATGGTTATACACTGGTTCTGGTAAGCAGTCCGGCGACAGGTCAGTGTGCTAACTCCCCTCTGCCCCAGCTGTTCCACATGCACTGTTCTTAGAATGTCCAGAAAGAAGTGTCATAAAAGTGTTTGGTAAAACCTAAATGTCATAGGGCTGGGATATAGCTCACTAGTAAAGCACTTGCCTGGTATGTGTGAGACTCTTAAATTCAATTCCCAGTATAGGGAAGAAGAGAAAGAACGGGGAGAGGGGAAAGGAAGAAGGGGGTGGGATAAAAAGGGTCATGTTATACTGCAACCATCTAAGAGTGCGTTAACAGTTCAACCTGTAAGATGCTCGGCTCACCACTCAACAGTAAGAATCTGAAACTGTTCTCCAGGCACCATGTGAACTCCTCACAGGCTGTGTAAGCTGTCCATGGTGTCCATATGAGAAGCCATTGCACATCCCCTGAGGTGGCAAAGAGAAATCCAAGACTGAAGTCTCCAGAGTGGCAAACTCATTCCTGCCGTGCTCTGTTGGTAACCAGTGAAGAAGTGACAAGGGTGTGGATAAGGAAACAGGACCCCATTGGGAATGGAACTACCTTGAAAGCTGATTGTGACAAAGTGCTTTTAAAAATAACAAACTATATGTGCAAATGAACAATCGCCCAATTTTATTTTTTAGTATATTTATTTTTTAGTATAAGACTACGTGAATAAAAGACTACGGGGCAGCCAGCTGTGAGCAGAGGTAGGATGGAGGGTGGCAAACACTGAGGAGACATTTTCTTGTTATTTATAGCTTGCTTTCTTTATATGTACTACAATGGGTGAGCATGTGCCACATTTACAATTAAAAATGATAAAGTAAATTTATTTAGAACCATACTTCTTTCTCCAGAAAGCCATCTGTGCTCCCTGTCAAGCTGATGTAATTGCCTTCCAGGGTCTCTGTCTCTTGTTGGAAGGCTTCCCTGCTCATTTCTTGTTGGTGCTGCCCCTCCCCCATGTGTGACTCCCCAAGGACAAGCTGAGTGCTCATCCTTGAGTTCTCTTGCTAACAGACTACCCAGCACAGAATATTTGCCCACTATGTTTGTTGAATGAATGAACTAGAAGATTGATTTTATGCCACCAATATTTATTGAGTAGATCTAAAGATAAAGAGCTTGTGTCTAGACCTTTGGGAACTTGATACCAATTGGTCAAATGGCTTTGTGACCTCAGATCCAAATTCTGGTTCAACTGTTCTTACTAAATATACTGTGATCTTTGTCTTTTTTTTCTTGGTTTTCTTTAGGAACTAATTTTGTTGGAGATGGGGTCAATTTGTTAGGTCCTATTAGAAAACTATATATAATACGGCAGAGAAAACCTGCTGTTTCCTACCCTGTAGATCAGGGATATTAAGCTAAGTAGTCTTGCCTAAATGAGAAGGGTAAGGTAGCTGAGTCAGCCCATAGTCCTCCACCTAATGTTAGTATCACAAATGGAGGCAATTATAATTGCTGGCAGAAATGAATCATTCCAAAACTAGGCCTGTACAACCACTTCTTTATAATATTCGCTTATAATACGATGTCTTGCAGCAGTGGTCCTATAATTGGATTGGTTAGGAGGGGGGAAAATCTACTATTGAAAAGCTTCAAAAAAAAGGGGGGGTCTCATTCAGTCTTGATCTCTGTTCTCTGCATATTTTGAATATACCTTTAAGCCACACAACCAATTTGTATTGTTGCTTCAGCCTTCGCTATATCCTAAGCCCTTGAAAACTGGAGTCTCTTAAATAGCTAATATTGTGTAACCACAGCATACCGTAATAAAACCGAAGCTTTCCAGGGGGACCAGAAGTTCTCAGCACAATGCCTCTGGGACGTTTTCCTGCAAAGTCAGCTCTGGGGGTCCAGGCTTTCCTGAGTACACACCTGTCAGGGACATGCAGGTGGCTGTGCTAGGCGCTGGACACTAGCTAGCCTGGCCTCAGGACTGGTGCGCTTCAACACAAAAGCTGCCCCCCCCATGAGGAACTGCAGTGAGCCTGGGGTTCCTGCTCCAATGATTTCTCTTCCCCACCTCCCCCCGCCCCCCATGAGCTAATAATCAGTTTCTGCATGTGTACTCTACTATCGGGTTTTAGAAGTGTTAATTTTTTTTTTAGATTTTGAGGAAATGTATATCCTATGTGTCCAGGCAAGGAGGTGTGGGGTTTAAAGGTTAACGAGTTTGAAATCCCGATGGCTAACAAACAGAGCCCACTGTCTGAAAGAGGCACGGCGGGAAGACAGACCTCAAATTCTCCACTTCTCACCCACAGCCTGGCCTTGGTATACATTTCAAACAGCATGAGAGAAACTGCTGTGGCTGCAGCTTAGAGAAGCCCAGCTAGCCAGCTAGCGGCTCTGTTCCTGCTGAGTTCACTGCGGGTCAGAGCATAACCTCTGCAAGTGAATTCAGATCAAAGCCTCACTGGTGGGTCACAAAAAGAAAAGTAGATTTCCCAGGGAGAACGCATAACCCCTCACCCGCACCACCCTACTCCCCAAAGCTGCCCATGACTGTCTATCTAGCAGGCTGCAGCCGGTTCCCTGGGATCCAAAAACCGGTTCGGGAATCTCCAGACAGGGTGGGGTGTCTGAGGTTCAGACCCACCTACTGTGCCCACCTCTTTATCCCCTGCATCACGCATCCAGCGCTATCCCCCCCCCCGAGGGGGCTGCTTCCCTTCCAAGATCCTCCACTGCTAATACTATCTGCGTGCCACCCTCCTCCCAGTTTCTGCTGTTCGGCCTATTTTATCTCTTTGTCTAAATTAAATGTGTCCCTCCACTCCCACGATCTGCTTCCCAGACGCCATCCTTCCCGAGAAAGCTCCCGCAAGGCCATGTATGATCCAGGGACCTTTCCTAGGAAGGTCGCAGAGTCCAAGCTCATCGCCTGGCACCAGAACAGACCAGCCTCCGGCTGGCTACAAAGCATTCGGTGGCAGCGGGTTCTTTCAAGGCACTGGGTTCTTTCTTGAGCGTCCCCCGCCGCCCTCCAGCACCGACGTGCCTGTTTCCCGTGCAGCGCCGGGAGAGACCGTGGGTGGAAAATCCGCTGCAACTCGCGGCCACCGGGCTGGGGGCGCCGTCACTTGTTGCAACCAATGAAAGGTGTTCATTGCTGGAGCGCTGTTGTTTCTAACTGCTGTGCAGGGGATCCCCAGCCCGCACCCCGCTGTTCTGCCGCTGTGGGAGGGAAGGAGGAGCCGCAGCCCGACAGCTGAGCCAGGTGGGCACTGGATGCCAGGGGGGCGCAGATTCACCCCGCCCCGGGGCAGCCGCCCCAGTGGACCAGTCTCCAGCCCGCACTCCGCAGAGCGTCCTGCCTGACCCGGGGATCCGCGCGGGACACGGCTCAGCGCGGCTCCTCACCTACTTCCAAGTCGCGGTCTCCAGGATTCCCGCCACTCCTCTCAGACCGGTTCCCCACCCTTGTCACTTTTCGGAGTCCCCCGCCCCCGCCTCCCCGGAGCTGCGGGGCAGTCACACGCGAAGCCGCCGAGCTGCGAGGACGCCCGGCTGGAGCCGCCCCCGGCAGCCAAGCCCGCACGCCCGGCCCTGCGCTTCGCCCCGCCGCCGAGCCCGCGCCCCCGCCGCCGAGCCCCGCGCCTCTCTGCTCCCCTCCCTCCAGTCCCGGGCTCCGGCGGGGCCGGCGCGATGCGGCAGCTGTGCCGGGGCCGCGTGCTGGGCATCTCGGTGGCTATCGCGCACGGGGTCTTCTCGGGCTCTCTCAACATCCTGCTCAAGTTCCTCATCAGCCGCTACCAGTTCTCCTTCCTGACCCTGGTGCAGTGCCTGACCAGCTCCACTGCCGCGCTGAGCCTGGAGCTGCTGCGGCGCCTGGGGCTCATCGCCGTGCCCCCCTTCGGCCTGAGCCTGGCTCGCTCCTTCGCGGGGGTCGCGGTGCTGTCCACGCTGCAGTCCAGCCTCACGCTCTGGTCGCTGCGCGGCCTCAGCCTGCCCATGTACGTGGTCTTCAAGCGCTGCCTGCCCCTAGTCACCATGCTCATCGGCGTGCTGGTGCTCAAGAACGGCGCGCCCTCGCCAGGGGTGCTGGCGGCCGTGCTCATCACCACCTGCGGCGCCGCCCTGGCAGGTGAGCGGGACCCGCGCCAACCCCCGGTCCACCCACCCCACCCGGTAGAGACCGCGGGGACCACTCGGTGCAACGCCCACACTGCCAGATGGGGAGACTGAGGCAGGGTGAGGCGGAGAGCTTTGAGTGCTCGTTGGGCTCACAAAAGGGACTTTGCTCCTGAGACCCCGCGCAGCCTCCCCTGCCTTCCAGCCTCCCCCATCAGCCCTCCCCCCAAACTCCGTGCCCCGGCTTCCTCCTCCGCCCCTCTTCTCAGAGCGTCGCCCCCACCCGGGTCTTTCTGGCTCGCCCTTCCCTCCGGGAGGAATGGAGAGTCGCCTGAGCCGAGAGCTGGAGTCCAGCCCCGGACTGAGCCGGAAGGAAGGGGCCCGGGAATTTCCTCGGATCACGCTGGGCCGGAAAGCTGGAGAGATGGGAGTGAAGCCTGGGTGGCCCAGGCTCTCTCGGGGTACCCGGGCGCAAGGCAGAAGGGACCCGCCTGGGGCTCAGGTGTGGGAGGGGCCGGGAGGGCCCTGAGGGATCCAGCAGCGGGAAACCCTCTTTCCGGGGTCCCGGCCCGCACCCGGGTGAGGTCACTAACTGGGGTTCCCTCTCCCTTCCGGGGCCCTCTGGGCGGGGTGGAGGAACCACCCGCTCAGGTGACCTCCGTGCGGGTTCAGAGACGTCAAGGGGCCCACCTCGAGAACATCTGCGTTCTCGGTGGCCTTCATCCACCTAAGGGAAGACAGGGTGCGTTGACTGGGCTGGACTGTTTCATTTTGACATGAAGGGCTTCTGTTAGGTACACGGGAAATTCGTGGGTAGGAGTGGGATGCTAAGAGGGTTTTTCCAACGCGACATGCTTCCCAGAGTGGGTACCTACTGGCACCAACACTGTGTCTCCTCTTTTTTTCTTTCCCGCGCTGGCTGCGCCGTCTTGGTACATTCAGGAGCTGGCGACCTGACAGGCGACCCCGTTGGGTACGTAACGGGCGTGCTGGCGGTGTTGGTGCACGCAGCCTACCTGGTGCTGATCCAGAAGGCGAGCGCAGACACGGAACACGGGCCTCTCACCGCACAGTATGTCATTGCGGTCTCCGCCACCCCTCTGCTGGTCATCTTCTCATTCGCCAGCACCGACTCCATCCACGCCTGGACTTTCCCAGGCTGGAAGGACCCGGCCATGGTTTCCATCTTCGTGGCCTGTATCCTGATCGGCTGTGCCATGAACTTCACCACACTGCACTGTACCTACATCAACTCCGCGGTGACCACCAGCTTCGTGGGCGTGGTGAAGAGCATAGCCACTATCACGGTGGGCATGGTGGCCTTCAGCGATGTGGAGCCCACCTCTCTGTTTATTGCCGGAGTCGTGGTGAACACCCTGGGCTCCATCATTTACTGCGTGGCTAAATTCGTGGAGACCAGAAGGCAAAGCAACTATGAGAATTTGGAATCTCAGGCAGCGGGAGAGGAATCACAGCCAAGTGGGGACCAGCTGCCTTTTGCTATGGAGGAGCTGCCCGCCGAGGGTGGAAATAGCTGGCAAGAGGGTGCAGAAGGGGCAGGTGGCTCCATAAAGCAAGGTGGGCAAGAGTCAAGGGGCAGCCCCAAAGGGGTCTCACTGGGAGCTGGGAGCTCAAGAATAGAAGGGCATTCTGATGAAGTAGGTAGGAGATCCCTGAAGGATGCTTACTTGGAAGTGTGGAGGTTGGTTAGGGGAACCAAGTATATGAAGAAGGATTATTTGATAGAAAATGAGGAGTTACCCAGTCCTTGAAAAAGATATGCATGTATGTACATATGTACATACGGTTATTTTGTATGGTAGAAATGTCTAAGGAGGGGCCTCCAGTTTCATTCTGAAGAGCAGGGGAAGAGAAGCAAAGATAAGCTTAAAAGGACGTACAGAGACGAATTAGCACCTATTTATTATTTATTAGTTCTCTAGTGGGACTTTGCCTGGGGTGCCACAGAAGGAAGACACCCGTGCAGGTGCTTAACAAAATCAAAAGTGGTTTCAGCTTCAGACTCCTGGACATTTATTTTTGTCTTGATAATCATAACCAAATATTTGCATGTACCAAGAGTCCCTCAGCCTCCCCTTCCAAAGATGGCTTGTAGCAATGATGACATCACTTAGTAAGTTCAAAGATCACATTCAGGGGCACATTTCTGATGACAGACTATAGTTTTTATTGCCTGTGAGGTAAGAGTATATTGTTAAAATGACATTTATAAATACACTGAATTGTTTACTTCTCGGGTCATCTGCAATACCGCGTTTACTCAAATTTTCCTTCCTTCATTTTTTTAACGAGTATTCTATTATATATTAATAGGAAATGTTGAAGCTATTTTGAAGACATGTTCTTAGCTTTCATTATGAAGTCTAAAGTTTGCTCTTTGTAATTATATATAGTAAAGGCTGTTTGGGTTCCTTGCTTTATATTTATTAGTGAATGTTATAACCTTTTAAACAGCCCATTTTCCCCCATGTAATGCTCTTGCAAGCAAATGCAGTGGCTGTAATGTAATTCAGTGTTGACTGTAGAAAAGCCAGAAGGGAGACAGGCCACCTTGGAAAGCCACCCGGGTCACACTGCACACCTCCTAACTCTGTTACAAAAAGAGCAACTGCTATATTCTCAATATGATATTTTTCTATCTTATATTTGTCAAAAAATAAAGTGTGAGTCTATCTGTAAAGAGGTGGATTGATAGTCTGCTTCAGACACGTTCATGTTCTGTTGGGCAGTTGAAAGCTGCTTCCCATGTGTGGAATACAGTAGCTGCTGTGCAGGTGCCAGCCCAATTGGGAGCTTTCTTTCATTTTACCATTTCCAATAGTGACATTGACATTCAACCTTCCTGCTTTTACCGTCCCACTGTTGAGATTACCAGCATGCAAAGCCCAGTCTAGTGTGATCCTATGACCTGAAATTGGGGCTTCTTGCATGCTAGGCAAACTCTCCACCAACTGAGCTGCCATTGGGAACTTCCCCAATTACCCCAGCAGTTGGATTTAAAATAATAAAACAAACAACAACAAGACATTTCCAGTAAAGAAAGCCATAAAGAAGTAAAATGCCATCTCCTACTAAAGAATGAAAGCCACCTATGTGAGACAGCAGTGCAAATGAAGACAGGGATAGAACACATGGCAGCAGCCGGAGAGGGACTGCAACACGGATGCTACTCTTGTTATCCAGCATCTCCCTGAGAGGCTCAGATAGTAGCATCTTACATTTTTTTCCGTTATTTAGTGAGAAAATGGAATTGGGGCTATGGCTGGTCCTACTCTGCCGATTCTTCTGGGCATCAGTTGCTTTCAGGAGTGCCACCAAAGTCTGGAAGCTGGAAGTGGATACACTAGAAAAGTCAGAATTACAATGGCCTTTTAAAAATTAAAATAAAAAGCACAAATTTTGACACCAACACGCCAGAGGGCAATGTCCTGCTACACCAATATAAAGCTGAGAATTAATTAACAGCAACAAAGTTGAAGGACACCTGGGATTTGTTTTTATACCATCAAAGAATAATTGTTTTTACTGAACAACATTTCCCTTTGGTCACAAATGTGGGTGTGCACACATTGCAGAAAGATGAATTCTTGATGAAACATTCTGTTAGAGTTCTCTAGAGGAATAGAAGAGATGGGCATCAATAAATTCATGATTGTGGAAGTGGGCTAGTATGAAATCCATGGCAAACTCAGGTATGGCCCCTGTGCTGAAGTGTTGAGGCAGAATTCCCTCCAGAAATCTTAGTGTTGACTCTAAGGCTCAAAACTAATTGAAAGAGGCCTACCTATGTTAATGGAGGGTAATTTGGTTTACTCAAAGTTTACTTACTGGTTTTAAATGTTAATTACATATTTAAGATGCCCCCAAATACCATCTGGGCAAGTTGGAGGTGATTATGGTGATAGGACAAAGAAAAATCCAGAAAGATATATCACAAAAGTTCAGTCATACTATTTAGGCAAAACTTGGGAGTCTCTACTTAAGGTCTCTCAGCAGAGAGCAGACACAAGAGAAGACAGGTAACAAGCCAGGGACGGAAACAAGGTAAGGACAAAAAAAGACATGCTAAAGTTTGAAAGCAAAGGGACCTAGCATGATAGCAATGAAGAATCCCTGGGAGGAGGTGCATCACAGGCTCACAAGTCAATGCTGGGACCCATTCCCTGGTCACTAGCAGCTGGCGGAGCCAGACCCCGGTCCCCAGATCCCTCCACTGTCTTCAGCTCCCACGACCACTGAAGGAACCTGACTCACACTGCCCCCTTCTCAACACTGTAACTCTTCTCTGCAGCACAACAAGGTGTCATACTGTCAT
Source organism: Cricetiscus sungorus (assembly GCA_030556225.1). Lineage (NCBI taxonomy): Eukaryota > Metazoa > Chordata > Mammalia > Rodentia > Cricetidae > Cricetiscus > Cricetiscus sungorus. The sequence continues at coordinate 26,085,425 of JANBXA010000731.1, forward strand.
TCTTGGTGCTAGCCTCCCTCTGAATGCTATCTAGCTCTCAGCTTGCAGCATAGGTCAATGAGAACAGGTGGGGAAAGGGTGGGCGGGGCTTCACAGATGAGAACTCAGTGATACATTACTGGAGAAAGGAGCACAGCTGACCAGTGACCTAAGCTCCCATAAGAGCAGTCATTTTACAGGACAGTCACCCCTTGTCACAGGGCCTGATTCTCTAGGTCATTGCTAGGAATGCTCAGAAAAAACAAACACAAACATACAAACAAACAAACAACAACAAAACCAAGTGAAATTCACAAATCCTAATTTAATTGACAGAGGCAGGTGCAGGTTTTTTGTTTGTTTGTTTTCATATTTTGGGGATTATTTGCTTATTTGAAGGAGGATAATTAATTAATTTGAAAGTTTTTTATTTTTATTTTGCTGAGATAGGCTTTTATATAGTCCAGGCTGGCCTCAAGTTCCTCATGAGGCTGAGGCTGGCCTTAAACTTTTTACCTTCTTGTCTCCACTTTTCAAAAGCCAGGATTTAGCATACACTATCACAACATTCAATTTAGGAATGTTTTTGATGGAGCCATCTGTAAGTTCACTGACTTTTTTTTTTTTTTAAGTTCACTGACTCGTCTGAATTTAGACCACCAGAAGAATTCTTCATTTATTTTTGTTTTGTTGTTATGTGTGTTTGTTATCGATATCTAGTATTTCTTCTGGATTCTTCCTTAGTTTCCATAGATTCTTCTGTTCTGTCTGTTTTTGCAAACTGTCTGCATTTTACATGAGAGACCTTAACATAGATATTTGAAATTTCCTCTCAGATATTTTTTTTTTTTCCTTTTGAGACAGGGTTTCCCTGTGTAGCTTTGTAGACCAGGCTGGCCTTGAACTCACAGAGATCCACCTGCCCTGCCTCCTGAGTACTGGGATTAAAGGCATGCACCACCACCGCCCTGCCCTGCTCAAGTAATTCTAAAGGCCGTGTTGTACACATCTGATTCCAATGCAGGTGCTTGCTTCGTCTCTTTAGACCTATGTATTTTCTTGCCATTTGGCACCCCTGTTGCTGTGACTTTCCCTGAGGGGATATGAACAGATATTATTTATCTTAGATAGGATACTAACGATAGACCTAAGAAATGACTCCACCCAAGTCTAGCTTAGTGAACTAATGGGTTTCTTCCATGGAGCAGGAGAGAGGGATTACAGGAGCTTGAGTGACTCAAAGACAGTTGCATCACCAAAGGCCCACCTAGCACCAATGATGACTCACAAAGATGTATTCCTAGAGCTCTTTGCTCAACTTGCATGCTGAGCCTCTCAAGAGTTCCCTCTCCCCCAGCAATTATTTATATCTTACATAAGCTCAGGGAGGGGCCTCATGAGTCTTCTAACTCCCTTGTGAATTTTAGTTCAGGAGGTTCCTCACTACCTTTCTGGACTGGTCGTTTCAATTTGGAGGAAATAGCTACACAACAACACTTAATAATGTTCTTGTTGTGGAAAGATGATTGATAATGCTGGAGGGTAGAAGCCCAGGCAAATAGACCTCTAAATGAGAGGAGTCATGTTCATAGGGCTAGAAATTGGGCTCTGTACTGTTTGCAGGAACTGCGGTGCTAGACTCCAGAGTCCTCTGCTGTTCTTGTTTTCTCTCTCTGTTGTCTTCAGCTCCTTCTGCAGCAGCCCAGGCATTATAATGGATGCTCGTTGGTGTGACTGTAAGGTGTAGGCTGAGAGATATGCTCTACAGTAGTGTGTAGGGACCATTTCAGGGTAATTGTCATTTCCTTCTCGTCTTAGTTAGCTTTGACAACTTGACAAATAAGAAATTGCCTAGATCAGATTGGTCTTTGGGCATATAAATAAGGGATTGCCTTGATTAGTAATTGTAAGCAGGATCAGCCTACTGTGGGTGACACCATTCCTTAAGCAGGTGGTCCCAGGCTCTATAATGAAACTACAAAACGTGAACCAGCAATAAGCATTCCTCCATGGTTCCTGCCTTTAGGTTCTTGCCTTTCAGTTTGTGCCTTGAAATTCTTCCATGATGGACTGTGTCCTGGTAGTGTACTATGAAATAAACCCTTTCCCTTCAAAGTTGCTTTTGGTGAGGGCATTTTATCCCAACAATAGAAGAGAATATAAAATATTTTCATACATACTTGTAATTTCTTTGTGTTGAGAAATTCCAAATTCCTCTCATCTAGTTATGTATACAACATAAAAGTTGTTGTGAAACAGGATTCCCCTGGACTGACAACTCTTAGGATCCTTCTATTTAACTCTGTTGTGGTATGTGATGAATCTCATCCTTTGTTCTATGTTCTAACTTACCACTGTTCAACATATTAGTTTTATGAAGCCAACATTTTTAGCTTGCACATTTGAATGAAAGAATGTGGTAATTGTTTTTCTATACTTGATAGATTTAACTCAGTATCCTTGAGCTCCATCCATAGGGCTGCAAGCAAAATAATTTTTTATTATTGAATAGTATTATATAAATGTCATTTTCCCCATTATTTTACCATCATCCATGGATGCATACATGTATCTAGCCATCCGTCCATCATTCATATACCTATCTACAATCCATCAATCCCGTCTTCATCCATCTAAACCTTGGATGATTCCCTATCTTGGCTATGCATTCTTACTAAGTCCCAGTCTTAGTGGACCTATGTCCCTAAGTTTTAACCTCTTTGCAAATGTTTCTTAGCCTCTCCCCTCCTCATAGATAAGATAAGAAACCAAGAGAGGTTTCATGTAGAAGGAATAAGGGCCCTTCCCCCAGGTAGGAGAGCATCTACTACATTTTGGTACCTGGGGAGGGGGTCTTTGTTGGGAGAGTGCTCTGGGCATGTCTCACAAAAGGCTATGGGATCTCTCTCAACCTTTTTCCAATTGTGGAATTCCTGGATGTCAAACTTATAAAGGGATGAATGCACACAAGATGGTGGTCCCCAGTTAGGTATTCATTTTAGTCATAGACAGCCAATTCATCCATAAATTATGAAAATCATCATTTAAGTTTTTCTACCAGTTATAGCTCTAGTGGCTTCTGATTCTGTAAGATCTTAGCTATACCTAGCCCTCCAGAGTTAAGGGTGGAAATTTGCTCTTTCAGTTCTCAAATTAGAACAAGATCAGACATTGATTTTTTTGGTTTGTTTAATTACTTTTTTTTTCCTGTGAGGATGGGAATGAAGAACAATTTACTTTTTAAGAAAAGTGTGTGAGTGTGTGTGTGTGTGTGTGTGTGTGTGTGTGTGTGTGTGTGTGTGTGTGTGTAATTCTGTTTATAAGTGACCAGAGAGAGCTGAGGCACTCTGACAAGCCAAGTAGAGGAAAGGGCTTAGTTGCTGTTTACAACTCAATATACCTGCTAGCCAGCATTTGGATCAATGGCTCCTTTAATACTCAAGTTAAAGTGACTCTTTTACCTTTTCACCTTCTGTAACTTTGAAAAGATCAGTCCTTCACTGGATTTCCCAGAATTCCTAGCACACCCTCTTCCTTTCTACTTCCCTTGCTCAATGCTGCTGATGGCTTCAACAGAAATGTGTGAGGTGACAAAATAATTGCTCGTTTTAAGTGCTCTACTACCAGGCATTAATATATTTATAGAACTGTACAGTCGTTGCTACAATGCTGGTCAGTTTTGTCCACTTGACATAAGCTAGAGTCATCTGCAAAGAGGCAATCTCAACTGAGAAGTTACCCCATCAGATTGGCTTGTTCAGAAGAAGCCACTGGGAGCTTTCTGCTGATCAATGATTGATGTGGGAGAGGCCGGTTCACTGCAGGTGGTACCACCCCCAGGCTGAGAAAGGCATGGGGGTCAAGGCAGGCATCTTCCATTGTCCCTGCTTCAGTTCCTGCCTTGAGTTCCTGCCCTTCCTTCCCTCATTGATGGAGTGTGAACTCTAAGATGAGATAAAGTTTCCTCTCCAAGTGGCTTTTGTTCAGTGTTTTATCACAGTGACAGGAAAATCTACCTAGGACATCCCCTGTCTGATTTTAGGACATTTTTATCACCCTATGAAGAAGCCGTGCATCCATTGCAAGGCACTCTTTCCTACCCAGTCTTCCCCAGCCCGGTGTGGTTCTCGCCTGGTTGGATTTGCTTGCCTATCTGGACCGATGCAGAGTTCTTGCTCTTTTGAAATTACTTTTCAGATTTCTCTTCTCAGCCTATTCCTGGATACTTGTTTTACTGAAGATCCTGCTAGTACAAAGCTGGCTTTGGGATATGCTTTACAATTTACTGAATACCCAAAGCCTCCCTATGACAAGGACATTTCAATGTAGGGAAGACAAAGTTGACATCTAGACTCAGTAGTCCCTGCTCCATGTGTTTCTTGTCTTTCCTTGGGCCCTCCCTGCTGCTACACGGCTATTTACTCCAGTTCAGAAGGTCACCCTCAAGCTCCCATTTTCTCAATGTTTGTTTGTTTTTTTTTTTTTTTAAGAAGTAACCAGAAGGATTAGACAGTGTTCTCTGAAATGAAAGGGCAGACTTACTTAATATAATTGTTAACCACTCTTTGGAATGCCGAAGACCGCTGCTATGGTTTAAACAGGAAATGATGTCTATAGTCTGGTGTCTGAGCTACTGGACTCTACCTGGTGGTCCTGCTTTGGAAATGGTAGGTGCTAGAAAAGGAGACTGGGTGGGAGGAAGTAGGCCACTGAGGACAGGAGGTATCATCCTGGGACCTCTTTTGTGGCGCTCCTGATTCCTATTGTGAACTATGCATGGACTGCCTTCCTCTGACGTAGGCCTCAGCAGCCAAGTCTAGGGTTCAAGCAACCATGGACTGAACAGTCTGAAACCAGGAGCCAACATAGATGTTTCCTCTCTTGGAGCAGGTTCTGTGAGTACTCTGTCACAGCCACAGCAAAGCTAACAACATTAAAATATCATCCCACCACACCAAACTCTTATAGAAGGTTATCATGGGAAACTTAACAACATGTAAAGTTTCTGGTCTGTCCATTTGCCCTCTCCCCTTTCCCAGTCTTCTTTGCACAGGAAATGCTTAAAGTTGTTTAGGTACCAGTCACACTGTGCTTAAATCAACTGATGCAGATTGGTGTTTCTTGGCCAATGATTGGCTTAGGGAAAACACCTGTGGCCAAGCAAATGAGATGAAGCAACAAGTGTTGGAGAGAAGGGGCATGGGGTGCTAGGAAAGACTCCAGGTTCAGCCGTAGGGGCAGGTGGTGAAGGGTGATGTCTGATAGTTTGCCTCGGAGAGGACGGTGATAAGAGTGAGCACTGTATGGAGGGCAGCTTCCGGGCACATGGGGAAGAACCTGGCTTCCTGGCCGTCAATGACAGGCTAAGGACTAATAGCAGAAACCTTGGTCCCTCTCCCTGCTGTGGTGACACATATGAACAATGCACCCTTTTCTCTGTGTCAACCCCCTTTGGTGAATGAAAGAGAGAAAATTTGATTCAAATCATCGGATGCCAAATGTTTGGATAAAAATCTATTCCTCTTGATGTTTTGGGTACCTAACATAACCAACTCTGGTGACTTTTGTGTTGCTACTGGGCTTCATGTAGTCTGTACATGCATGTTTCATGGTATTTAAGACTGCTTAGCAAACGGGAAATGCTGTTGATATTGGGGCTGGCTCTCCATGCAGTTATAGGTAGAGTGCTATTGTGTGATTTAGTATAACACTGCCTTGGATTCACAGCCATGACTGGAATCCAATAGCCTGGCTATATGCATAGTGCTTTCCCACTGATTGCTGGGCTCTCCAGAACACTCGCATTCTTCCTCATCAATAATTGCTATGCCTAGGTCCCTTTGAAGCAGACTATAATAAGCAACTCAGTTCAAAAGACTAGTTCCTGCTCTTCCTTAAGGAATAACGATCAGTTTCTGATGAATTGGACAGGCAAAAAGGAAAAAAGTTTTACATCTTGCAATGCACCTAGTGGCCATGTTCCAAACTCTGCAATATATTTCATAAACATTATTACCGAGTTGGTAAGCAGCCATTTCTGTAGGCACTTACTGTCATTGCAGTGGTACAAAGGGAAATCCACTTTGCTTAATGTTACCTAAGCCTTGCAGAGCACCACTGCAATCTCAGGACAGCGTTGCCTTTCTCGGCTGATGAATGGCTTTGTAAGTAAAGATCCTCTCCTTTAATTTCCTAACCATATGGAGAGATGATTGTAGAAAGGGAGACAGAGGCCAGACAGTGCGCCTCAGAAAGGCGGCTTCCCAGCCTTCTTATCTGCATTCATACTTCATGTGCCTAGCAATGCTCTTGGACCATGGTCTAAGCCTCAATGAGTATATTAGTTGGCTGACTGACAAAAGAAACCCAAGTCACAAAATAAAATTGCAACTTTAGTTTCTTCATTCAGTAGGAAACCAGCCTGAATTATCAACTCCCTTTGACATGGTCTGATGGGAAGTCTGACTTGTCTATGGTGCCATTCTTAGAAAAGTTAATACTGTGAGTGGAATCTGATGCAGGTATAGGCTTTGTGCTGTCTGCATCAAAGGCAGGCAAGCAGGATGGTTGGTGCAGACTGGACTTCCACTCAGGCAAAAGTGCCACTGCCCAGCATCCTGGTGCCCTGGGGCTCACTGTAGTTACCCTTCAGACCTTCCTTGGCTCAATTCTATAAAAATGTTCATAAAGAAACTTTTTTGGAGTGGCTAGGGTACTTGTCTAGAAAAATAATAGAGAACATTGCTAATAATTCAGACAGGGAAGGTAGAAATAGGTCAGACAGGAAACAAAGGGTGAATCCTGGCCTTTCTTTTAATTGTTGAGCAGTATTTGAAATAGCTTTTGGCAGCTGCAAGTTTTCCTGCAAAATATCTGTGCCAGGGTTTCTGTCTTTCCTCTGGGGACGGTGATCGATATAACTAATAAAAAGGAAATTACTAGACTGGGTATATGATATTAGAAGCCTCCCTAATGTGGCCCCAGTTGAAAGTATCTGGGAATCCCTGCCTAGCATGCCCCAAATGGAGAAATGTAGGCCTTAGTGGGCTAGTTAGCAGCCACTAAGAGAGCAGTTATATTAGTGAAGGTAGGCAGTATATAAGGGCAATGTAAAAAATAAATAACAAAGAAGAAAATTAAAAAGGAGCTAGCAAGAAAGTGAACTGAAGGAAGATGCCAGAGGAGAGGATAAACAAGGCAGGGGATTTCTGTCTCCCTCTTTTTACAAGCCTGTGTTAGGGTTGCTATTGCTATGCATAACACCATGACCAAAGCAACCCGGGGAAGAAAGGGTTTATTTGGCTTACACTTCCACATCACTGTCATTGTTTATCATCAAAGGAAACGAGGACAGGAAGTGAGAGGCAGGAGCTGATGCAGAGGCTTCGGAGAAGTACACCCGTCCTGGGATGGCCCCACCCACAATGGGCTGGGCCATCTCCCATCAATCACTAATTAAAATAATGCTCTACAGGTTGCGTACAGCCTTATCTTACGGAGGCTTTTTCTTAATCGAGGCTCCCTCCTCTCAGATGCCTTTAGCTTTTTGTGTCAAGTTGACATAAAAGTAGCCAACTCTCTTTCTCCCCTCCTCCTCCTCCTCCTGCTCCTCCTCCTCCTCCTCCTCCTGCTCCTCCTCCTCCTCCTCCTCCTCCTCCTCCTCCTCCTCCTTCCTCCTTCTCCCCACTTTTCTCTGTTATTATTGTTATTGTTATTATTAGGTACTGAGAATTGGACCGAGGCGGTTCGCACATGCTAGACAAACACTCCACCACAGCTACTTCTTCATCCCTTTCCCATTTTTGAAAGTGAGATAGGGTCTCCCTAAGTAAGTTGCCGGTGTGGTGCTGGTACTCACTGTGTAGCCCAAGCAGGACTTGGACTTATTATCCTCTGACTTCAGTTTCAGTTGGTGAGGTTTGTGCCTTCAGGCTTATGTAGGGGATTCTTTCTTTAAGAATAACAAGGGGATGAACAAGCATGACCTTAATGATATCCAAGATAGTTTTAGGAGTGTCAGTGTCATGGTATTATCTCAGTACCAGCACAATTTAAGTCAACCCAAGAGAGCCTGTGACTAGAAAATAATGATAATGAAGAAGAAAATGTAGTCACTTGTTGTAGGCTATTTGTACACTGTGTTAAGATATACTGCTGTGATTTGTGTAATAAAAAGATGAATGGCCAATAGCTAGGCAGGAGAGGATAGGTGGGACTTCCAGGGAGAGAGAGGAAGAGGAGGAGGAATCTAGGTGTGAAGATTCAACAGCAGATTTGGAGCAAGTAAGATGTGTTGGACCGAGGAAAGGTAAAAGCAACGTGGCAACATGTGGATTAATAAAAGCAGGTTAATTTTAGTTATAAGAGGTAGTTGAGGACAAGCCTAATCTAAAGGCCAGGCTTTCATAATTAATAAGTCTCCTTGTCATTATTTGTGGGCTGGAGGTCCTGATGAGAAAAGTATTACTACAGTCACTCACTCAAAAACAACAGCACAGATGTTGTTGGTCTGGGATAATTCGAAGTTTTGTAGTTCCCTAAGAGAAATCAGAGAAGCTGCTCCCTTTGGAAGACAGCCAACCAACTGCTGACAAAGGTGCTAAGCCTCAGTGCCAACTCTGCAATTACTATGAGGAGAGAGCAACGAGTTGGATGGAGGCTCTAAGGCCAGGGACATGTACCTCATGGCAAAGTCTCCCTGTTGCCTTGGGGAGTTTCATTTTCTTCTTTGAAAACCAAGATACTTAAAGAGGCCCGGGAATGGATCCTTAAAATAAAACAAAATAACGAGTATATCTTAACTGCTTTTTAATTTTATATTCTTTTTTCTTTTAGTGTGGATTTAAACCAGGGCCTCATACACCCTGAGTGTCTGAGCCACATCCCCAGTACTCGACTGGAAGTTAAATGTGATAATTGACTTGCTTTGCTGAAGTAGTCTAAACGCAGTTTCAAGTAGGTTATTTCCACAATCTAAACAGTCTTGCTAACCTCTTCTGGCTTTTCTAGAAGAGTCCACTGATCACCTGACATGGGACCAACCTTGTCCTGTGTCTTTGTGTATGCCTCTGTTTGTATATGTTTCTGTCCACATTAGACTGAGTAGTCATGGAGCAGGGTTCAGTTTCTATTAGTTTGCCTGTGCCTTTGGTTTTTAAAAAAATCTGGTTGGTATTAAATAAGTGATTTCTCAATGCACAGATCTCATCTGGTGCATTCAGTGTGTATTTAGACTTATTAGAGTTATTTTCTAAGCTAACCTAAATTCCCCAAACACATTTATTATGAAAATGAACAACCACACTGGTAACAAAGGAACCCTTGAAAAGTGGCAACTTGCTGAAGTCCACACTGAATTTTCTGTTTTGGGGATTGTTGTGAAAATACCAGCACCAAATTATAGCATAAACAACATCTAATTTCTTCTTCTCTTTTCATTAAAGTGGGTTATTATTCTCTTGCTGAAAAACGAGGCTCTCTTTAAACTTAAACCTGGGTGAGAAATGTGTTATATAAGCCGAACAGCTAGAGAGACACAAGTTTTGATGTTTGGCTTTGTTTTCACATTCAGTAATGGAAAAATGGTCCTCGGGGATGTTTGCAAGGCTAGACAAACAGGAAGAGCTCAGCTGTGGAAGGCTAGCAAGGGTGGCCCTCTAAAAATAGCCTCTTCAACACAGGTACCTCTGTGCCTCCGAGGGCAGGTTCGAATTTCTGCTGGAGTGTACTGTTAGTTCCTGATGAATAGTGACCGAGATCATTTTTATTGACCTAACTTTGAGCACTCTCCCAAAGTTGGACATCCTACAGTTCAGTCTCCACATCTTTTAATTAACAAACATCCCTAAACGTGCAAGAGTCTCCTGGTTGAACATCCTTAGGACACAGCATAGAAATGGAGCATACGCCATGAGATAATTATGCAAATGAAGGGCTATGCCCTTGGCTGAACAGACATCTTAATGAGAAAAACAGATATGTATATATTTTGCATTTGAAATACTCAGTATTACCAGTATTCAAGATTTATAAAGAGCTCTTTGTCTGAGGTCAATGAAATCCCCCCCTCACTCATTTACTTGCATCCTCAAGTAGCTTCCTCATTTCCCTCTATTCATGTGGCGAGCACAAGTTGCCCAAGGAGGGCTGTTCTCCTCTGCTAGGAGAATAATTGCCACTGTAAGACATGTCAGGTAATATTTTTTGAGATGGTACCAAGTGGTTGAAGCTGAGGACAAAATAGAATCTAAGATGTAGGGAACCACTTGTGTGTGATGGTTTTGTTAGTTAGCTTGGAGGACAGGTCTTTGGAAAAGAGATGGAGATGAGGTGTCAGCTGAAGAAGCTAGGATTAGGATCCCAGAGGACCAGTGTTGTTGTCTCTAACCATCGACCTTGTTAGATAGTAGTTTTGCTTGCTGTCTGCAACAGCAGATTGACTTTAAAAGTGACTTCTATAACATTTCTACTATAACCACTCACCTCATTAACACATATGGATTAGCACTCTGCTGTGAATGGCACCTCAGGCATCCCAGCAAGTGGAAGGCTGTGTTCCTTGGGGGAGGTATTTTCATAGAGGGAATGTTAATAGATTCTTAAGAGTTACACTGTTGTTTGAGATGGAGTTATTTCCTAAGCAAGTTTATCTGTGCATTATGAAAATTAGCCAACCTAAGATAGAACTAGCTAGTTGGTAATTGACATAGATTAAGTAGCTGAAGATTTCAATTAGAAGGAGAAATACTGGCAGTATGCTTATTGATTGTTGGATCTTCTCTCCAAAAGAGTCAGGGAATGGTCCAAAGCAGCCTTGTGTTGGATTTACCTTGAGATCCCTGCCAAAACCAGGTTTCATATGGCACAGAGAAATACAGGCAGGGAGAGACAAACTTAAGATGTTAAAACCAAGAGAAATAAGCTTTTAGATGGCACTAAAGTCAATAGCACAATCCCTCACTCATAGGCTTTGGCTGAACATGGGAACTGCTGTAACTACATACCTGCATCCTTAGATGTGATGCTTGCTTCAGTTATTAGATTATAAATGCTTATGATATTTATTGTTTATTGTTCCAAACCATGTTACTGTTTTTAAGAGCCTTTAACTAATAAATTCTTACTTTTTTTAAAAAAAGACTTTGCTTCTGCTTTCGAAGGATTTAATATTCTTAGAAAAGTAAGAAACACATAGTAGGTGACCTACAAATATAAGATAGTGAACAAGACAGAATCCAAAGCAAAGTATCATGATCTTTTCAGATGGGAAGGAAAAGAAAAATGAGTTCCCTGAGGTTATGCAAATGACTAGATGGATCAAAATAGCTTGAAAATTGTGTTATTGCCACAGCGACACAAACAGACCTTGTTTAATAGACAAATGAACTGCACAGTGGTGGTGCATGTCTTTAATCCCAGCACTTGGGAGGCAGAGGCAGAGGCAGAGGCAGAGGCAGAGGCAGAGGCAGAGGCAGAGGCAGAGGCAGAGGCAGAGGCAGAGGCAGAGGCAGAGGCAGAGGCAGAGGCAGAGGCAGAGGCAGAGGCAGAGAGATCTCTGAGTTGGAGGCCAGCCTGATCTACAGGGCGAGTTCCAGGACAGCCTGGGCTACACAAAGAAACCTTGTCTTGCAAACCCTCCTCCCTCCCCACCCCCCCCCAAAAAAAAAAAAGAAAAAGAGAAAAGTAAGAAAGGAAGGAAGGAAGGAAAGATGGAAGGAAGGAACTAAAATATGTTAGTGCTGATCTCGAAGGCGCTAGTCTTTAATCTCAGCATTTGAGAGACAGAGGACGGAAGATTTCTGTAAATTCAAGGGTAGCCTTGTCTACACAGTGAGAGCCCCCTGTCTTAAAACAAATGAGGGGCAGAAAGCAAGTGTTAGATGAGGGGCAGGGATTTATTTTGACCATGGGATTGCAAACATACATGTTCTTGCCTGGCATTTTAATGTGGGTTCTGGGGGTTAAACTTAGATTCTCATGCTTGCAAGCCAAGCACTTTACTCACGGGGCCAACTTGCCAGCCTACCATTGACTTTGGGCTTGGGAATCCTGTGTCCTTCCTGCAGTTTAAAACAGGGACTCCGTTCCAACCTTGATCTGTCATTGGTCTGTTCCAGGAGGCTCATTTCTTTATGGCGTCCCTACCCAGGGAGGTAGGAGAAGCTCTAGTTGCTTGTGCTTGCTTATTTTCTTTCTTTCTTTCTTTCTTTCTTTCTTTCTTTCTTTCTTTCTTTCTGTATTAGATATAATTCTGTTGGCCAGTTACTAGTTTCTTATCAGCTAGCTCTGTCTTAAGTATTAACCCATTTCTATTAATCTAAGTATTTCCATGTGGTGTCATCTTACCGGAGAGAGGGGCTGGTGTTCTGCTCTCTCCGTCCTCCATCTTGAATCTCTTCCCTACTCCTTCTGGAATCCTCCTTGTCTTCTAGTCCCACCTATCTTGCTTTCCTATTGGCCAACAATGCTTTATTCATTAACCAATAAGAGAAACATCTATACAGAATGACAACTCCCATCAGTTACTTTCTTGCATCATTCCTGTGCTGAGCCCACCTGAGTTGTTTCACGCCTTGACCTTCCAGCTACAAACAGCGGTCTCAGGTAGCCCACAGATGGATGGAGTTCGAATCAGAATATGGCTCTCAACAGAGCAGTGTTAATAATGCCTGCAACCCAGGAATTAAGACTGGGGACCTGTGGCATCTGAGGACAGGACCTACTCACAGTCCGTGAAGGTTGTGGTGAGGCAATCAATGTTATTTCCAACACGGAGCTTTGCATTACTGGAGGAAAGGAAAGGGAGAGAATACAGTGGCAAGGGGAAGGGGGGTTGACTCAGAGAATCTAAACAGGAATATTTCAGGTAACAAGCCAATGCTAGTTTAAAAATTCACAAGTCTCTGGTAAGTTGAATTTCAAACACATTTCTTCCGTGATCTGCTAATGAGGACAGTTTGACATTCTCCCAGGTGAAATAATTTCAGCAGAAACCATGTGACATTATAATCAATTTAAGAAGCTCTCTTCCTACTTCAAGTTTGTCAAAGTGTTTTACATTTAAAGCTATAATTAGCTAGCCCTTCTAAATTCACTCTGACTGAGGTAGAGAATTGAATTACCAAGTAAGCTTTATAACCATGAGAACAAAGAACAAATAATTCTCCAAAAGATTCAGTCACTTAGATGCTGGGTAGCTTAGGTGTGTCATGACAATTTACCAGCAAAACACTCAGGTGTGTTCACTATTGCACACTGCAGAGCAGAAGAAAGTTAAAAGGAGGATACTTCTGATACTATGCTCGTTTTATGCTGTGCAGAGAATTTAACCATGAGGGTTTTTTGTTTTGGTTTGGTTTTTTTGTATTTTGTTTTTAAACAAGAAAACATCTTCTTACCAGGTAACCCAGGCTTTCCTAGAATTCATTATGGAGCCCAAGGTGCCCTTGAACTTATGCCTTAACACCCCAACCTCTGAAAATTATAAGTATATGCCACCGCCACCATGCCAAACCCAGAAAATTTTAAATTTAAATATTCCAAGAAGGCTGGTGTAAAAGAGAAAACAATTTCTAAAACCCTTTATTGGATGGATTGTTCTGAGACTGCCAAGGAAAGGTGTTAAGTGTAAAGACTTCAGCATGCTGAGCCAGCCATTTATAGTGCTAAAATCAACCCACTTCCTCCTAGACTTAAATAGAGTCTGGAAAGAATAGGATTGTGTGCTCATGTGTATAGATGGGAGTTAGAGGGGCGGCAATTCAAATAGATGGATTTTTACATGGTCTAATTGTCAATGATTGGTTTCTGCAGTTGGCTACTTGGATCTTAACTGCAAATTGTACCAAACACATCTGAGACAGAGGCCTCCCAGCCCAGCCTTGACATTTCACCGATGGGGAAACAGATCTCTCAGGAGAAGTCACCACAGCAAGGCTGTCCCTTCACCCCAGGGCATTGGTGTTCAGCTTCAGACAAACTTGGAAGGAATAGGCTTGTGTGGCTCAATGGTAGAGTATATGTCTGTCATGGGCAAGGTGTTGGTTCTAGTCCCAGCCTGCCACCAATTCCTCAAACCACATTCCAGCTGTGTAGCTATCAGCAGGAGACTTTGGACAGACTAGAGGACATTTCTGACTCAATTTCCCTGAAACTTGAATAGAGGCAGTGCAAAAATGTTCATATGGTGAGATTTCTAGAGAACAATGGGACAGACTCTAGTGAAGCTTCTGACACATGGCAGTATAACTGGAATATTGATTCCTAGACCACATACACCACGAGTATTGATTCCTAGACTACATACACCAGTAATATAAACTCCTGGACCACAATATAATGTGGTAAATAAGCAGCTGGGAAATGATAGGCTGATGGATGTTTATTTGGGGCGAAACCACTTACACCAGAAACAGATGGCCGCGCAGGTTCCCGTCCCAAGAATGCCTCGGATGTTGTCTGTCTCTGACCAGGAAACAAGAGAGCAAACTGGAGTCTGGAACCCCTGACTTAGTCCCCCTGGTCATGCTCACACCAGTGGTCAGTGCAACAGGTGTGGGCGGGGTGGATATCTCACTACACCACATACACCAGGAATATTGGTTCTTAGACCACATACACCAGGAATAAAAACTCCTGGACCACATACACCAGGAATATCAACTCCTAGTTCACATGCACTAAATTTGCTCTTACCTGAGAATTAGATTAGACCCAGAGTTCCTACTGAACTGGAAGTAAAAGGACATAAAAAGTATGTGTATAAATACAGATAAATGTGCATGTATTATATAGTAATTTTCTTTTTCAGTACTGGGAATTCAACTTTGTGAATGCTAGGTAAAGTCTTTCTTTAGACAAGAAATGGCATGGCACACTCAAAATTCGTTTTTCTCTAGTCGGGCCCTGCATGGACCCCCAAGGCACCTTGAGCAAGCCTGAAGCTGTTGGCTGGAACATCTTGCCCCGGAGTTGTTATTGGTACTCTTCCTGTTTTCTTGTCCCCCGCCCCCAGTTGCTATTGATACTCTTCTAGTTTTGCTAACACACATCTGCTGGGGAGGAGCTAAGCCTGAAAAGCTGTTGTTTTCCACTGTGCTGTGAGTCAGTACCTAAGCCCACTCCTTCCCCTCAATGAACGGCATTCTGACATTGCTGTTTGCTTCTTATTTCAATCTCTAGGCCTTCGCCTAACTCGTGGAACAGATTTGTATCTCAGATGCTACAGTCTCTGTCTCTTTTAGACACACACACACACACACACACACTCACACCCCCCAAACACACACCCCACACACACCCCACACATAAACACTCACACACACACTCACACTCACACTCACAGACTCACACACGCACTCACACACACCACACACACTCACACACACTCACACACAGACACACTCACACACACACACTCACACACACACACACACACACACACACACACACACACACACACACACCCCACACTTGGACTTGCCTCTGGAGTCTACATCCCTGCTCCCTTCTGAATTCCAGCTTCATTTAGTCTCTGGGCTCCGGGTTCTACTACAGGGCTCTCACGGTTTTCATTTTGTTCATCTGCCTTGTCTTATTATTTATTTATTTATTTATTTACTTATTTATTTATTTATTTATTTATTTATTTATTTATTTATTTATTAGCTCCCTTACATACTGAGGGCCTCCACATCTTCTTACCAGTGACTTCCGCACCCCTGGTAGAACCCAAATGTGTCTTTCTATCCTGGTTTCTAATTGAATTCTACTTTTGTGTAGTAGTTGCCCAAGGGATCTTTCCACTGATGAAACACACACCAGCCGTTCGAGCTGTGCCCACGCATGCCTCTTTCCCGCTTCTCCCTGATCTTTGACACCCCCATTCTGAGCCCCGGCTCCCCAGCTCCCTCTTGCTTATAAATATCTTCTGAGTCTTGTGCATTCTTTTGTTCTCATGTAAATAGGGGTTTGCACGGTGCTTTTTGTCCCAGTCAGCTAGGCCTGACTGGAGTCACTGGGGAGGGAGTGGAAATGTAGACTCTGCTCAGCAGTTCTCCTTTAATACAAACCCAGAATGACCCCCTTTATCACGCCAACAATGGCATGCCGCCCGCCCGTTCCCCAATGAAATCCACACAGCCTCCATGGAGCTTTGTGGCGGCTTCTCTTTTCCAAACCTTGCTTTTCTATAGTGTGATCTTACATCTAGGAAACGTGCAGCTGAGACTGTTGGACATGCCTTTCCTTTCCCTGAGCTATCTGTGCACCTTTCAATGTAACGTGAGCTGCCATCTCCTCTGGGAAAGGCTCTGTCACTCTCTGAACGCTGTCCCATCCAGGGTAGGGCCTGGCACACAGGGTTTTGCCCACCAGTAGACTGCCTGCAGTATGGCTCCTTCTGTGCTTATTTGTCTGACTTTCTCACGAGAGGCACGGGCTGTGTTCTTCTCAGGTCACAAACACTACGACCACACAGACCAGTCCCTCCACATACACAATCTGAGTGAGCTGAGCTGAGATTCGGTTGGAAGAATCCTCGGGAAACTTGGGCTGTGCTGTGGATGAGTCAGGAGTTGGGAGTGCCTGTGAACTGAGTAGTTTATCAACTATGCCACATTCTAGAACTAGCTCTAAAGAAATTTAAATAAAAAACTGAGAAACTCATTTTCCTCTAGTCCTCCCACAGCATCCATCTCCCTGCTACCTGGGAGACTAAAAACCATATAAGTTTCTGTTGCTTGCATGACCGTGTCAAAAGATCTGAAACATGTCAGGTTGAGTGCAGCCTCTTGAGTCTGCCACCCACTGCTGCAGACTTCTCCCAACCTGCTTTCTCCTAATTCATCTTAAACTTATTACATATGCCTGGGAGCTTTCTCATCTCAGGAACAATTCCTCCCCTTCATCTTGTTCCAACCTCCCTCTCCTTCAATAAACCTCTGCGGATAGAACAAAGTTATTGACTTGAAAAATTCTTTATTAAGTACCTGGAAGAAAGGCATAGAATGTGATCATAATATTACACTTAAAGGAAACAGCAGGCAGTTTGAAGCTTTCTTTGTGAATGCATCAAAGTGAAACATGGAATTTGAATCCCAATTGTAAAATAGAAAAAAAAAAAATCCCAATTGTAAAATAGAAAGCAGAATGTCCATTAGCAGGACATGGAAGCTACCAGTGCTCCACCAATTCCACTCAACAAAGACGTTTCTTCCTTTGAAGCAGCAGAAGTAAATGCTGGTTGTGATGTCTTTGGCCCTGCCTGTCTCCCTTTAGAAGTACTAACATAAACCAGAGGATAAAAATTCAAAGGTGAATGATTAAGCTTAATCTTATCTTTATTAATGACTCTTCATTGCTATTTTACATCAAAGGCTACATCCACTTAATTTATAAGGAAAAGAGGATCTATTCCATGACTATGTGAGGCTGGAAAACTCATTGAGTTAAAAATGGTGCAGGGTGGGGAGCGTGCAACAAGGAGGCGGTTTTGTGCCTTTTGTGGAAGTCCATCTCTGCAGCAGCTAACTTTCAATAATAAACACTCGCATTGTCTAGGTGAGAGAGGTACCCTTTAGTCAGAGACTTCCTCCAGTTTGAGAGCTTTGCTAATAAAATGGGACTGCAGGGGTAATTATTTGGGCAGCTTCCCTTTCAGTTAATAAGCAAGATCTAGTTTTTTTTCCTACAAATCTTTTACTCCAGTAAATACAGGCATTGATTCCTCAGCTGTGACCAAGCTCTCAGCTCTCTGCCACTGTTGCTACTGAGATGACTGAAGAGAGAAGAAATAAAATTGGAATTGCAAAGTCATAGTCGACCCCTTAGTGATGCGGCTTCCCTGTCAGTTCCCAGCCCACCTTTATTCTCCTTCCTCCCCAGAAAGTGGCCTACCAGCCCCAGCTTCCCTCTGATATCCTCTTACCCTACCTTGGTATCGATATTTACACCGCACCTACTTGTGAGACTTCTGAATGTTGGGTTTGCTTGTGAGTTTGATTCCTGTGAGATGAAAATGTTCTCTAGGAGACTGGGTTTCTGAGATTTGGGGGTGATGGGACTGACTACCTATTACTGGCTGAAGAGGACCTTTTCTTTGGAACATTCTATTTATCTGGAGTTTTGGCATGATAATCTTGCACTGTGTTGATTTGGACAGAATCTTTTTCTGACAGGGAGATCATTGATTGAGTCTTTTACTGGGGGCAGGGGCGGGAACCTTACAGCACTACACATTAATGGAAAACACGGAGAAGGAGGTAACCTACTAAGCGATTTATTTCCTTGGTGTCAAAAAACTCAGAACCCAGCTGAAGGAAAAGAATGAAGTTGAAAGAATATTACTTTAAAACTCACTTTAGAGCTGGAGATCCGGCTCATTTGTTAGAACATTTGCCTAGCTTGCACAAAGCCTGAGGATTTCAGTATGTTTTACTAGACAGGGTGTGCCACACCAAATCCAGCAGATTCTGTGTGACAAGTCCCACAGACTGAGGTGATAACTTCAAAAGAAGGAGGTCTCCTAGAACTGGTTGTATAACTCTTTGGCTGGAGAAAAATATTGAGCAATTTGTTTGTTCTATTTTTTCCATATTTATGAAATGTTCTTGAAAGCCTATGCTGACATTTTAAGCAAGAGAAATAGATAAGAAACTATTCCCTGAGATGAGGTCACTAGCTACAACCTCATCTCCGGGAAAACCAGCGCTTTCCAAAAGATTCACATAAGTACAAATAGTAATATGATAAAAAACTTTTCCCAAAATAAAATTTCATATGGCTATATGTATGTCATAGAGAACAGGCTTAAGTGTTTGCTAAAGAAAGCTTTTAATAAGAAAGAATTAAAAATAGCTCAATATTCCAAAGACTCACAAGAACTAGGTGATAGATATTAAACAATAACTGATCATAAAAATGTATTAATCTGACCTAGGATATACACAGGTAGCCTCGGATGACTCTGTGTTTTGGTTTACCTTGATGATTTGTTTGCTTTACTGTGCTAAGTGACAATGACGTCATCTGTTTTATTTAGGTTTGCTTCACTAAACAACATCCTCTGAGAAATATCTGTTTCATTCTGTATAAAAAGCCTTGCTTGAGAACTTCAAAATACACTCAGATTCAAAGTGCCTCTGTGTTTGTTTCTGTTTGTCACTGCTAACTCCTTACCAACCTAGTCTTCGAGGACCCTCATCCCAGGGACCCCCATACCCGACTTGGGTGGTCCATGGAAAGGGTGGCATATGCCTGTAACACACTCAAGGTGGGCATTAGAGGCAGAAAAATCAGAAGTTCAAGATCATTCTTGGCTACATAGCAAAATCAAGGCTATTGTAGGTTACATGAGACCCTGACTTGAATAAAATAAGCAAATAAAACAACCAACACCTTTCTATAAAGTTAAAGTCATTAAGCAATTGGCATTGGTAAGAGTAAACGAAGAGGTCAGTGGAGGACTGGGGTTGTATCTCAGTTGATAGAGTGCTTGTCTAGTGCACATGAGCTCTGAGTTCTTGATTAGATCCTTAGTGCTGCATAAAATTGAGTGTGGTAGAAGATGCTTGTGATCCCAGCATTGAGGAGTCAGAGACGGGAAGATCAGAAGGTCAAGGTTAACCTTGTCTACTTAGTAAATTCAAGGCCAGACTGTTCTCTAGGAGGCCATGTCTAAGAAACAGTAAAGCCAACAAAAACTTTAATGTAAAGCTATTGTGATAAGACAATGGGATTGGAAAAATGAGTCAATAAAAATATCAGCAGGATAGAGTATCAAGACTAGAAATGGACCAAGAAAAACATAGTCCATTAATCTTCTAAAAGGGGGAAAGCAATACCACAAAGAAAAGAGACTTTTCAACATCTACTTGCAAAAAAAAAAAAAAAAAAAGAATCTGTCATAAGCCTTACCCCCTTCAAAGAGGGCAAACAAAAGTAGAGCACAGTCCTACATGCAATGCAAACCATACAAACTCTGGATGGTAGCACAGAAGAAAATCTAAAGGTCTAAAGATGAAACATTAAAATCTAAATGAAACATGAAAATCTAAATCTAAAGATGAAACAAACATTAAAAACAGAATCCGTGAAAGAAATAATTAATAAATGAACATCACTAAAATTAATTTTTTTTCCCTTTCCAATGGACAATTTTAATAATGAAAAGATAGGCCACTGATTTGAAGAAAATATTGACAAAAATCAAACAAAAACAAAACCCCAAAAACAAAGGAAACAAAAAACACTTCATGCCAGGTGGGCATTGGTGGTGCATGCCTTTGATCCCAGCACTCAGGAGGCAGAGGCAGGTGGATCTCTATGAGTTTGAGGCCAGGTCGCTCTACAGAGCTAGTTCCAGGACAGTCTCCAAAGCTATATGGAGAAACCCTGTCTCGAAAAACCAAAACCAAAACCAAAACAAAACAAAACGAAAAACACTTCATATCCCCTAAAGGCTGATAATCCCAATCACCTCAAGACCTCAAGACTCAATGATTAAAAAAGAAAAAGCTTAGAAAGGGAAAATAAACATATGAAGAGGTGACCACATTATGTGTCACCAGGGATGTGTAAATAGACAACAGTGAGATGCCATAACTATCAGAATGGCAGAGTTCTGGAGCCCTGTGGGCATTTCAGAACTGGCGAACACAGAATAGCACAGCCACTGTGGGTGGCAGTTCATTGAGTTCTTACAAGCCTAAACATACTCCTACCATGCATAGCAGCCAACAATAGTCCTTAGCAGTTGTCTGTTGTGGTGTGGATGAGATGCCCCTTAGTCCAAGCATTTGGATACCTGGTCCCTAGTTTGAGGCAGTTTGGGGAGGTTCAGGAGGCATGGCCTTTTTAGAGAAGGTATGTCACTGAGGTTTGGCTCTGAGGTTTCAAGGGTCACATACCATTCCAAGTAGACTCTTTCTCTGTTTCCTGTTTATAGTTCAAGATGTAAGCTATCAGCTGACATGCCTGCCTACTGCCATGTCTCCCTACCGTGATGGTCATGGACTCTTTCTTACCCCTCTTTAGTCTTAAGTCCCAAATAAACTTTTCCTTCTGAAAGTTGCCTTGGCCATGAATCTTTGTCACAGTAATATAAAATTAACTAATACATTGTTCAATCAAGTTGCATACTAATGTCCATACAAAAGCCTGCACATGATGTACACAGCAAATCTACTCATAACTCCTCAAGCTTGAACTAAGGAATCCTTCAGAAGGCCAGTTGATAACTTAGCTATGGAATTTCCAAATATAAGCCCCCCCCAAACATGGAGGAAATTAAAATACATGCCACTAATCAAAAGAAGTCCATCTATATGATTTCTACTATATGATATTCTGGAAAAGGCAAAAGTATGAAGACACCTAAAAACATGATTATTGGTGGCTAAAGAGTAGAAAGTAAACAAGCTGAGTGCAGAGGAATTTTGGGGTGCTGAAATTTCCCTTTATGATGCTGTGTGATGGTTAGCGTTAGATGTCAATATGATGGAATCCAGGATCAACTAAGAGACACACCTCTGGGCATGCCTGTGAGAGACTATGGTTTATGAAAATTATCAAGACAATTATCAATATTAAGTTATTTGCAATAGGAAGATTCACCTAAACTGTGGACGTCACCATTCCCATTTGCCATCCTCTGCCTCTTGGTCTTTTTGTGTTGTTGTTTGTTGTTGTTGTTTTATTTTTCCAGACAGGGTTTCTCTGTGGCTTTGGAGCCTGTCCTGGAACTAGCTCTTGTAGACCAGGCTGGTCTTGAACCCACAGAGATCCTCCTGTTTCTGCCTCCCAAGTGCTTGGATCGAAGGCGTGCGACACCACTGCCTGGATTGCCTCTTGGTCTTGTTGGGACTTCAAGTTTGTCTTCAGGGTCCTGACATGATGTTTAGGTTTAAATAGAGGCCAAGAGGTATGTACACCTAGGCAGTCGTGGTCAAGGTGTGGCCTCACCCATCACTGACAAGCTAACTACAGCTCTTCTTCCATAGTCTGATAAGTTTCATCACTATGAAATCTCTTCCTTAGAGACAAGTTCTTCCTCATTGGTGGGATTTATAGCCAAAGCCCCTTTCTTTCTTCCATCATAAGACTCTTGAGGAAATTTTAATTCCTAGGAAACCATTTTGTCAATAATCTGGTGGTCAGTGTGAGGGGCACAAGTGTTTGTCTTCAGAATATCGTCCTTCCTTCCAAGACAGTTACAGGCTGAACAGCGAACACTTAGAAACTCATGGCTCTGTAAAACAGAAGCAAATATATATGCTATTTCACAGGAAGGGATGGGATGAGGAGAGGGAATCAATTATGTCTTCTTAATGTGAAAGTTAGGGCAGGAAGAGCGTGGCCTTGTGTTTCCTCTTCTTTATTTTTTTTCTTCCTGGAGTGTTGTCCTGAGCCATCTGCACCCAGTGCTTGGGGATTGAAAGCTTGAAGGTGGACCCAGGTCCTATAGATGGATCCGAACAGTCAGAGAGTGAAAGAGGAAATTATTAGTCTTCCCTAGAAACATGCATTTATGCGCCACATTCATGTCCGATCCCAGCATTCTCACGCATTATTTTGTATTTCTATTCATCACAGTCTTTGGGAGAGCCAGCTGTTAGGTTATATTGCTCCATCTCTAAGTGGTAATATATTTTCTTTTTTATTATTATTATTTCTTTTTTTTTCTTATTTTACATATTGATCCCAGTTCCCTCTCCCTCCCTCCCTCCTTCCCATGTCCCCCCCCACCTCCCTCTCATTCCATCCACTCCCCCACTCCACTGGGAGGATGATGCCTTCCAGGAGGGATTAACAAAATCTGTCAAGTCATTTGGAGTAAGGTCTAGGCCCTCCCTCCTGTCTCTAGGTTAAGGGAGTATCCCTCCATGGGGAATGTGCTCCCAAAGTCCTTTTGTGCACCAGGGATACATCCTGGTTCCACTGTCAGAGGTCCCTTAGTCTGTCCAGGCCTTCTAACTGAGACCCGTGTTCAGGGGGTCTGAGTGGGTCCAATGCTGGATTCCAAGATATCAGTCTGGGGGAAGAATATGGAACGCTTCATGACTTTGCGTGTCATCCTTGTGCAGGGGTCATGCTAATCTTCTCTGTATCGTCCCAATTTCAGTATATGTGCTGCCGAAGTGAACACGGTAATACATTTTCAATAGAAGATCTGCAAACAGCCATAGAAATACATGAAAAATTATTCAATATCTTTAGCCTTCAGGGAAACGCAAATTAAAAAATGCAAAACTACATTGAGATTCCATCTCATCCCAGGTAGGATGTCTATGTTCAAAGAAACAATAAACTGGGGAGGGTGGTGTGGAGAAGGGAGGGAAAACATTTCTGCACTGCTGGTGGGGATGCAAATCAGTGTCACCATTAGGGAACTCTGTGTGGAGGTTACTCACAAAGCTAAAAACAGAACTGCTGTACATTTCTAAGATTTGCCTGGGGGAGGGAGAGGAAAGAAAAAGAAAATAAAGGAAGAAGTCAAAGTTAGCTGAGTATAGTTTTATCAGCACACCAATGGCTATTGCTACTTCAGACTCAAAAGCCAAGTTGAGGAATCACCCTAGAGTTCGTCATTGAATAGAGAAACATGTCCTTGAAATGCAGTAGAGTGTTATTATCTCCCCCAATTTAGGAACGGGGACTCAGAGATTCAGAGAAACTCAATAAATGACCATGAGTTTTATGCAGCCATAAAGAGATCACCATGCTAAGTTAATAAGCCATACTTACCAGGATGGGCATCAGACATGTTCTACTATGTCTGTAATCTGGGGAATGGGGAGGGAAATAAAAGTAAGGGAGGAGGAACTATCAAGAATGCAGAAGGGTCATAGAATAAGAGAGGGTAATAGAGGGGGTGAATATGATCAGAGAATACAACTAATAAAAATAATTAATAAAAAACCTAAAAGTATCTATTTTGGAATATACACACATAACACACACACACACACACACACACACACACACACACACATTCTGAGCCCCTATATGTTTGTATTTAGTAAAGGACAGAGCTTGTCCTTTGGCATTTCTTTTGAGAGGGAGGAACAGGCTTGAGCAGAGAAAGGGCATGAGTCAGTGTAAGTGGACAAGAGAGGCTAACAGGAGACATGGAGGAAGGTTGAGACCTGCAGAGCATGATAGCCCCATTTATGACACATTGCAAATGAGAAAGCTATGGGAGCAAGGTTACCCCTACCTTCTCCTCCCTTTCTTGAAAAGTGGCCATAAGAGAATTCTCTGACTTTTTTCACCTGAAAGTAGACTGTTGGACCCTTATCACAGAGAAGCCCTGTCTACACTCAGAAGCTGAGCGGCCGACCCCACGTTCCAGTTTAGCACCATGGGGCTACCGTCCCTTTCTGGCCTGTCATACTTCTCCATGACTGTTCTTCCCCCATGAAACCAAGCATAGCAACCCACAGTTTCCCTTGGGGTCTTTAGGCTTCATTTCTGAGGGCTTCAGTGCCAAGCAAAACATCACTTCAGTAAATCTGCATGCTCTCTTTTTGTGCTGGGGGTGTCAGCTGCTCTCTCTCTCTCTCTCTCTCTCTCTCTCTCTCTCTCTCTCTCTCTCTCTCTCTCTCTCTCTCTCTCTCCCTCCCTCCCTCCCTCCCTCCCTCCCCCTCTCTCTCTCTCTCTCTGTGTGTGTGTGTGTGTGTGTGTGTGTGTGTGTTTATCTCCTAATGAGGTTTATAGATAGTTTCCTTGGGCAGAACACATCAGCAACCTGTATTGAATGGCAACCACAGGCAAGCACTTTTCCAAATGCTCCCCAGCTCTCTACCTTAACCTTCCCTTGAAATACTGTAAAGTTGTGTTTTTTCCTGTTTATGGGGATCCTGAGGCTCAGAGAAACTAAATAATTGACCAGAAGAACCCAGTAAAACATAAGAAGAACTGAGGTAAGGTACTTAACACACAAAGTTGAGGGAGTTAAGTGCTGGGGTTCCTGTGAGAACATTGTCCACAAACACCTAGAATGTAGGTAGAGTTTCCTGTCACTCTCAAATAACCACCCAGTCTTAATGTTAATTGCAAATGCTTAGCCAATAGCTTAGGCTTGTTAATAACTAGCTCTTACATTTAAATAAACTCTTATTTCTTATCTATACTGCCTCATGGCTCATGGCTTGTTCACTCACTCGTTTTTATACATCCAGTTTCCTCCAAAGCTGGTTGGCTGGCATCTCTCTCCTGACTCCACCTTTCCTTATCCCATCATTCAGTTTGGCCTTCCTGCCTAGCTTTATCCTGTTCAGCTATTGGCCAGTAAGCTTGTTTATTAAACCAATCATAGTGGCATATATTCACACAGTGTACAGGAATATTCCACAGCAATAGAACCCTGTCTTTGAGGACATTTTTGCATTTCCTTTCAAAATACCCTTTGGGTATTTAGGTAATATTGTACTATGCATAAATTATTGTGTATTTTTAAATGAGGAAATCTACACAGCCATACAAATACAAATACTTGCTGGACCATTGGCTCAGGAAACTGTTTGGTACTTACTGCCTACAATACCCCTGCTTTCAGCCACTCTACCGAAGATGTGGACGAAACAGTCTGGGTGACAACAATGGAGTGAGGACTGAAAAGAGGCAGAGTTGGAGCGACTGTCAGCCATTCTGCTTTTGAGTTTCCAGCAGACAATCTTTAGAATTGTATGTTTCTTGAACATTTTAAAGTTGATTATCGAAACTTTCAACTTAAATGTGGATAGTTGCAAAGGATTCATTTTCTACTTTTGTTTAATTTGACATAAAATTGATATATAATTTTAAAGTCTTCATTGGAGTCTTATTGAAACACAATAAAGAAACTTTAATTTTATTTGCTTATCTCTTAAACTCTTTGAAATCATACTTTATTCACAGTAATCCTTTTATCATTATTTTCTGTTCTTGCAAGCTTGAATATATTTCTGGAACAATAACAACAACAAAACACGGAAACTGGCTTTAAATTTCCTTTGACTATAGGACCCTGAGTATTTAAAAGTCTTCTGGATTCATCACATCTAATCATTACAATTATTAGTTGTATTAAGTTGGTGCTTAGTGTCTATATTATAGACATTAAAGATTTTAAATAGCAACCAAAATTGTGTTATAAATACAACCCTTATACAGATGGGCTATTTAAAAGTTATTTTACATGTTCATGTTATTGTTAGTGAGAAGAGATAGGGTTCAGCTCCCATTCTTTCTATTACATTTTATAGATGTTAAGGGTTAAGAAACTCCATTCCCTAAAATAAGCTGGTGGAGTGAGATGAGTTTTGGTACAGGAAGGCACTCATGTCCCAAGACACAGGCACACATGTGTAGTGGTGGTCCCAAAAGATGATGTTACATAGTGACTGACATACTAGCTATCCTTTCTTCATTTTTGTAAGTAGCTGTGAGGCAGGAGAGGAGCATGAACAATATGAAAGAAAACAGTTGGCAGAGGAAGACTTGGACCTCCTCCTAACTGAACTACTTGCAAATAACAGAGAATGTTAGGGCGTGGAGAGATGGCTTGGTGGTCAAAAGCACTTATTTCTTTTGCAGAGGACCCAGGTTCAGTTCCCAATACCCACATGGTGACTCACAACCATTTGTAACTTCAATCCCAAGGGATTTGACACTCCCTTCTGACCTCTGCAGGTACCAGACACACTTGTGATTCACATATATGGATGCAGTCAGAACACTTATCTACCTAAGATAAATAAATCTGAAACAACGCAATCAAACAAAACCAGAGCATGCGCAAGAAAAACCCAGTGACCACAATCACCGGAGAAAGTGAGTACTGTTTCAATGGCCCAAGAAGGACTAGGAGTCATGGCCCTTGGACCTTTTCCAGTTCTCTAGTCCAAGTGACTTTCTCTCCCCTAACAAACTCTTTCTACATCTCTTACCATCCATTCGTCCCTGGCCCAGGTCTTTGTTCTGGGACAAGGACCTAGAAATCTGTGTGGGTGCCTCCTGGCTCAGCTTTGTGCCTGCAGCAGCTCTATGGTATTAAAGGCAAATTTATCAACTGTTGCATTTCTCAGAATGTATCCCCTGCCTTTAAAGGATCCACAAGTATACGTGCTAACAAAGTCATAGTGATTTGCGTGTAGATTTGGCTGTCATTTGGATTGAAAAGGATTTTGTCACCCAATAGTGACCCACTCACAATCTCAACACCAACTCTCTGAAGTCACCTTAGGCCTAGACACATCTAGACACACATTCCCTAAATAACACACTTCTCAAGTTTTCTTCGGAAAAACTACCAGAATTTATTCTAGGATGGGTTGAAATTGGTTTTTTGAGAACAGAAATGCACAGAAACCATCTCAATGGTAAATGAAGTTTTGATGTAACAAGCTCAAAATCCACCCAAAAAAACACTAGACCTGTAAAGAGGTGTGACTGTTTACACCTGGGCAAAAGAACTGGAAAATTTGAATATTTCACCAAAAAGTAACTTTACCCCTTTTCCTTTCAGTTAAGTTCACTCCCAGCTGATATGGAAAGCAAATTTGTGTATTCCACTCCTGTGTGTGTGTGGTTTTTTTTTTTGTTTTGTTTTGTTTTGGTGTGTGTGTGTGTGTGTGTGTGTGTGTGTGTGTGTGTGTGTGTGTATGTGTCTGTCTGTCTGTGTCTCTTTCGCTCTGTTTCTCTTCCTTCCCTCTTTTTCTGTCCTGGCCTCTTGACTTGATGACTGCACAAAAGACCTTCTGAAAAATTCAGGAGCCATTGCTCTATAAAGGTCAACCTCCATTTAGTATCAAACCCAAGATTTTAAATTGATTTTATCCTGGATGTCTCTAAGGGTTTTAAGACCTAAGGAAATGCTAGGAGTTGGTAGTCTAAAGTCACTAGACAGAAATTAGCAGTGTTGGAAGCCATTGAGGATGGACCCCACTTCATAGTTGGCTTTGAACACCATTTCTGGGTCTCCAGCAATATCAGAAAGAACAACTTCACAATCACCTTAGGACTTAAAATACCAGATGAAAAGGTGAAGGTTATCAGGGCTCTGTTGAAACTCATTAACTGTCAAAAGAATGGAACCTGAATTCCATTTCTGGCCCTGGGTAGAGATACAACATTCCAGTAATCAACAGAGGCAAAAACACTTCATCCTATACATTCCTCTGTCAGAATTAATCGATGTAAGTCTAACAATCATCTGGGTGGAAGATTTACCAGAAGATTATTCTGGGGCTAAGGGAGGGATAATTGTTTCTCTCTAATGAGATAGCATCCTTACCCCTCCCAGAAGCTCCTCCCCCATGTAGTTGCTTGCAGAGCATCCTCCAGCTAAGTCTATCTGCTTTTCTGAGTTCTGACTAAAAAACACAACTTGCTTTTTTCTATCTCTTTATCAGATACCAGCCAAAAGATACCCCCAACACTCTGGGAGTCCTTATCATTTCTCTGACCATAACCCATCCTGGGCCTTCTAGCTCCATGTTTTACTTAAAAGTCATGAGTTTCCCTCCTCTCTGGCTCCTTCTTCCTGGCAGCTTGGAGATGAGAACTTTCCTGCCTTATTGTTTTTTTTCTTTCTAAGCCGATAAAATGCTCCTTGAGCTCCCTTCTGAGCCAATGTTTAGACTGCGTAGTCAGAAGACCAAGATTCCACAGAAAAGAATGTAGAATTCCCTAGGTAGAGTAGGTGAAGTGAGTGCTACCCTTTCTTTGTCTTGAAGGATCTTAGCAAATGAGGGATGGGCACAGAGGGGCCATATGTAGTCCGGATAACCTCGGGTTCATCAGTTTCAGGTTCTTCTTCAGCCCCAGTGGTTTTAGCAAAAACACTTAACTAGGCTTTAAGGGTCTGCGAACAGGTTTCTGTAATGATCCCTGAGAAGCCCCTGAGCAGGGAGTGATGGGTGAGAATGCTCTGAAGGCTGAGGTGGAGGAGGGTGGGAACAGAGCCAGACAGGTCAGCGAGGGTGGGAAGGTAGTGAGTGCCGTCACAGAAAAGGACAGGAATTCATTCACCTTCAAGTCTGGCCTCTGCTATTCCGTTGCCACTGACACGAGCCACTCAGAACCCAATGTTATTGACTTGTATGCAGAAAACCAATCCAGCAGAGCAATGCGCATTTCACTAGAGACAGGACATTGGAGGGGCTGATTTTTATTGCAGGATTTAATGAAGAAAAGAACTAACGAAGATGAAGACTAGAGTGGCATTCATCAAGGAAGTTCGGAGCAGAAGATAGAGGGCACAGTTTGGTAGGAGGACTCATGATCAAGGCTGAGCAGGTGGCTTCTGTGTCCCTGGTTTCTGTCATTAGCACAGATTTATATGCGGATGTGCTTCCTCATCCCAAATTAAGTTAAAATGTCCTTTGGGCTGGAATAATCCAGTCCCAGTTCTATCTCAACTGGAAATAGGATCTTTCTTCACTTCAAAACTTCTAGCCTTTCGTTTGCATGGGACCTGGTTTCTAAGGCAACATATGTGATGTTTCCAGTGTCATTCGGAAGCAGGCTGTGTTTCTGATCAGTCCACTCACTTGCAAATTGACAGGTCTGTATTAATTCAAGGAAATGTTTGCTTTTGGATTTACATCATTAGGGCTGTAATTCAAAATCACCCTAGTTAGGGTTAGGCTCCAGCTGGAAAATCAATTAAGCTAATATTTAAAAACCATCTCTAAATGAGAATGGAATTGAAGCAAGATTAAAATTTAAAATCCTCGCTTGAATTGGAAGTTCACGTAATTCATTTATTAACTGATCCTGAGTACATAATGACAAAACTGAAAAAAAAAAATGAAATGAGTTTCTCAGTTTTTAGCATAACCTTTACCTGTGTTCACTAAAATAAACCACTTACTGGCTTTATGCTGAAATTCTGCTAACTGTAGCTTTCAAGCACACACACACACACACACACACACACACACACACACACACACCGCCTAGAGTATATATTATATTATATAGTGGGATGTTCCTCGGTAGATGGTAACTAATGTGAAAGTTAAAAAAGAGGGGGCGGGGCCTCATTCCAGGCACTCACCTGGCTGGTCTCAAGCAGATCATACCCTGAAGAGAGAAGGGAGGGGTCTCAAGTGGCTGGGAGACGATTTTTACTTAGGTTTTCCATTATCCTAACAACTTGTTTCTTTCTCTCCCAGAGACAACTCATTAGCAAATGCCCCTAAGAGGTACTTCCTTTGTGACTTGGCAGCTGTCATTGTTAGGCGTTCACCAGACCCCAAGTGCCCTTCTGTGTATTTCTGGAAAGCTGTTCATCGCCTTTAGCTGAGCAAACAAACGGAGCTGTTTAAACTGTTAAAATACAGTGCCAAACTCATTTATTTGTGCATTTTCAAGTTGCATTTAAATGAAAGGTTCAGGCTAATTGGTTCTAGGAATAGTATCAAAAAGCAGTCCTAGAGGGCGGGTAATTAAGTGCCTTCATTCTGGGCCGCAGCCGACCTCACATAGAAGGGCATCCTGGCCCTATCTTCCCGGTGCCTCTGTTTATGCCTTCTAGCTTGGTGTCTGAGGGTGGTGAGGGTTGCAGCCGGAGGGGTCCCCGGTGGTGGGCTGTGGGCGGCCCAAAGAGGAGGAATGGAGTTAATTATGGCCCAGTGTTGGCAGCCAGAGTTCCAGGAGGCCAGGCTCGGTCCTGCCCTCCACCTGGACTTGGGACCAGGGCAGACCCAGGAGATCCCTGCCTGCAAAGGGGCTCCTATCCCAATGTCAAGCATGTTTTGAATTTGTGTGCTTTAAGTGAGGTGGGAAGGGGATAGCTGGGGGCTTGGAGCTTCTGTCACTTCTCATTCTCCTGTCCTCCAGCGATCCCACCCACCATCCTCACCCCCCCCTCCACCCATCCGCAGCAAGTCACTGTCATCTCTCAGCAGGGCAAGTATTCCTGTGCTCCTGGCATGACAGGAACTAGCAAATGAAAAACTGACAGGAAGGAGGAAAAGAGCGAGGGGGAGGAAGGGGGAGCGAAAGCCCCCACCTCTTCCCACTCAATTTTGAGCCGGTGGCCAGGCATTTTTATTTTGCAGTAGGCAGAGCACATTGGCTTTCCTGAGCCAAAACAGTGAGATGCCACCATCCTGACAACCTCACCAAAATGCCCAAAGTGAAGTGGACATACTGGGTATTTGAGACAGTGGTAATAAGCCTGGAGATGCGGGATCAAAGGAAATCTAAATTTATTTTCTTCAGACAGGGTCTCAAGCATCCCACAAAGGTTGGGAATTTTGTATTTAGCCAAGGATGACCTTGAACTCCTGGTCTCCACCTCCAGAATGCTCGGATTAATGACATGGACCACCACAGGTTAGGTTAACCAGTCTTGGTTTTTAAAGAAACTGACTGCAGTGGAGTTCATACAGAGCCAGATGGTTGTGACTCGGTTCTGTTTGAACAGTTATAATGCTGGGGCTCTGGCCCATCATTCAATTGCTCTGTGTCACCACACCTCATTTGTGAATCACTCATCAGTTTGTCTTCCCCCATCTTCAAACTTACTATAAAATTACCGTTCTAAAAGTTGAGATCCTTCAACAGTAATATTCTCATATAGTTTGCTTACAATGTATTTATTTATGCCAGCTGTTTTTTACTCACATGATGGTTGTGTGGAAATCTTAGCTTTAAAAAATGATATTTTAGAAGGACTAGAAGCAAAGAAAGTGAGTCAATTCATTCTCTAGGAGTTGATGGTTCATCTATATGAAGATACATACATGGATTTTAAGGTGGCAAAGCCCCTCCCTCACCATTAAAAGTTGAGGAAAATATTACAACCTGTTTTGACAAAAGGTTAGCATTAATACATAAGAAAGATATTACAGTCAACGAGAAAAATTCAAATATGTCATCAAAAATCAGGGAAAACCATTTTCCAAAGAATTAAATTACAAATGGTAGTTAATTAATAAAGAAATATCCATATAGTAATACATATAAGTATATATTTGAAAAGGTTCCATTTCTCAAAATTGACAAAAAGAAAATGAGTGTTGGTAAAAGTCTGAGGGGCCAGAGGGACCTCCTGACTGGAAAGCTCATGGGACACCTCTGCATTAGCTACGGGGCGGTGGTTCTCAGCCTTCTTAGTGCTGTGACCCTTTCATACAGTTCTTGTTGCTGTAGTGACCCCAACCACAAAGTTATTCCATTACTACTTCAGAAGTGTACTATTGCTGTTATGAATCATAATGGGAACATTTGTGTCGTCAGGTGACCTTAGCCGACTCCTGTGAAAGGGTCATTCAAATCCCCAATGGGGTCACAACCCACAGGTTGAGAACCACTGAGGGAAGAGACTTCGACCTTGAAAAGATTCACCCTGAGAAATCAGGTTTGTAAGGGTCACTGTTGTTCACAATGGTTAGAAATGGAAAAAACAAAACAGAGATGGGGTCAGATCTATAAAGACAATAATTGCAAAATGTATTTATTTGTGTATGTATACTTACATTTATGTGAACAGGTATTGATATACTACTACTAGGGTTATTAAATTATTTAAACAAACATATAGACATACAGTACGTGAACAATTTATGCATTTTGCATTTATTTAACATTAATTTTTCCAGTGCCTGGGACTAACTCAAGCATATTAGCCATGCCTTATTCGATTCGGGAAAGCAATACGGCATAGTGGTTTAGTGCATGAAGCCAGACTGATGGATGAAATCTACTCATTTCAAGACACCTTAAGGGTTGTTGGGCTTTGAATAAGTTGCTTGATATGTGAGTGCAGGTAAGAAATGCAGACTGTGGAGGGTAAAGCTGGGATCAAATGACATTTAGCTCTGGGCTCAGAGCCTGAATTCTTAACCAATGGCTATATTGAGCAAAAGAAAGCAAGCTGAGATGGAGGGTGACAGGGAGGGGTAATAGACAGACATGGTACAAGGTACTCAACCATCTATGCTGTAAGTACTTTTGAGAGACGTTTTTTTGTTTTGTTTGTTTGTTTTGTATTTTGTTGTTAACTTTTTGGGGTTTTGCTTGTTTGCTTGTTTGTTTGTTTGTATGTGTTGAGACAGTGCTTCTCTGTGTAACAGCCCTGGCTGTCCTAAGAGGTTTTATGCTGTTACAGGCTTTGGATTCCCAGCATTTGCTCCATACCTGGTACCAGATGGATATTAGTAGAATAGATGCAAAGGCCCTGATACAACAGCAGAAATCCTTAGTTATGGGCCCATGGGCTGTACACTCAAATTTATAATTAAAGAAAACAGAAGAAAGACAGACAAGGATAGGCCAGAACAGGGATGCTTGTGCTGGTGGGGAGGTGGGAAATGATGCTTGAGGAGCTCCCATAGCTTGAAGGCTGCTCCAACCACTTATTAGCATCTCTAGGTCTCCAATTAGAGCCCCACGTTTCCTAAAGGGTTGGAGAAATGCCCTGCGGGCTTGTCCCCAGGGGGCCTTTAGCCTTCTAATCAGCCAGATGGCAGCTGCAGGAAGTGGCTGCTAAAGTGACAATCACAAGGTAATGTTGACAGCCCAGGAACCACGAAGAAGCTTGGTGTGGAGTTTCTTATCCTGGGACCCTAACACAAGCCTTGGTGGTTGGGGTTTCCTGTATGAACTGGGAATAATGAAACAACACAGCTATTTC
This sequence comes from Cricetiscus sungorus, assembly GCA_030556225.1. NCBI lineage: Eukaryota > Metazoa > Chordata > Mammalia > Rodentia > Cricetidae > Cricetiscus > Cricetiscus sungorus. The sequence goes on from JANBXA010000731.1 coordinate 26,119,029, forward strand.
ATAGAATTAACAGGAAGTGTGGCCTTGAAAAAAAAAGTCCTAGATGAAAATGTCCTTGTGGGAACGTTGATAATCTATCCCTGCCCTAAAGAATCTCAAAATCTATCCACTTTGAGAGTGGCCTGCAGTGTTCGTGGTGGTGTGCCCATGTATTTATTTACTTACTGTGTTTACATGAAATGCCTTTCAGAAGAAAATAGACTCTGACTTTTTAGGAACTCGCTGTAAATTCCAATATCTGTGAGGGAAAAGGGACCAGGGAAGCGTATCTATCACCAGGGACTTTTCTGGTCATTATCGTCTTAACATCTTGGCTCCCTTCACAAGGGCAGTATACTGGTTCTGATGTGTCAGCGGAAAGGGAACAGAGGCTAATAAAAATGCCACTGAGCCCTTTGGAAAGATGGCAAACAGAGGGAGGGCCCTGCCTGTGTAGACTCAAGCTACAGACCTCACTAGGCACCTGTTCCTAGAACTGGGACAACATCCAGTCCTATAATTGCTAAAAGACATACACCTGCCACTTAATTTCCGTGGTGCCTCCAGTGAATTCTACCTAATGCTAGACAGCAAAGATGTCTGTTCATTCCTCTTTCTTTCTGTTTGCACATCTGCCCACTTACCTACCTCAAAGACAGAGTGATTGTTTGCAGCTGCATGTAATAGGCTGCTGCTGTTGGTACAAATTCTCTCTCATGGGAAACTGATATGATAAATGGATTGCAGCTTCCTATCAAAACAACATTATAATTGACAGCTCAGATCAGCTCAAACTTTTAGGAAAAATTACAAAGACAAAATATTTGCCAGACAGACACAAGTACCCACCTCCCTGCACTGAACCAAAATTGTAAGAATATCCAAGACACGGAATCTGATAAATGGAAGGGATTTTAATAAACTCTTCATTTCATAACTGAGATATAAAGAGTTGTCACCCCCAAAAAACTCCAAAAAAGTTAAGGTGGAAGTCCTGTTCCTCTTCTCACACCCATATTCCTTTTCTGATATCTTATTTATGTGCCCAGAAGAAATTCTAACTCTCTTTCTCCTTCCCCTCCTCCTCTCTCCCCTCCCTTCTCCCTCTCTCTTTCATCTCCCCCTTTCTGTCCTTCCCTCCCTTCTCCTTTATCAGTCTGTCCATCCGTCTGTCTGCCTGCCTACCTGTCTGTCTGTCTGTTTATATATCCATCCACTCACGCATTCATCATAGGGATAAAGGGAATACTCTGTCCCCCGAACCCCAAGGGTTTAGAAACTGAGTCCCCTGAAGTGGGCAGGCAGTGTACAGATTCACAGGATGGGAGGTGTGTAAGTTAATTGTGCACATGACCACCTCACAGGTAAGTGAATGTCTAATAAGTTAGTTATTAAATGCCATCTTTATAGAGGAGGATATAAGCAGTTTTAAAGGACAAGGGAAGCTTTTGTAGGGTCTATTAATGAACCTGAAGCACAGACCTCAGCCTGTGTTGAAGTTCTCCTGTGCTCTGATATGGTGTCCCCCATCTAACTTTTCTTACCACATAACGCTCTGGAGGATTTGCCTAAACACAGAGTCATTGGAGAAAGCTGGTACCTGCATTTGAGGGAGAGAAGAGGGAAAGTGACAGGAAGGTGGGAGATCAGAGAGACCTTAGTTCTGAGGCTGTTTTAGTTCAAAGTTCTTAGCATGTTGGTGCCTCAAACTTTGAAGTATTGGTTCCTGAGCCCCAATATTGCATATCTGTTTTTCACAGTGTTCAAATAAGGAACCAGAGCAAACACGTGCATATGGAGTGAGAGACACAGCCATAGTTAATGTGTCTAAATTAATGGCTAGTAAAAAATAGATGTGATACAAAATAATAAATGTAAAAGTTGTATCTTTTAAGGTCATTATTGTCTGCTTTATCTGCATTGGCATGTTCAGGTCTTGCTGGCGTAGGATCCCCAGACTCTGGTGGTGTCATCTAAGTCTTTCTGCTGTTGGATGTGTTCTTATATCGTCTTCTTCCCATCTCTTCATCCAGTGAGCACAGGTGGGGTCTCTCCCTCTTCTGCTGCGTATGGGTTCAAAGCTCTATCCTCTCTCTCCTGAAGGGTGCAAGGGCAAGGCAGTAATGGCTGGATGCATTATTCTGGATGCCTCCAGGACCCTCTGGGGGATATGGTGGCAGGAAGGGTCTGGCAGCCTTAGCCATCAGGGAAATGCAAATCAAAACAACTCTGAGATACCATCTTACTCCTGTCAGAATGGCTTAAATCAAAAACACCAAAGACAGTTTATGCTAGAGACATGTATAGAAAAGGGAACATCCCTCCACGGCTGGTGGGAGTCCAAACTTGTACAATCTTTTTGGAAATCAGTATGGCAATACCTCAGGAAAATAGGAATCAGTTTACCACAAGATCCAGCAATTCCACTCTTAGGCATATACCCAAAAGATGCACATACAACAAAAACAGCTATTCAACTATGTTCATAGAAGCATTATTTGTTATAGCCAGAACCTGGAAGCAACCAACTTCCCCTCAACTGAAGAATGGATAAAGAAAGAAAATGTGGTACATTTACACACTGGAGTACTACTCAGCAAAACAAACAAACAAACAAAAAAAAACAATGAAATCTTGAAATTTTCAGGCAAATGAAGGGAACTAGAAGAAACCATCCTGAGTGAGGTAATCTAGTCACAAAAAGATAAACATGGCATGTACTCACTCATATATGGATTTTAGACAGAGCAAAGGATCACCAGCCTACAATCCACACTGCCAGAGAAGCTAGGAAACAAGGAGGACTCTAAGAGAGACATACATGGTCCCCTGGAGACTGGAAAAGGGACAAGATCTCTGGAGCAAATTGGGAGCAGGGAGGGAGGGGAGATGGAGTTAGGAGAAACAGAAGGGGAGAAGAGGAGGGAGAGGAGAACATGAGGGAGCAGAAAGATTGAGTCAGGGGAAGAATAGAGGAGAGCAAGAAAAACGATACCATAATGGAGGAGCCATTATAGGTTTAAGGAGAAATCTGTCACTAGGGAAATGTCCAGAGACCTACAAGGATGACCCCAACTAACAATGTAAGCAATAGTGGAGAGGTTACCTTAAATGTCATTCCCTGATAATGAGATTGGTGACTACCTTATAGGCCATTCTAGAGCCTTCATCTAGTAGCTGATGGAAGCAGAAACAGACAGCCACAGCTGAACACTGAGTCAAACTCCTGGAATTCAGTTGCAGAAAGGGAGAAGTGATGAACAAAGGGGTCAAGACCAGGCTGGAGAAACCCACAGAAACAGCTGACCTGAAGAAGGAGAAGCTCATGGACCCCGAACTGATAGCTAAGAAACCAGCATAGGACCGACCCAGCTCCTATGAACGCGGGTATTAGGTAGATGGCCTGGGCAGTCTATGGGACCTCTGACAGTAGAGCCAGGATGTATCCCTAGTGCAGGAAGGGACTTCAGAAGCCCATTCCCCAGGGAGGGATACTCCCTTAGCTTAGAGACATAAGGGAGGGCCTAGTCCCTGTCAGAAATGACCTGACAGATTTTGATGATCCCTTGTGGAAGACCTCACCCTCCCTGGGGAATGGATGGGGGATGGGATGGGGGTGGTTGGGGGGGTATGGGAGGATGGGAGGGAGAGGGAACTGGGATTGATATGTAAAATAAAGAAAAATATTAAATAATAATAATTTTAAAAACATTGCATGCTTTACCAAGTTGTAGTAAAATATAGTGGGAGGGAGAAGCCCACACTCTTACTAAAACTGCTCTCTGAGCTGGTGATTAAATAGACTCTATGACTGGCCTGATGTCTGTCCATCCTTCTCCCTAACTGGGCAGAGTCTGTGGCTCAGGGAATACCTTAACTTCCTGCCTCTAGGCCAGTTGAATACCTAAATATTCACCCTCTGGAAAAGATGTGTACTCAGACCAGGGGCGTAAGAGTAGAGGAGCCCGTGGTGGTCTAGGGCAACTCCGACAAGGTGCCTTCTATCTTGGGGTAAATTCTGGAGTAGATCAGATCACAACTTCCTTATTTGAGGCACCCCGACAAAGCCAGCCATTGCTGTTCATTGACTAAGCACCTAGTATGTCTGCCCTTGTTTGTAAGCCTACATGCACATATAGGACATTCTCTTCTGGCCTCCAGGGTGTCGTCTCTCAGTCCCATTACACACAGCCTATCTGCTTGGCATTTGGGATATGTGAGTGAATGTGTTCCTTGTCCATGACTCTAAGGTGCTTGTTATCACGGTAGGGCCTCTCAGCCTTGGTGGGTTCCCCTCTCCCATTATCACGCTCCTAAAGAATATGTTTGAATTTTTTTGATGCCCTCTCTGAAAATGTAATGGCATGGATACACTATACGTCTGTATGTACACTGTATGTAGATCCATGCCTCGTGCATTAGAACAGTGAGATGTTCTTAAGAATGTCTGAAAGGAAGAGAGAGAAACAGGTTATCAAATGAGGTATGCTATTTTAAGCATGGTGGGTACTTAGGGAAAATGGGGGCTTTGCAGTTTCCTTTACACAAGCCCCTCCCCCCACGTGTGCACATTTACAAAGTGTCAGTGTAGACTGTTTGTCTAGAAGGCTTTCTGTTCCTTCCCCTTCTTCACTCAGCAGCGTTCTGGAGACTTAAGGGTGAAAAGAAGCAGGAAGGGGGCAGTGTAAGGATTGTGAGTGGTACAAAGGTGTGTGTGTGTGTGACAAGCTCAGGTGTCACCTGCAGTCCCTTATGTTTCTGTCTGGGCTCTGTAGTATCGTCCCAATATTTCTTTCCTTTTCCATTTTCACCTCCATCCTGTAAATCTGTATCCTCTCCATTCTGGGTAACAACCACTCTTAAATATTTATTTTGTCTTTCAGGTGGGGGCAAAGGAATGAGAAAGTTTGACACATGTTCTCTCCCAATGACACACATCAGACTGGCCGAAAGAAAAAGGGGTGGACTTTACAGGGAGACAGAGAGGGGGTGGGGTGGGGTGCTGTGGTTCTGTACTGCCCCATGCTCTGGTATGACTGAGCACTGGTGTGTCCTGGCCCCTAGGTGGATAGACATCTTAAGTCAGGGGCCCCTCTAAAGGATGTGTCCTTCCAGACTCTGAAGCCTCCCTGGGGAGCAGACAGCGGATGGGATGGGGGTTGAGGGGACAGAGGAGGAGGAGGAGGAAGAGGAGGAGGAGGAGGAGGAGGAAGAAGAAGAAGAAAGAGAGAGAGAGAGAGAGAGAGAGAGAGAGAGAGAGAGCGAGAGCTGGGATTGCCATGTAAAGTAAGCTTGTTTCACATTTAAATTAAGAAGAAGAAGAAGAAGAAGAAGAAGGAGAAGGAGAAGGAGAAGGAGAAGGAGAAGGAGAAGGAGAAGAGAATATGTCCCTCTGATATTACAGAGGCTCAGAGAAAAGCAGTCACATGGGCTAGGGACTCCTAAATGAAAACCTTACTCTCAGACACTGGACAACACTCCTTCTGTCCATACACAGACAGAAAATAGCAACTGCCACGTGGTGGCAGCAACATCTCTGGCTGGTAAGCCTGGTGGGTGATGGCTCTTTTTCTTCCCTCCACCCCTTCAGAACAATGCTTTCTTTGGGAACTGAGGGGCATTGGAAATACGTATTTCAGTGAATTTTCTTATTGTTTCTCTTTAACTTGAGAAGTCTTGGAAACACCAGCAGGCACTTTTATAATTTTTTTCTTAATGGCTTGTATTTTAAATCTAACTCATTAGACCTGTGAAGCTAGTGATTGTGCCACAGGGTTGTGGGGACAAGGAAGGTGGCCAGATGTTCTAATTGAGCCTGCCAGTCTTGGTTCTGGCAGGCTGCACTGTGCCCCTTATCTGAACCGAGCTTATGAACTGGCCTACTTCCAGAGAAGAGAGGGATCTGGAAACCAGAAGTGACAGGGACACTCAGAAGGGAAGAGGACATTTGCAGAGGAGAGATGATGTGACAGCTTCATTTAAATATTGGAAGGGCTGTCACTGAGAGGAGTTTAGAATCTGTTTGCTTGAATTTCAGCTTTGGAAGGAAACTTGGAAATTCTATAAAACACTATTTTATTAACTAGGAAGAAGGGGGAGCAAGAAGATGGGACTTGCTCATTGTCACAGGATTAGCCGATAACTGACAGAGTTGAGACCACAGCACAGACCACACACCCAGATACATTCACCATTCAGGTTGTGGGCCGTAAGGATGGGTGAGGTGAGGTGTGAGGGTGGGAGTCTCTGTTGAGGTTGAAGCAGCAGCTGCATGTGCAGAGAATTTCTGAATTGCACCGAGGGCAGCCACAGCCCAGCCACTAGAAAACCTTTTCACCACAGATTCCCTACACATCTGTTTGGAATGGTGGGCAGTAACTCACAGTGAAAAAAATTGTGTGTGTGCACTCATGTATAGAAGAGTGTTTGGAAAGTCCTCCATTAGTCAAGTCCACCAAGGCGGCGAAAACAAACAACAAAAACCCCTCTGGCCCAGCATCCCCAATGTTTAAGAGCTGTCACACTGTGTCTTGGGGGTGTGAATGTGGAGCTTCCATGAGCAGCTTCATTGGGGTTTGCTCTTGTCTTCAGTCTACAAAGTCCTTAAGCAAACAGATAGAGCATCAAAGACTTGAAATGCAGCAATATCCAAAATGTTTTCAGCTCCCACATTATATTACAAGTGGAAAATTCCACACATGATCTTACAGGATTGGTTACAGTCAAAACGCAGGCAAACTGAAATTTTAATATTTTATGGCCTTCAGGCTATGTGTACAATGTGCACATGAAGGGTAAACTAATTCATACCTTGACTTGGGTTTTATCTCCAAGATATTTCATCATGCATATGCAAATACCCCACCTTCACCCCAGTCTAAAAGCTGAAACACTCTCAAATGTTCCAGATAGGGCATATTCAACTTTCAAATGATTAAATGTGCTGTCACCTTTCTAGTAACTGATTTATTGTCTCTATTGATGTCCCTGATGGGTTGACTGTGGTCTGACACATCTCATGTAGCTTTGATCTGCATGGTAAGGAAGGGTATAGGCTGTTTCCTAGGTACAAAACACTGCCTTCATCAAGAATTTAATGGCTGTTATTGCAAGATGGGTAGGAGAGACAGAACACAAAGGAAATGTGTGCTACCATGAAGCCTCACACTCCATCTTATAGGACCACACACCGCTAGCACTAAAAGGAAGGGCGGTGATTTTGTTTTGAAATGTGTCACATGCGTTATAAAATGGGCGGTGATTTTGTTTTGAAATGTGCCACATGCGTTATAAAATGAATTTAGGTGGACCATTTTCAAGTGAAGTTATTGTGCATATGTTTTCGAAGTGCACTAGACACATCACAAGTAATATATTGTACTTCTTTGCTGAGGATGAGCTAAAGAAATTACCTTGTTAAAAAAAAAAAAGACAGACCAGAGATAACAGTGATTATTCAATGCTTTGAATACAGTTCCCCATTTAATATTGAATTCATCTAACTCTATTTAAAAACAAAACAAAACAAAAGAAACCTCAATTGAAACAAAGGAAAGTTGCATGTTTTGCCCAAATTCTTGGATACGGAGAAGGCAAATCTGCTTGAATCCAGATTCAGAAGAATTTGAATTGATTACCCAGACTTCCAACTATCAGAAAACATGCCTCCCTCGAATGTGGTCAGATCTGAGACAAAAAGCTCTGGGTCTCTGGGTCCCAGAGTACAGCAAGTCCTCCTTAAGTCTTTGTCAAAAGGATGACTGTAAAAAGTGCAAGGCAGATCCTGATTAGGAGGAAATGCTACGTGGTGTGCAGTTGTGTGAAACTTGGGTAACCCTGACCTAGTTAGTTCACTGGTCCTGGGAGTGTTCTCAGGCACTAACCTGGGCTTCAAGACTCCAAGGCTGCTCTGAGAGTAGGATGGTCAAGAGGCTCATCTCCACCCCATTCTTCAGCTTCCACCAGATCAGCTTGCTCTTGGCCAACCCTAACCCACTCGAACTTTCCTTTCCCACTTGAATTTTCTCACAGCCGCTCCTGTTGCTGCATATGAGGCAAAACCAAAATAAAGTTCCAAAGCTCCGAAACCCCCAATGGTCTGCAACAACATCATTAAGTGGATGAGGCAACAGGGACCCACAGGATGGAGAGCAAAGCAAAACTGGACCTTGTGTGCATTCTTTCTGATTTCAGCACAATGGAGCACATTGGAAAGGATCCCAGGAGTACTGATATCTAGTAGGTGGAGGTACAGTTACAGGGGTAACAATGACCTATGTAAGGATGTGTTTAAATGCTGGGTTCTTCTCTATAAAAACACCACTTTCCTTCACTTATATCCCCGAAAACTGATGATTTGGAAGAACAAATTTAGGAAGAATAGGTGAAATAAGCCAATCTAATTATTTTTATTGGCTAATGGGTGTTCAGATATAATGTAGCAAAAAAAAAAATGTTGGTGAAAGTAATATAAGTGAATAAGCCATAGATAAAAGGTAGTTAATGTACATAAATACAAGATGAATTATATGCAGGAAGTAGTAACTTTAGCAAGGGAAAGAAATACTTCTAACATAGGTGTCTTGAAGCATGCTGCAAGCAGCTCTTGAGGGGGCTTGAAGAATTGATCCAGGCAAGAATCCAAGGAAGAGGAAGATGTAGGAAAACAGGGTGGGGTGTGGGATAAACATCCATGATTGATGCTGGGTGTTGGTTGAGTGTGTGGTGGATGTGGAAATTTTCACCAAGCACAATTCCGTTTCACTGTTTCCTGTTAAGGAGGGTTATTCCTGCCGGCCTCAGAGGGTCCTGCCGCCATGGTCCCACAACCACGTGTGCCCCAAATAACACTCAGAGACTCTGTATTTGATATAATCCTTTTGGCTAGTTACCGTTATTGTTTATGGGCTAGCTCTGGAAATGAGTTAATAATTATTTCCACGTGGTCGTCTTATCAGGGAGCCGCGGCAGGCATCCTGCTTCTTCCCTGGGCTGCATCTCGACTCCTCCTACTTCCTCTTTCCTCCTCCTAGTCTCCTAGCCCCACCTATCTAGTTTTCTATTGGCCAACAGGGCTTTATTAATTAGTATGAGAAACATATATACAGAATAACATCTCCCATCAGTTTCCTTGAAATTTTCTGAGAATTTTAAATCATGAAGAAATTAAAGAGCTACACATAATGATCAGTAATTATTTTCAAAGTTTTCTTTAATGATAAGCGTGCATTTTGTTATGCTTTATGATCTAGAAATGTTTTAAAAACATATTGTGTCAAATTTCTGGAAAAGATGTAAGTTTCCAAGTTTAAACTGATTTTAAAAATTGCAAACATTAATGGGCCCCCCCAGACTGATAGCTGGGAATCCAGCATGGGACTGACTCAGACCCCCTGAATATGGGTCTCAGCTAGAAGGACTGAGCAGTCTGGGGGAATCCCAGACAGTAGAAACAGGATCTGTTCCTGGTGCCCAAAAGGACCTTGAGGACACATCCCCCATGGAGGGATACCCCCTTAACCTAGAGACAGGAGAGAAGTCCTAATCCCTACTTCAAACGACTTGACAGATTTACATGACCCAACCTGGATAGCATAGCCCTACAGGTGGAATGGGGGTGGGGGGATGGGAGGAGAGGGTGGCCAGGGTGCATGTCACAGGGTAAGAAGGTAAGAGGGTAAGAAGGAAGGAGGGTGAGAAGGAAGGAGGGTGAGAGGGAGGGAGGGAGGGAGGGAGGAAGGGAGAGGAAACTGGTATCGACATGTAAAAATTTTAAATTATATTATTAGTAAAAAAGTAAATAAAAAAATTGCAAACATATTTTGGGGAACTGCAGATTTTGTTGTTTAGTGTAATCTTGTACCAAGGTTCTTTTCTCAGTGCTACGGATTGAGCCCAGGCCCTCATGCATGCTTAGCAAATGCTCCCCCACTGGGCTTAATTTCCACCCTGTAATGTGATTTTATTATTATTATTATTAAGTTATCAAGCAATGTATATATGAAATTATTGAATTTATGTTAGGAGAACTAAGGCTTGACACATCTATTCTAGAAATAATGCTAGTATAAACCAACTTTGTGGTGGTTTGAGTGAGAATGGTCCCAATGTCTCACATTTGAATTGCTGGTTCCTGTTGGTGGACTGTTTAGGATTAGCAAGTGTGGCCTTGTTGGAGTGGGTCAGGTTTCAAAAGCCCATAGAGACCCAGTCTTCTTTCTCTCTCCCCTTCCCCCCTCCCCTCTCCGCATTCTCTCTCTGCATGCAACTTGTGGATCTCTCAGCTCTCAGCCCTCAGCTGCTGCCCCAGCACTGTGCCTTCCTACACACTGCCATGCTTCCCAACATGATGGCCGTGAACTAATCCTCTGAAACAAGTCCCAATTAGAACCTCTCTTTCATAAGATGCTTTGGTCATGGCATCTCTTTACAGCAACAAAAAATAACTAAGAGATACTTCTAAGAGTACCTACAAAAATCCGATGGAAAAATGCTATTAAAATAAACTGTAATACTCTTAATAAAAGCATTGGTACCATAATCGATATAAATTAGTGAAATCACAAGGACAGACCCCAGTTTATGAAAAAATTCCCTGTGTGGTGCTGATGATGTATGAGTTTCCTATGGCTGTTGTAAGGAAACATCACAGCTCAGCCTCAAACAATATAACTTATTCTTCTATTTCCTAAAAGACAAAAGTCTAAAATTAAGACATTGGTAGAGAATAAACTTGGTGAAGGTTCTGGGGGATCAATTTCTTTCAGCTTCTGTGGCTCTGTCCAGGGCATGGCTTATAGTAACTCAGTTTCTGCCTCTCTCTTCATCCTGTGTCTCTGTTCTCATATGGCATTCTCCTCTCTGCATCTGTGTCTATGATATCACACTAGTCATATGGATTTGGGGCATACCCTACTCTTATAAGACCTCATCTTCGGCAGTCATGTCTGCAATGACCCTATTTCTAAATGAGGAAAATGGTAACATCTCTCTGGAGGACACATTGGAACCTGTATTAGATAGTAACATAAAAATGGAAGGAAAGAAATGATTGCTCAATAAATGGGATGTAGATATGTTTTAATTATTGGAGTTAAGGTGAGGGAGTTAGATGGGCTCCTTGGTGGAAAATAGATTTCAAATGGATAAAGTTAACCATAAGCTATGAAAAGTTAAAAAGGAAAAGGAGGAAAGTATAGGTGCCTATTTATTGTTTCTTAGGAAGTCAATGACTCTAAGTGCAAAAGTAATAGCTGATGTTTATGAATATCCTAAAAAGTCTAGGAAATGAAAATTAAAAAAGACAAAACCAGGAGAAACCATATACAATTAACATAATGAATACATCCAGAATTCTTTGAATTCAATATGAAAAAGTCTAAACTATCAATGGAAAATTAAAGTGGTAAAAAATTACAAAGAACTATGGCACTAATCATACACTAAGTACACATTACTGACCTATCTCTGTGCTGACACTGCTCTCATCAAGGCCGTTGATAACCTTTGCCTTTCTAAACCAATTCTCAACTTTTTCGTTACTTTTCCTGTCAATAATTATTGTTGCTGGTCCCATGTTTCTTTTAAAGTCTTCTCTTTCTCATTGACACCTTTGGGTCTGTGTTCAACTCAGCCTTTGCTGAAATCAAATGAATATTCTGAGGATGAGAAGCCGACATCCTAGAATAATTTGATGAGTAGACAGAAATACACCAGATTCCCTGGTAGACCTGGGAGATTGTAAACTGAACAAAACAAAGGGAAGTGTTGAGTTTAAGTGTGGAGACAGTGTTTCAAGCCAGAGCTTGCCCATTCCCACCCTGTCATAGCTCCCAGTGCTTTATCCGAAGTCTGGAGACAAAACTGCTGCTTGGCCAAGATCTACTCTAGTGGAAATCAATTGTCCAGCTTAGGCGTTTGTTACCCTGGAAAAGCAGAGAACTGTGCAGCAAATGTAGATGAGGTCCATCTAAACTCCCAAGAGGGGGTGATTTTTCCTAGGCAAACTGTCCATACCTAAGAGCCTGTGCCTGCCTGATTAGGTGACTTGGCAGGAAACATGAAATCATCTCCACTTCCCCACATACCCTGCCTCTCCCTTTCCCCCTCCCACCCTACTTCCTTCTCCTTCTCTGTGCTCTCCGTGGTACACACAAAGATATATTATGTGTGCAGTGAATATATGTGAGTGTGTAGGTGTGTGTGCATGTGAAGGCCAGAGCAGGGTTTTGGTTGTCTTCCTGGACCACTTTCAATGTTACTGTTTTGAGACACAGTTTCTCACTGAACTGGAAGCTTGGTGTTTTGGCTAGGCTGGCTGGCCAGCAAGCTTTGTCTGTTTCCAACCCTCAAAGCTGGGGTTGAAAACCCCAGTCATGCCTATCGTTTTAAGCAGGTGTTGGGGGTACAAGCTCAGATCCTCATATTGCATGGAAAGTGCTCTTACCCACCAAGCCAGCCCTGTAGTTCCAGACACACCATTATAGTAAGGTTCTCTAATTTCTTCCTAAACCTCTGCCTCTGCCTATTATTTCTTCCAGGCCCAATCCTCTGAATTTCTAGGGGAAATTCTATTTTGTCTTGGCTTCCTTTCTTATTACAGTGACAAAATACCCTGATAAAAGCACTTCCCACGAGACAGAGCTTATTTGGCTCACAATTCCAGGTTACAGACCATCACTCTAGGGGAAGCCAAGGCAGCAAAGGCTTGAAATAGCTAGTCACATTACATCCCTAGCCAAGAGCAGACAGCAGTACCATAATTCATGCATGCTAATGCTCAGCCCCCTTTCCTCTTCTCACCCAACTGGGAGCAGAGCCCACACAGGGCTGCCCACATCCCGGGGTGTGTCTTCCATTGCCCCTCCCCAACCAACTCAATTAAGAAAGTTCTCACAAGCATGTTTGCAGGTCAAAGTAAGACAGAAGGGCCCTTTGGAAGGGCCCTTCACAGGCCATTCTTAATCCATGTCAGCTTGACAGGGACAGCCACTGCATACGCCTTCATACGTTCTGGATAGCTGAAATGACCTTGGCTCTTGTACACCTGTCATCTACTAGTCCAGCACTTCTCAACCTGTGGGTTGTCACCCCTATGGCAACCTCTGTCCCCAAAAATATTTACATTGGGATTCATGACAGTAGCAAAATTACAGGTATGACGTAACAATGAAAGAATTTTATGGCTGGGGTCGCCACAACGTGTTGAACTGTATTAAAGGACCTCAGCATTAGGAAGGTTGGGAACCACTGTGCCAGACAATAGCACCCATAACTGTAGCTCAACTTCTATGCATTTCTTATGTTCAAGAGTCTTGTGCTCTTTAAGACAGGGATCCTGAATGCCTTCTGCTCATGTGTTGCTTTCTGTCTATCAAACCCAGAAAGATGCAGGGGTGGTCATGGGAATGGGGTAAATATTTTTTCTGCTATGAATCTTTCTCTATTACACCTCTGTTCTCCTGGGTATTAATAATTAATGTATTCTCATGAGGAAATGTGGGTTTTGGTTTCTGTGGGCTGGCTGGAGAGCCAGTCTAACCAGTCTGCCAGCTCCAGTTCACTGGGAAACCCTGCCTCAAAAATTACAGTGGAGTAGAGAAGGAGAGAGAAAGATACTCAACACTGACATCTGACCACCACCTGTGCACACATGAACGCGCACCTGCAGGCACAGGGTTACCCATACATGTAGACTCACCCACCTATCTGTATACACAGACACACACACACATCACACAGACACACACACACACACACACATCACACAGACACACACAGACACACACAGACACACACACACACATCAGGAATCAAAATATTATTACTCACAGAAGACATGCTGTATGTGTATAAGATCCCAAAATATGGATGTACAAACTCAGATTGTATAAATTTATTTGGCAAGTTTGTTGGATTCATATGTACTTATAATTTCTAAGGGTTCTACCATGAAGCTGTATCCCCAACTCTCCTTTAGTTTTAAGACAGTTCAGGCTAGCCTTGAAATTACCATGTAACCGAGGATAGCTTTGAACTTTCAGTCCTGCCACAGCCTCTCCAGTAATTTTGTGATTCAGCAACAATGAAATGCAAATGAAATTAAAAGTACCTTCTGTGTGGTATGTACAAAGGGACTCAACTATGAGAATATAGCAATTGTACTCAGCAACATTCCAGAGAGAGAGGGAGACAGAGAGAGACAGAGACAGAGAGAGACAGAGACAGAGAGAGACAGAGAGACAGAGACAGTGAAAGACAGAGAGACAAAGAGAGACAGGGACAGAGAGAGACAGAGATACACAGAGAGACAGAGACACAGAGAGAGAAGATTCTAGAGATCATCAGTCTTGTTAAAAAGTGAAATCTTTTGCCCAGAAAACGTGCTCACACCACCCAAAGCCTTGGCAGAGTTCAGGGACAATCCTTGCTAGGAAACAGTGAGCTTCTTATCTTTAGAGGTCTGCGATGAGTCAGACCTCTAAAACTGACCTGCTTGCAATGGGCTAGAGGTGGCCTCAGCTGGTGATTTGAATGAGAATGTCCACCACAGACTCATATATTTAAATACGTGGTCCCCAGTTGCTGGAGCTGTTTCAGGAGGCTTAGGGGGTGTGGCTTTGTTGGAGAAAGTATGTCACTGGAGATGGGCTCTGGGAGTCTAAAGGCCCAAGTCATCCCAGTATGAATCTCTGCTTCATGCCTGCAGTTCAGGATGTGAACTTGGGCTTGCTACTCCATGCCTGCCTCTATGCTCACCACTTCCTGACCTCGATGGACTCTAACCCTTGTGGAACCAGAAGCCCAAATAACTTTGGCTTCTACAAAAGTGACTGATAAACAGTTTAAGACTTTTGGTAAATAAAATAAAAAAAGGTACCTAAAAGTTTCGCCCAGGTGTGCGTCTGGAATCATGGCAGGGTGTGTGGTCATACCACTCCAGGTAGTTCTGATCCCATCTAAAATCATTGCAGGAAACTGTGTAGAATTCATACTAGACACTCTCGGTAATTCATCTTCACTTACTTGAATATTAATCTCTCATGAGACTTTCTGTATGTATGAATGATATTTTCTCATTCTCCACCCATTTTCTCCAGTGAAAGCTAATTAAAAAAAATACTGTCTTGTATGAATCATTTCTATATGAAAGCTAGTAACTTCTTGTCTATTTCAAGTTTTAACAGATTTGCAACTTGTCTTCTTAATGGTGTTTTTAGATAATCATGAATAGTTATTACAGAATTTTATCAAATGCCTTATTGGTAACTATTTGTAATCTTTCTTGCTTTTAAATCCATTATACTGCTGCAACAAAGATAAATTATATATTAG
This sequence comes from Cricetiscus sungorus, assembly GCA_030556225.1. Lineage (NCBI taxonomy): Eukaryota > Metazoa > Chordata > Mammalia > Rodentia > Cricetidae > Cricetiscus > Cricetiscus sungorus. Next base: position 26,134,341 of record JANBXA010000731.1, read on the forward strand.
ACTACTCTTATATTACGTAAACGCTAATATATACCACATGATATGATTTTGCTTGACAGTATTGTAGGGAAAAAATGGTGTAAAGCTTTACATTTCTCATTGCTTTCTGTCACAGAGCTCCTTTGATGTAAAGTGGCCCGGCTCTTTCCAGCAATAGGCATCAGGTGGCTGCTAGCACTGGGCACCTGACCCGAGGGTAGGAAGCCAGTGGCCAGGTTGGCACAACAGTGAGTGAGACCAATTAAGTTTCCCGCTTGAGGGTTTAGCTGACTCAGCCAGTTGGTGATGAGCTCTGCAGCCGAGAGCTCATGCCAAAAAGACCAGGTGGCAAGCGTGCTGGGCCATGTGCAAGACGGACGTGCAGATACGCAGCAAGCCCCGAGGTTTCCGGGAGGAGCAGGGTGCTCTTCACTTCCTGTGGGCTTTTAAGTTTCTCACGTTTCCAGTGAGTTCACACGTACTCGTTGTCCTCGGATGCTGTGAAAATGGCAGGGTTGTTTCATTTGCACACTTCTCTCTTCTTTATTTAGGGCACTTGGAGAAGGTCTCTGATTATGCAATAGAGAAATCTTCCCTGGGCTCTCTGTCACCTCAGGGCAAAGTGTGTGGCTCTGCAGTCTGAGTGGCAGAGGGTCACTGCCTCTTTCTAACGTTAAAAGTATTGAGTTCAACATTAAGTGAAAAGGAAGTGGGAGTTTTCTCCCAGCTGTGTAGTTCAGTGCATCTTTAACACGAATGAAGCTTTATATTGGGGGCATTGTCTAAACCCGGCTTGGTAGAATGCTAAATTAACAAAAGAGTCCATAAAAAGTAGGGGCCAAAAGACAATGTATTATTGACAAAGATTCCTTAAGGCAGGAAGAACTTTTCAATTTTAAGAAAATGATTTCTTCTACCCGAAGGAGTATTTTGCCTTTCAGCATTGAATTCAGAGGGTTCCTTTGTTTCCTAAGAGGTGTAACTACAGCTGTCCTGTGTGTCATTAACCTCCGGGCCCCCAAGCAGTGAGGGGTAATCCGGTCACCTCAAGAGAGGGTGCACCATCAGTCTCCACCTCAGGCCTCGGTTGGGTACTGATAGACAGGGCCTCAGTGGCTCAGTTCAGTTCGTTCTGTGTTTCCGTGCCAGAACCAGGCAGTTTTCTCAGTAAAAGTATTGATTTAGGTCTTTAGAGGCAATTACCAGACTCATCAGCATGAGATAAGAAACTTCTGTCTGTGAATAAAGCAGTTTCTTATATGCACAATAGAATTCTGAAAGTGTTTTCTTATCACCAACAGAAAAGACTAGCATGCTTGCTAGAACTTTAAGAATAGATTAACTACAGCCTGGTGGTGGCACACACCTTTAATACCTGCATCAGTTGAGAGGCAGAGGCAGAGGCAGGGGAATCTCTGAGTTCCAGGCCAGCCTGGTCTACAGAGTAAGTTCCAGTACAGCAAGGGCTACACAGAGAAACCCTGTCTTAAACTAGCCCCCACAAAATCACAGTTTTTGAGGTGACAGAAGGCTGAGGATGTCAAGCTATGCTCCTACAGGAGCTGACCCCACGCCTCAAAATGTCATCACTAACACTGCTCTCAGGCATGGGAAAGAGCCCATCAACTCTGTAAGGACTACATGTTTTGTATTCTCTGTTGGTATCAACCTGGGGCAGTCTTGACTGATAGTAATATCAGTTACAGTGTATTTAAACCAATTAAATGTATTTGTAACTTTTACATTTGAACCTTCTAAAGATTTAATGGGATGGTCTCAGTGGGTTTCTTTAATCAATTAATTGGCTTGCCATATGGGTATGGTAGTGTCATCCATAATCCCATCACTTGGAAGATCATGATTGTAAGGTCAGCCTGAGCTACATAAAAAGATGAAGTTAGTCTTTAAGATAACAAGGACAGATATTCACCCAAACATGGGGTCCCTTCAGAGATCAAGGCTCTTCTGACTGTCCTCTCTTTAGTTCTGATTAGCCAGCTCTCCTGTCTTCCCAAGATCTATTTCTATCTTCTCCATGGAAACTCATAAGATGACCTATTGTCTTTTTAAGAAGAAAGAAAAGGAAGCAGAAACAGAAAGAGAAAGACACACAGAGAGGATTTATCCTATTAGTTAACAACTACATGCCCATTAATTTTACTTTTTTAAAAATGTGGTTCTTCTCAGGGCTTCTGTAAGTGAATCTGATTGGATAATTGTGCTGTGTGAGGCAGAACACAGTCCGTGGCTTAGGCCTGTGGCACTGTGTGGGAAAAGAGAAATGTATTTTATGTTTTATTTGAGACAGGGTTTCATCTAGCGTGGAGTTGGGCTCACTGTGTAGCTAAGGAAGGACAAGATAACCTTTAATTCCTGAGTTTTCTGCTTTCATCTTCCAAATGCTGGGATGTCAGGAGAGCAAAACCAAGCCTGGCTCAGTACATTGCCATTAATTTGTACATTTTTAAGTTTAATCATTCCCTTTCTACAACTGCCTCTCCCTGGTAGTGGAATCCAGGGCTTCCTGAAGGAGGCAAAGGCTCAAGCCTTGAACCGCTGTATCTCCAGAACCTGCTCTCCTTATATTTCTAGACAGGGTCTCACTAAGTTACTTTAGCTTGGCCTTGAGTCTGTATCTCACGTAAGCCTTGAACCTTTGTTCTCCTGCCTCACTCTCAGAGTTTGCTGAGATTATAGGCTTGTGCAACCACACTGAGGTTCAAAACTTATTTTCAAGAAAAATAGATTCATTTTGTGTTTTATAAGGAAGTTACCTATACAATTGCATATCTGTCTTTCAAAGTATCTTGTTGATCATTTTCAGAGTTCAGAGGAAAGGAAGAAAAAGGTTTTAAAAAAGAAGAGAAAATGAGATCTAATGGAAATGAGCAAATTCATCTATGGAGACTAAATTACATCATGCTTAAGATTTAGTGAGTGCACCAGAAATACTCTCTAATATAATCCGAGGGGAGTGTGAATCAAACAGTAAGTAATTATTATGATGGTCAGTGTGAGAAAATCTAGAATCTTCTGGGAAGGCAGCTTGGGTGAAGGATTGTCTTTATTATGTTAATTGATGCGGGACACCTGGGCCTTCTGTGGTGATGACTCCATTTTCTAGGCAGGAATGTGGCCATTTAAGTGTAGAGTGCAAACTGAGCATAGGTGTGCTCATTCTCTCTGATCTTTTGACTAGCTGTTCTTGATTTGGCATCCCCACAAGGATGGGCTTAACATGGATTATGAGCCAAATAAACGCTTTCTACCTGATTTTGTTGTATTTCAGACAGCAACAGAAATGAAACTACAACAGTTATCTTTCAAATCTTTGGTGTTTTTTTTTTGTGTTTTGATATTTTTCAATCATTTATATAAGAATATATTTTCTTTAGATTCAAAGAAGTAAAAGAAGTCTGTAATACATATGGCCACATTTTTCCCAGGCCCAGGGTGAGAGTGGTGGCAGTGTCATCATCACCATCATCATTAGTGGTAACAGCATCAGCATCAGCATCATCAACATCATCAACATCATCATCATCATTAACAGCATCAGTAGCAGGGAGAAGCTTTGTATGCTGGGTCCACCAAGACCCTCCCAGGGACCAGTTTACCAGTCTGTCCCTGAAGCACATACACACATCTTTAGCCAATAGTTGGTCCTTCTTGGCAAGTAAAAGTTTGCTAGTAAATTATTGCAAAATAAAAATGAACATATTGATTTTGTGATAAAGTCTTGGGGGGAGTTATGAGAATATTTTTGTTTAAAGTGGTGTTGAAAATTATCACAAAAATATTCACAAACTTGGAAATAGAAATCATTTTTAAAGGCATATCCTACTGATGGAATAGAATGCTATTTACATATGAAGACTCAGATGACTCAGTCATTAACAAAGCAGGCAGTTTCAAATTCAATTTTCTTTTGTAGTTAATGACTCAGTGAGAGCAGATAAACAGGATTTTGGGTTATACACAAACTGTTGGGTCAGGGTTTTTTTTGCACAATCTCCACAAGACAGAGAAAATGTAAAAGGAAACATTAAAATACCATTGTACAAATTTGCATTTAAAATCAAATTCAGGCTGACATGTAACTGGTTTGTATGGAAAAATCAAATCTTTGTAGAATATTCTTCTGTAATAATTATCAGCCCTAGGCTTGCCAATATTCATATTTCAAAATAATTTATCAGAAATTTGCTCAGTATTCTCATAGCTCATAAAATACTCTTAATGGATGCATCAGCAGAAATACCTTCCTCAGAGTTAAAATTACCAAACAATGCTTGCAATCTTTATTTTCCAAGAGAAACTTGTATTACTTTTAATTAAATTGATTGAAAATGAAGCTGCCAAATGAATACATTTTGATGACCTAGTATATAGCTATGCAGAAATGATAAAAAATGTGATGACTGGCCAAGCTATCACATAAGGTATTATTTAGTATCCAAGATTATGACACTAAATGTTTCCTTTATTTGGTAAGTATTATGGTTTGAATAGGAATGACCCCCATCGACTCATACGTTTGAATGCTTGACCCACAGAGAGTGACACTCTTTGGAGATGTGGCCTTGTTGGAGGAAGTGTATCACTGTGGGGGTGGGGTTTGAGGTCTCATATGCTCAAGCTATTCCCATTGTGGAACACAGTTTCCTTCTGCTGCCTGCAGATCAAGATATATGACTGTCAGCTCCTTCTCAGAACCAAGTCTGTCTGCACTGTTGTGTGCTGTGATGATGGTAGTGAAACTATAAGTCATCCCAATTAAATGTTTTCCTTTATAAGAGTTGCTGTGGTCATGGTGTCTCCTCACAACAACATAACACTGACTAAGACAATGAGCTGTGTGTTAGTAGTCCCTCTTGTTGTGTGTTAAAACATCACTTTGAGTCCCAGTGGGACTGATCTGGAGAAACAGTCTTTGATGAAGTAGCCAGTATTAAACGAAACTGTTAGTGTGGGGATCTAGTCTGGTAGAACCCCGCCCTTGTGAGAGGCAGAGGAAGACTAGCAAGTTTTCCCTCTGCAAGCTCTCAGGACAGCTGTCCATGGACACAGTGAGGTGGTGAATGGCATCTCCAAGCTGGGAAGAAGGGCCACAGCAAGACCATTCCCAGCACACCTTGGTTGTAAACTTCTGTTCTCCAGAATGGTGAGAAAATACAAGTCTCTTATTTAATCTATTTTGCTTGCTGTGTTTTGTTATGCCAGCCTGACCTAACCAATACATAGTCCTTTACCGTGTTTTAGAAACAAATTCTTTTTTGTTCTTTTGCAGTGCTAGGCCAAGCTATGCTATACTTCTGGCCCTTGTAAAATATTTTAAGGGGGAAAAAAAGCTTTAACATTTCCTCCTTGCTTTTGAAAATAAGTCCCATTTTTCTTCCTATATAGGTGCTGAAAAGTATTCAGTCACTCCTTGAACTGAGATAACTCTGTGGCTCCCTCCAGCTTCACATGGGTGTGTCTCTCCCTGGACCAGCTGCCTCCATCCTGACTATATGACCTTTCAGGTCAAATGCTCAACACTAACCAGCTAATTAGAGCCTAAAATCTAAATGTATGGGGGAAAATATCTCACTGGCTTATGCCAGCCTGCAAATCTGTGTTTGTAATGTCACATGTCCTTCTGTTCCAGTGCGCTGGGACCACACCAGTGTACTTGCTGTCCAGGTCTCCATCTGTGAGGGTCAGGTGGAAGACAGTTCCAAAGGTGCTGATGCAGTCCGGGTTCATGCTCCTAAGTGAGACGGCCGCAGTGTATACATAGAAGATAACCTGGCTTCAATTGCCAGTTCAACTTCTTCCCAAAGGACATTCAGCATCTCCAACCATAGGTGGAAGAAGAAATCAGAGAGGCAGTGCCGGGGAATCTCTTAGTACTGTCTTGTACAGCTGTTTATTAAAAAAATAAAAATAAACCATTAACTATGGGATTACTTGGAGATTTTTAACAGAAATTTGTGAATGTTACTCATTTTTAGTTAAGGGTATCTAAATGTGTGTGTGTGTGTGTGTGTGTGTGTGTGTGTGTGTGTGTGTGTGTGTGTGCAGGGCTAGCACATGCTTGTCATGAAAATATAGTGACTCCAATGGCCACTGTGTTGGCTCTGCAGATAAAGTGTCACACATGCAGGACAACCCACACAAAGATGGAAGTGAGAACTGACTGCACCGAGTTGTTATCTGCCCCCTGCGAGCATACCATGGCATGCACGGGGCAATAATAACAAATAATAAAAATAGAATAATACCAAGACTCTTGCCATATTATTACAGGAAGATTTCTGTTAAAATGAAAATGAAAATTAGGATCACTGATCACTAACTATTTAACACTGCAGCTTTTTAATGAGGTAGAAGTAAGTGGCAGCTGCAGCCTGGACCAAAGCCATAGGACAAAGCCCTGTAAGCGACTGAGACAGTTTCTACAAAATCAATGCCGTGAAACTCCTCTGCTTTATTTCAGAAGAGGGGCTTTTGGAGTTCACACTCTTGATTTAAATTTTGTTCAGTGTGTGCTGATTTGGTTTGCTAGCCCCTGGCAGAAGGCAACAACAATTTCTTAGGTGAAATGCTGAAAATGATTACTGATATCTTTCAAAAAAAAATTCACAGTAGTTTGGAGACAGGTAATGGCACCTTTATCATTCACTACACTTGATTACTTATAATAAGTCTGAGTTAGGGACTGTTTCTAGTCAATCACAGTGTGCACTCCCAGGTACAGCAGTCAAAAACTTTGTGCCTACTTCAGTTATAACACGGCATGAAATGACACTATAATAATGTAAATGGAGATTGACGGGGCTTATGCCAGAGCAATAAGCTAAAATGCCTTTAAGTGCTCCGAAAGAAGATTAAATGCCTGAATTAAGACAGTGGCCATAAAATTGGAGAACGGATTTGTAAGTTTGCTTTTCTGCCTTGGTGACTAAACACTGTGACTAAGACAACTTAGAGAAGAAACAGTTTATTTGGGCTTACAGTTACAGAGGATTAGAGTGCCTGGCAGTGCTCGGACAGCATGGCAGAGGGTAAGGCAGCTTAAACAGCCCGGAGCTCACATCTCGAACAAAAACACAAAGCAATAACAGGAGTCTTTAAACTGTCCAAGCCTGCCTCCAGTGACACTTCCTCCAGCAAAGCCACTCCCTCTAGACCTTCTCCAACAGTAATACCAACTGAGGACAAGTGTTCAAATACATAAGCCCATGGGGGGCACTCTTATTACAAACTACTGCAGTGGTAAGACTCGAACCATCAAAGGCTGCTGAGGTTGTGAGACTCAGTGTAAGGGAAGGGGAAGAGCCTAGGGCACAGCTCAAGAGTTTGGCTGCTGTGAAGTGTGTGAGGCTCCTGACATCATCATTTTCATCCATCTGATATTTGAAATGAAGACTTGGAAATAAAAAATGGTCAGAGGAGCACAAAACCCACTTAGTAGTGACTTTCCCTGCCAGGGAAAGAAACATCTCATTTTAAATGGCAGGTACCCAGAGAGCCTTGTACATTACTTGAGGGCAGAGAACACATCATTTATCCTCCATCCCCAGTGCCCAGGTATGGTAGCTACTTAATAATAATAATGCATTTATTTGATTCCTAGAAACCAATCAAAGTCACCTTGACCTTTTCTCATCTCCTCCCAGTAGCAAGTAAAATAAGACAATGCAAAGATGTTTTTTGTCACTTAACTATAGTGGTGTCCTCCTAGGATCTCATGAGTTCAGACTGGCTTCTAACTTGCTATGTAGCTAAGGCTGGCCTTGAATTCCTCGTCTTTTTTCCATGTCCTAAGTCAAGTCATACACCACCACATCTGACCATATTTATCTTTAAACTTGTTTCTCGGCTAGGAATTGGAAGGCCCTTATTGTCCAATGGGACAAGAGCTTGTGATATCACCCTTTCCACATCTTCGGGGCCCCAGCTGATTTTTTTTTTGTATTGTTGTTGTTGTCCCCCACCCTTTTTTAAGCTGCTGATGCTAATTACCTGCCTGGCTCAGCAGGAACATGGGGCACCTAGGAGCTCTCTCAATCTGCCAGGTCCTGTGCCATTAATACACTGTGTGCTTATATATCCAGACAAGGGTTGACACTCCTTCCACAGAGCAGACGTCTCCAAACTGTGGAGCGAATTGTGCCCTAAAACCTTCTCTGCTCCATAGTACATTCATGGTGGTTGGGGTGTGGAGCTCATCTTTACCTGCAAACAAATTGAGATACACTCAAAGGGAAACATATGAATTATGTCAGGTTTAGACACGGGAAGAACAGTCTATATGCATGATGAAGCTTCCTGGACAAGAATGTTTTCATGATTTTAATTACTGACCTCTACTGTGGCACTTTAATTTCGTTTCCCCATTTGGATGTTTGATTTTCAAGTCTGAAAAATGGAAGCATTTTATCCTTTATTAAATAGTTCTGAGTCATGGTTGATCTGTCCAAAAAAAAAAAAAGAAAAGAAAAGAGAAAAAAAGAAAAAGCAGCTTAATATCTCAGTTGACTAGAATGCAGGAACAAAACAAAACAAAAATTTCACAAGGGAGCAAGATCCAAAACCCCTCTCAATTGTGTTCATTCTTGCATGAGAAATATATACTCTATTATATCTGAGTCAGATCACCATATCTGCGAGGCTGAATGGCAGATTTTGGCCTCCTGTATAAGCCACTAAACTACAGTGGAAATACAGCCGTGGGCTTACTGTTTCTTGGCCAGAGCAGCCATTCTTGCTATCTGCTTTCTTTTGATTCTTTTGGGAACTGTAGCAGTTTTTTTTACCAACCTGAGGTGAGCTATTTTCCCATTAGCCACATCTTGCAGAGAGTTCATTCTGAAAATGAATAGCAGGAGAAAAAGAGGCCTCTAAGGTTGCCTGGAGCAGAAAGAGGATGACACAGGAGCCAGGACACTGGGGCAGCTCTGGCTCTTATCATTCTACTGTCCCCAGTGAGGGGCCCTCGTGACAAGGTAAGAATTTGGCCAAGATCAAAACTGACCCAATGTCAGGAGGACAAATAGAAAGCAAAGCGGGAGGATGGACTGCCGATAGGTGGGTGGGTGGGGCAGTGAATAGACTCTATTCCGTTTCTGAGCTGGGGAGGGGGTCACGGACATTGTCATCTCCCCATTAGGAAAGTTTCCAGGGTGATCAGGACACGGCAGCTTTCTGAGAAGAATCTGAGATCAGATCGAGTCATTTTTGGATATAAACGCCTGTGGCTTCTCTCCGCGGTTCAGGGAAGACTTAATTGCTCTGGGCTGCCTCCCTGCACTCCTCTCCCCGCACTTAACCACCCACCTTCCCGGAGCACATCTGCAGGCGCCGCAGAGATGTGGCAGGCAGCCACGATTCTGTCCCACACTGCGCCATCTCAAATGCCAGACTTGCTGGGATTCTGCACGAGAGCAGAGGGTACTTGTAATACCTGGAACCTTTTGTGCATTTTGTGCAAGAGAGAAAGAGAGAGAGAGAGAGAGAGAGAGAGAGAGAGAGAGAGAGAGAGAGAGAGAGAGAGAGAGAGAGAGAGAGAGAGAGAGAGAGAGAGACAGACAGACAGACAGACAGACAGACAGACAGACAGACAGACGGGCTGAGTTTGTGCGCTTTACAATAAATGATAAGTTGGTGTGTGCTGTTGTCCTCAAACTTTGTGTCTGTTTGGCACTGGGAATGGAAGTCAGGGTATCGTATTTGCCTCTTCATGGGGCTGCAGAAAACCTCCCCTCCCCCATTTCCAAAGTTTAATTCCAAAATCAGACTCCTAAACTCAAGCTGGAAATGCAAATCCAAACCAGAAATGGCCGTATTTACTCACTCCTCCACTGGGCATGTAAGGTCTTTGTAAAAATTCTTGCAAACTTTGAATCCTTGGTCATTTTGCTTTCTATAATAAACGATATGTGGCCTCAGAGGATATTGAATTGATTAGGACATTTGCCTATACAATTGCATGTTCCTGTATCAGGCTGTAATCAAGCCCAGCACAGCCTTCCTAAGTGGACCTCTGTCCCATACTTAACATTAAAACAGAAGGAAGTTCCCCTACTGCACGGTAAACTTGGGCTCATTGACTCATTTATTTACAATGATGGAGACCCCATCCATGGTGCACGTACATTGGGCAAAGTCCTGTCACTAAACTACAACCCCGGTCCTTCCTGTGGTTCTCAGCCTTCCTAATGCTGTGTACCTTTAATATAGTTCCCCACAGTGTGGTGACCCCCAACACAGAATTATTCCATTGCTATTTTATAAATAAATTTGCTACTGTTACAAATTGTAATATAAATATCTGATATGCAGGGTGTCTGGTATGTGATTCCTGTGGGGGTCTCAACCTCTTACCGAGAACTGCTGTTTTAGACAATTACAGTGGAAGCATCTGAGGGTTGACCTAAACAACTGCTATTGTTCTTACTGACTGCAGGAGGCTGCTGTTTATCTCAGAATGCTTCTTGTCAGGTGTTGTCATCTGGTGTCATTTCCGTACTTCCAATTCATTATGTTCCTGTCTGAGCTTCTATGGCATGTCTGCCTTTTTAAACATGGCTAGAAGGATACTATTCGTTTATTTCTCATTATTCTGTCTTCATAACTTTTGCTAGAGGCTTTAGTTCTTAAAGATGCACTAGCCCCAAGGCTTCTCTCTTCCTGAGGGTGGTACTAGTCACAGATTAAATGTGTTCATAACAGGATTTCCCCTGTTCCCCTTTCAAATCATTTTAGGGCTGGGGAGGTGGCTCAGTGGGTGCCTTAGTTAGGTTTTTGTTGCTGTGAAGAGCCCATGCCCATGACAACTCTATAAATAAAGACACTCAGTGAGGTGACTAGCTTACAGTTCCAGAGATTCAGTCCATATCATCATGATGGGGAGCATGGCGGCAAGCAGGCAGATGTGATGCTGGAGCAGAAAGACCTACATCTTGCCTCAGAGGCAACAGGAAGTGGACCGACTGTCACTCTGAGTAAAGCTTAAGAAAGAGAACCCAAAGCTTGCCCTCACAGTGACACACTTCCTCCAACAAGGCCAACTCATACCAACAAAGCCACACTCCTAACATGCTACTCCCTTTGGGGCATTTTCTTTGAAACCACCAAGGTGGGTAAGAGTGCTTGATACACATACATGAAGCCTTGAACCAAGATCTCCAGTACCCATGAGAAAGTCTAGGTGTGATCTTGTGTGCCTGCAAAGCTGGGGCTATCGGGAGGAGGGTAGCGGCAAGGGAACCAGTGGGCTTGTTGGCTGCCAGCTCCAAGTCTAAGTGAGAGACTTTCTCAAGAGAATAAAGTGAGTATGCTAGAACTTGGCAACACCATCGTCTCCTGATCTCCACGAATATGCCTGCAGGGGCGCATAACTGCCCACACATGCACACACGTATGCACACACACACTCACACACATGAGAAATAACAATTTCCAAATGCCACAAGTGATGCGCACCTATGGTTAAAAATGAAAACAGGGAGGTAGAAAGAAAAACTATGTGCTTACATGTACATGTTTATAAATAAATATTCTTAAAATATGCGTTTATTTATGAAACATTATATGTCCCTTTGCTTCGAAACCTCTTCCTGTCTAACAGACTGTGATTATTTTCCTTAATTCAGGTGGTGGCCTAATTTTTCTATGTAGAGATGCAGTGGAATTGGTTTAACTGATCTTTGTATTGGAGATGCCTTTAGGTCTTTGATACTGGAGACAGTGAAATGGCATCTTAGAGTTTTGTCCCTGTGTATTTCCAAATCGGTTTTATAACATAAGTGTGCTAGACCCAGTTTCTTTTTCTTACTGCATCTCTGCTAGTGGCCTCAGCCTGTCTGTTTCAATTGGAATTGCCTTTAGTGGATTCTTCATATTAATTCCCCTGTGTGGACTTTTGATTTCAGCTGCTGTTTCTTTTGCTGTTTCTCACTTTGGGTCTTCTGGGTTAGAGGCTGTCTGGAGTGGACCAGGCTTACCTGGACAATCTCATGATTCCTGCCATCCCTCAGCATTGCCCCTCTTTGTCTTCCCTTTACACATCTCAAAGTTTAACTGTCCCAGAGGCAAACCAGGCCTTATTCTAAAATTCTAGCAGAAGTGAAACAAATGCAGAAAAGTTAAAAGAATCCATTTCCCAAGAAAAAGCAATAACTCATTTTTCCCTTTTTGTGTAATCTTTCAGAATGCTTTATTATAGCTTACTTATGCATTGTAGTGCACGTGTGATATGTGAGAAATGTGTGTGAGTGCATGCCTGGCGCAGTGCACAAGTGAAGATCAGAGAGCAACATGCAGAAGCGTCTCTCCTCCTCCCCATATGTCACGGATGGTACTCAGGTGGCCTCTCTGGCCATCTGGCAGCCCCATGTTATCTTTTTAAAATTGAAGGTGTTTGCTTATTTACTTCCACAGTCAAATTTAAGTTGAATAGACATTATAGACTTCAACACTCTGTGTCAGTCTCTGGTGTTTAGCTCTGCAGTGGCTTCCCATGGGTATGAGAGTAGAGCCCTGGGCACCTCACAGTCGCTCTCTCTGTGCCCTGCCTCATATCTCAGCTGGCTGCTCTTGCTTCACTAGGACCAGTTGTCTCTCTCTCACATGCTCTCACTCACACACATATAAATCAGGAACTAAACATGTCTCCTGACCCCTGCCTCGGCCACGAACCCCTGTCAGGATTGTGCTTTTTGTATTGTAACTCAAAATAATTTTGAAACCCAAGGTAAGTTAGATTTTTTCTGTTGTTTTCTTTTGAGAAATCTTCCCACATAAAATTAAGTCTTATGAAAAAATGAGAGACTTTTGTTTAAATTCTTCTCAACTCTCTTGGCAGTAGGAGTCCAGTTGGTCTATCACTACCTAATGAATATATATTGTCGTTCTCTGTTCATCAACTCGTGTGTTTACCAAAGTTCATTTTTGTGACTTTATTTCCAGATATCAGTTCATATAATTTCAAGATTTATTTATTCATACATTCCATCTGCAGATATTTAACTGAGCAGCTACAATGTGATAGGCAATTATTTCAGGTGCTGGAAATATAACAGTGAGAAAATGATTATAATCTTTGCCATTTTTCATATTGAAAAGACAGCATGTCTTAAGAGCTACAAATAAATTATAAAAAAGTTCTTGCCTTGATAAAGCTGACATTGCAGAAGTCATGTGACATATTGCATACTGGAATAATCTTAGAGTTACTTGTAACTGTTGCCTAGCTAAGCACTGCACGTGCTCCCAGTGTACCTGTTTGTTCATCACAGACTTGGGTTGGCTGTTGTACACCGTGTAAAGTACAGGTGATATGAACATACCCTCTTTCCCTCCCATCACCTTTCACTCTGCCTTCATGTTGCTTTTTTAACCTGTTGAGATAACCCAGTAGTGTGATCATGCAGACTCGAGACACCAAGTATAGTATGAAATGGGGATGAGTCAAACTCTATTTAATAATGTAGTCATACTCTAGCAAAAAAAAAAAAAAAAAACCTTTCATTCTAGCGTTACCTACAATGTCCCTGTGACAAATACCAAAGAGTATAAAGAAGAAATGACTTCTTTTGGCTTGTGTTTTCAGAGGTGGTAGTTTGTGATTGGCTGGCTACATTGCTAGGTGTCTGGCAAGAGGCAGAAACATTGTGAGGAAAATCTGCTCAGCTCGTGCCAAGTGAAAGTAGAGACAGAGAGACATGAGGGCAAGACCAGATAGATCTTTGAAAGGCATGATGCCAATGGCCTACTTTTCTCATCCAGGCTCCTCCTGCCCATCAGTAGCCCATTCGGAACTAACTCATTGATAAAGCTAGTACCCTCATGATCCAATTGCCTCTCGGTATTGCCAGTATCTGGGGACCAAGCCTTCAACATGTGAACATTTTGGGGAATCATTTCATACCAAAACCACAATAACTGCCTTTGGGGTATTCTGGACAACTGAGTCAAAAACAGACAGTGTTATTCTGATTGAGGGGGACATAGCAGTTTCTGGCAGCTCTAAGTCTATGACTTTTTATACCCTTGAATTGTGGCATTATCCCTGTAATGTCTTGGTCTAGAGTTGGTATAGAGTTTGGAGATGGGCCCATGATGACTTCTTTGCCTATTTGCATAGTTTTTCCTGTTTCAATAACTCAAATTTTTCTTTAAGATAAAAATAAAAGCAATATGCTTAGGCATGAGAAGTGATGGGACAGGGAGGAAAAGATGAGGTTAAAAAGTCAAACTAAGTTCTTGGAAGGTTGAGCTCAGGTCTGCCGGTCCAGTGCCAGCTCCTGAGTGGAAACTTCTGAACTGTCATGAGTCACAAGCAAGGAGAGGCACCACTTGGCTCTTGGTAGGCATGTGGCCAAGGACAAGTTCATGGTAGCTTGTGGGAAACACTCTTTCTTTGTAGTCTCTTTCTTCCTTCCTTCCTTCCTTCTTTCTTTCTTTCTTTCTTTCTTTCTTTCTTTCTTCTTTCCTTACTTTCCTTACTTTCTTTCTTTCTTTCTTTCTTTCTTTCTTTCTTTCTTTCTTCCTTCCTTCTTCCGTTCCTTCCTTTTTTCCTTTCTTCCTTTCTTTCTTATAAAGTTGTTGGTCAATAGCTAGAGCTTGTTATTGGCAAACTCTGTCTTTTTTTTTTTAAATTTAACAAATAACTATATTTGGAATTGGGTTCATGCCCGGACACTAATGACCAATCTTTATGGGAGCACACTGCTTCTCACTCTTCAGGTTTCCTAAGGAAGGTGGCTCAGAAGTTCTGACGGAACCTGCTGCACTATAAACTTCTCACTCAGGGGAAGCAAAGAGTAGTAGCACAAGGAGTGGTGCTGCTCAGATGCATTTATTAGTGCCACGATGTAAACAGTACGTAGGCAAGTGTACAGCGACGTCCATGTTCCCATCTAACACGGCAGCTTGCTTAAGTTTAGCCAACAGGACTCATCTTGAGTGGACTCAGGGATCAGCTGGTTAATGATGGCCATGGGCAGGTGCAGGACTGGGGCCTTTCAAAGCTTCTTTTATCAGCACTCCTGATTTTATAAAGGATGAAGGTCATTAGCCCCATTCCTACCCAAATTTCCTGGGTATAGTAGGGTTTCATGGGGACCCGACATTTCTGATAAACCCCTGAAGCATCTCCGC
Organism: Cricetiscus sungorus; assembly: GCA_030556225.1. Taxonomy (NCBI): domain Eukaryota; kingdom Metazoa; phylum Chordata; class Mammalia; order Rodentia; family Cricetidae; genus Cricetiscus; species Cricetiscus sungorus. The sequence goes on from JANBXA010000731.1 coordinate 26,149,470, forward strand.
AGGACTGAGGCCACAGGCCACACCAGATCTCCCCAAGCCCAGGGAAGGTCACTCGACGAACTCTGTCTTAAATATTAATCCATGATTACGAATATATATATTTCTACATGGTCTTATCTTACCGAGAATACCAGACTTGGTCCTCTCCTTCTGAGATCAAATCACAACTCTGTTACATTCCCCATAATCCTCCACCTCTCCTAGTCCTACCTATCTTGATTTCCTATAGGCCAAAATTGCTTTATTCATTAACCAATATGAGAAACATATTTACAGAATGACATATCTCATCATCTAGTCTTTTCTGTCTAAATAAAAAGGACTTTAACTTTAACATAGTAAAATGTATAACAAAACAGTTATCAAATAAGAACTGTAGTTAACAATATTTAGTCCATTAACATTTAGCAAGATTTAAAGAGAATATTTCATCATCTATCCTATCTTTGTGAGTCTAAAATCTTATATGTAACTTATCTGTAATCCTAAGGAAAACTATAACCATAACTATCTGTCTTCAACTCCATCAAAGACCACAGAAGGATAGTACATAAACTCTAGAATTTACAGAAACAACTTGCTGCCTGGTAAGTCATCCAAAGTTCTGTAATGTTCCATCTTCAGCCTATAGGCCATAGTGTGTCTGGTAGACTTCTCAGCAAAGCAGGAAATTCAAACTGTCCCACCTGTATTGGAAGTTTGTCAGTCATTTTTCTCTGTGTCCTGCAGAATGTCTGACAGACTCTTTGATGAAGCAGAAACTCCGTAACACTGTTCATCTTGTATCAGCAGTCACTTTCCTGTGGGTCCTGTGCATATACTTTATAAAGCATATAGTCAAAAGTCTAGACAAGAGCAGTATCTTGCCCAAATGGCCATATTGGAAGCAAACTCCATAACAAATTTCTTTGATGTCCATCTTCCCTTTTGACACTGTTGGTGTTGCCAGGAGCAGTTGTGCCTCACTGTCAAGAAAAACCCTAAACCATTCTAAATGCCATATTCTGTAGGCCTTTGAAAGGTTTGAAGAATGCCTATCCAATTGAAACGTATCTCGGTATACAACCTAACCAACCTAACTAAAAACTTTTGACTAGCCTAAGCAACTATTTACAATCTGTACTTAATTATACATTACATTTTTAAATGAGCTATGCAAACACAATGCCTAAACAAGAGGAGAAATATACATATCATAAAATTGACCTTAAATTTGTATCAATAAATGAAAATCCATTTCAATACAAAGTATTCATTTCTATACCATAATCCCCTTTTACCTTTAAAAAAAGATTGGTTGTGATTATTAACCATTAATAACCAACCCCCGTTAGATGAAAACAAACATTTATAGACAATATTTGGGAATTTGGGTGTTATTCTTTCCAAACTGCTTCCTGCTAGTTGGGGACACTGTAATACCATGGGGATCCTAAGAAGATGCAGAAATCCTAGCTGCAGTCTGCAAGGCTACCTTGTCCCAGCTGTTTTGAATATTGGATCAGCTGGGACACTGTGTCAGGGGTCTTTCTTGATCAAACCATATTATTCTGGAAGGAACCCACAGCTTTTCATTTTCTGTGGAAACAAAAATAGAAATTCTTTTCCCCAGTAACCTGTCCTTAGACTTAAATTTTGAAGTCAAAGCATTTTTAAAATATATAAGTTGGATTAATTTAGCAGCATTGATAATCAAATGTATTTTTAGCAGCTGTAGCTCTTTCCTTGGCAAACAAGCAATTTTACAGACAGCATTATAGTATACAGTACCCAAACTCTATGTGTATTTTTCATTTTTATGTGGCTTTTTTATTGCTCTATTTCTTTCTTCCTTCCTTTCTTTCTTTCTTTCTTTTTTTTTTTTCTTCATTTTCTGAGACAGGCTTTCTCTGTGAATTTTTGTCTGTCCTGAAATTCACTCTGTACACCAGGTTCACTTTGAAATCACAGAGATTTGCTTGCGTCTGCCTCCTGAGGGCTGGGATTAAAGGTGTGTGCCACCACTGCCCAGTCACTTTATTTCCTTTTAAACCAAATATGCTTTTTATTTTCTCTCCCAAGTCTATGTATATTTTTAAACACACTGTAAAAACCCTTTAGGATTTACTTCATCTGTCTTTAATGTATATCTTTACCTTTTTCTAGCCACAAGTCTTGTATCTGCTAAACAGCATGCTAAAATTAAAGTAGTGACTGCTTTAGCCCCTGGCTTTCCAGTATGTCAGGGGTACATTTACTGTTAGCACTGAGAGCTGTGCTCACCGCCTTGGTCTATGCTGCCATCAAGCAGCATGCTGCTGTCTTGGAGATGTGGTCACTGCCATTGCCAGCTCTCGTGTTTTTTTCTGTTTATGCTGAGCTAGGAAGACTCCCTTAAAGGAGCTGCACAAATCTCTGCTTGTTTCTAGCAGAACAGAGTCCACCTGAGAAAAATGCTGCTACCAAGAAGCCTTGCTTGTCTCTGTTCTTTTGTTTCTAAAATCCCTTTTTAAGCTTTTAAGTTTTAAGTGGAAGTTCTTAGTACCCACATTGTAGGTGCCATTTTGTTAAGAGCATTTTCCTGCCAGCCTGGTCCCACAGCCTCATCAGCCCCAAACTGTTGGCCGGTTACTAGCGTTTCTTAATATTAACACATAATCACTAATATATGTATTTCTACATGGTCTTATCTTATGAGAATTCCAGACTCACATCCTTTCTTCCTGAGATCACATCACAACTCCAGGAAACACATTTTCAAGCTATGAATTGCCTGGAAGAAAAACAAAAACAAAAACAAACAAAAAACAAAAAAAAAAAAACAAAAAGAAGAAATAAAGATCATTCCAATCATCAAAATGTAATTTTAATTTTACATTTTCATTAGATATTTAGAGATGGGAGTCATTTTGGAAACCATCTATCTTAACCCTTTACCCCATGGGGGGATTCTTTCTTCAAAAGCTTTAGGATAAATTAGTATATGTCACATCTGTCCAGTGATGGAAAACTCAGCCTCATGTGGTCAAGGATCCAGAGCTGCCACTTAATTGTTGAAAGTTCCTCCTGAATTGGAACTGAACTTTGTTTTTTAGCAATTGCTGACTATGTGTCCTAGTTCCATTCTGTGACACACCAGACTCTCTAATGTCCTCTTCACTGGAGAGTCTGCCTGTAGCACCTTCAGTTTCACTAAATCCTGGATTTTGTTCTTACTTCTCTGTACATCTTAGACTCCAGAGCCCTTTAAAATAGCTTTTTGGTTGGTCAACAATCTTGCAAAGTGTAATTCTCAGGACTCCTAGTTTTTTTAGGCTAGGATGTAGTTGAATGCCAATAAATGTCTCACTGGTACTTAATTGTACTTCTGATTATACAAATGTCTTAATTATACCTCTGTTTTTATTCTTTCCTTTTGTTTTTCCTAAGGTAAAACTCCTAAGTTTATTTTATGTGGATTAAAGATATGTCCACTTGAAAGTGCTGTTTAAATCTGTAATTATGCAATCTTTCATTTTGGAAGTCAGTGACAATATGCTATCAGGAAATGTGAAGCACAGAAAAGGCAAAGTCATTCTATTTAATAATGATCACTAAGCATTTGTAACCAAGGCCAATTTAGCACAGGAAAGGACAGTTCCCTGAAGGTAAAAACATCTTTCCTCTCCACACACTAAAATATGTTAATAGAGACCAACTTCTGGATCCTTCAGAAAGGAGGGATAGTCAGAGGGACTGCCTGCTTACCTGCATTTTTTACTTATTAACTTACCAATACCTGTGAGCGGTGAAAAGTTACTAGCATTTCAAGTTTGTGTGAATCACCGTTCTCTTTGTTTCCTGCAGGGTTTAATTGTTCCTTCCTTGAGTAATTACAGCTTTTAGGAGAGCCTAGATACTCAGCTCAAGATCTTCAGAACACAAACTCTATGAACCAAATCGCCCACAGCTTTCTTGTATAGAACTTTAGACTTAGTTAAAGCCTTGGGAAATACAATATGACCATAAACATACTTGTTTCTGATTTACAGGTAAAAATAATAGCCTTGTCATTCCAAATGCTTGGCCAACATCATGAAGCCAGTAACTAATAATGGAACCTCTGAGAATGCCTTTAAAGTATATCAGGGACTTTGGGGTTCTATTCTTACTAAAGTAAATATACACATAAGGGTTCATGTAGCATACTAAATTTGAGGAAAAATAATAAAAGGTCTATACCATTTATACTTCCCTAAAGAGACTATTACAGTTCTAATGACCACCTCCTTCCCTGCCCTGTCCTTTGATTCCAAAGGGGAAACTGTGATGCTGCACTTTGCATTACTCATTTGTCCACCTTTCATTATCGGTTTGACACTATATTCTTTGAAAAGCAAAATAGTGAATTAGAGAGACAACCTCACATCCCCTTTTTGTGGGGTTGGGAGGAAAATCTTCATGTTCCCCCTCTCACATCAAATAGCCTGAAATGTCTACATATTAAATCAGCATAAGATTTAAATACATCCATCAACCCCCATCCAAAGACTGGGGAATAAATGAGGAGAAAGCATAATATGTAGTCTATCACAATTATATAAGGCCTTTCAGAACTGTGTCTAGTTTTTATTTCCCAGAAAACCACTTGCAGAGATGCAAATGGTTGGTTGTTTCTGTGTTTTCTTGACTCACCAGGTCCCACTACCCTTCTCAGCCCAAATAAGCACACAGAGATTTACATTGATCATAAATTGTTGAATGATGACTAGTACTCCTAGCTCTGTCTTAATTATTAACCCATTTCTATGAATCTATTTCCACATGGTCTTGGCTTACCAGAGAACATCCAAACCTTCTACTCTTTTGTTGACTACATGGCAGTCGTCTTTGGTGGGCTGTCTCTGCCTGCCTTTCCCCGAATTCTCCTCGTTTTAGTCCTGCCTATTTTCCTGTCTCATTGGCCAATGTTTTATTTATCAACCAATAAGGGAAACATATATACAGAAGGACATCCTCCATGAGTTGGTCATATGCCTCCCCATCAGTGTTCATCTGTCTTGGTGGTCTGTGCATGGAAATGTGAACATGATCCAGATGTCTACCCCTGATGTGAAGGGAAGCCTGTGAGTACTGACTTCCCCAGAGATACAGATCCAGCAACAAAAAGACATCTATTGAGCAGCATGAGGCAGAACATGACTTCTATGCTTCCTTAGGCAACAAAAGGCAGATGTGTCTCCTTACACTAGAAGGAATCTCACTCCAACAACACAAACAAGCTGTTATAGAATGCAAAAATGCAGCTGATATTAGGTGGGTAACCATTCAGGAAGAACCTTCATCTGGATTTTCCTGGAATTAAAATCAGAATGAAAAACAGTGGGCAAATTTGCTAGATATTAAAGAATCAGAATGCTATAGCTGCCTAGGCAGGAAGGCAATGGCATGGCTATACAGAGATGGCTGCCTGCAATTGCCTGTCTTTGATGAGGATCGGCAGCCCTTAAGAAGACAGTAGAGGACCAATGCCAGTACCCATAGGTGAAGCCTCATCTCATAGTTATCAGGTCACTTGGGAGAGGTGGTAGCCACCAAGAAACAATCTTTTTAGAGACTCAGCCATATTGAAAGCACACAGTAGAAATGTTGTAGAATGACCAGTTCCCAGTGTATGAGAATGGTTCTGAATGAGACAGGCAGATTCAGGATGGACACAGTAACTGACAACGAGGGACTTACTGATAGAATTATGGTCCTGGGTAGCAGCAAGAACAGTGGATCTGGGTGTTTGGATAAGAAGTAAGGGGTAGACAAAGGTGACTTCATCCAGGAATGTACCTGCTTTAGCTTAAGCTAGTTTCAAGGTCATGAGGTACATATAGGCTGAACCAGGGTCTAGTCATTAAGTTCCATACACTGCTTGTTATGATTGGAATGTAAAATGTCCCCAAAAGTCTCATGCATGTGAACAGTTACCTGAATATGGTGCTGTTTTGGGAAGTTATGAAACTTTTGAACATGAGCCCTGGCAGGCAGACATGGGCTGTAGGAGCGGACTAAAGGGTGACAACCTGTCCAGGCTTCCTGGTCAGTGGATGAGAGCCACATCACAGCTCTCATCACCCTGGTTAGAACCCCAGTGCAATGTCTCCTCTGACGTGAACGGTAAGCTAAGATAAATTCTTCTTTGGCCAAGCTGCTTCCTGTCAGGTGTTTTTGTCCAGTGTGAAGTGTCAGATACATTGTTGGCTTCCTTCTTTATGATATATTTGGAAACTCAGTGGTAAACCCAACCAGGGTTACTCCAGGCAGTTACAGCTCAGAATTGCTGCAGCCAGGGCAAACCCAATCCTTATGGAATCTATAAAGGGCTCTGACACGACCCGACTTTTTGAGAAAAGGTCTTATATAGTCAAGGCTGGTTTCAAGTTCATATAGCTAAGGCTAGCCCTGAATTTCTGATTCTTCCATGTCCACCTCCCAAGTGTTATGATTACAGGTATAGCTTCCATGCTTGGTTTATAAAGGACTCTTCATATCTCCATTTTTTAGCCATTGATTTTGCTATTACAAAACTGAAGTATTATGCTCAGAGAGAGTAATTCCCATTATGCTGTTAAATTCTGCCATAAATAACACTGGTACATCAAACTAGTGACGTAGTTAAAATAAAATATTTCATTAGACTTTTTTTTAAACAGGAGATGAAAGAACCAAGTTACAGAATAATTCCAGATGATCTCCATTTGGGAGACTATATGCAAGAAAGCATCTGGCAAGCTCTGCAGAAGGCACTAATCTGAACTGGGTAATTCTTAATTGTAGATGTTTCTGTGTGCAGAATAGGATATTTAGAATAGTCCCATATCCTTCTCCATTGATGCCTCCCTCTGAGGCATGGCAATAAAAAAAAAAAGCCAGGTGTGCTTATGCATGCTTCTAGGGCCTGCCACTCATGGAGCCTGTTGCATGAGGACCACTTGAGGCCATACTTCCAACAGCATCGTGGGTTCCAAACCTAGTTCCAGGAAACTTGGACTTAGACTCTGGTCTCAAAAAACAAAACAAAACAAAATTTTCAGACATTGCCCATGTCCCCTGGGGGACAAAATAGCCTCCAAATGAGAGCAGTTTCTCTGTCTTAATGTACTCAACAAAGGTTAAATCTGTGAATTACAAATAGTTAAAACCATTTCCGTTTCTAGTTGGTCTGTGATATATGCATATATTTTAATGTATTTTCTATAATAAAAATAAAAATTATTAAAATACCTACAGTCATACTATTATTATCAATTATAGACTCTTGTTAAAAAATAAAGGCTTTGAAAAACAGCTGTAGATTGTGGTTGATACAATGTGAGGAAGCAAAGAGGGAAAAAGAGGAAAACAACCCTAAGATAATTTAGCTTGAATTCATCTGGAAGATGTGGGGGTGGTAATGTGTGGGCCAGAGAGAATGTGATTTATGACCCAATGCACCCAGTCATGAAGATCAACTCTCTGTTTAATGTTCTTGTTATGTTTATCACACTGGGCAGGCTTGTGCTCTGGGCTGTACAAAGAGCTTTTCCTTGCTGTACTGGTCTCCTTGGGGCTGAGCACAGACTAGAGCATCAGCTCTTTTTTATGTTGCTAGGAGACAAATTCCCCTTATCCACTCTCATCCCATGGGCAAGATATGACATTTGGCATTGTTCACTTCCAAGTGGTGGAATTTTCTTCCTTTTGTTAAAAACATTTACATTTATTTATTTATTTATTTATTTATTTATTTATTTATTTATTTATGTGTATGGGTGCCTTGCCTGCCTGTATGTCTGTGTACAGAAGGGGGCATCTGACCTCTCCCTGAAATTGGAGTTACGGTGGTTGTGAGACACCATGTGGGGGAATTGAACCTGGGTCCTCTGGAAGAACGGACAGTGCTCTTAATCATACATCCCCCCTCCCCCCCTGGTGGTGGCATTTTGATGTTTAGAAGTTATGAACTATGGGTATAGACTCAGTGATGAATCTTTTACGAGTGATAAGTTGAGTAGCATTGGTCAAGAACCCTGACACTTTGCAGCTATACTTGTTCCCCAGGAATAGACCGCATGAAGATGGAGAGGAAGTGTTGGGGTCTGGCCTCAGAACAAAGGATACATGACAGTTGCCTCCCATATCTGAAAAGTAGTGACTTTCTCCCCACCAGAAATATGCCATAAGCTTATTTGACTGTATGGATATGATAATCTATCATAGATTGAAAATAAATTTACTATGTTGTATTAGTTTTACACAATACTAATAATATTAATTTCACATGATGAAAATAATTTATATGGCATAGGGTACTCACAAAGTAAAGAAATGTTGATCTTTGGCTCACAATTCTGAGGGTTTGAGCTAACAAATAGACAGCCTTTTGGATTTGGGCTCTTTGAGGGTGGCATAGAGGTCAAGAGTTCACAAGGAAATCAGTGTCCCCACCACAAACTAGGAGACAAAGCCTGGAAGATATAGGTCTCATAATCCCCTTCAAGGGTATATTCCTAATGACCTGAGTCTCTCCCCCTAAGCCCCACCCCTCTGAGGCCCATGGTCTGTTCTTAATAGCACAAACTTGGGAACCTACTTTTCAACATAAGGACCTGAGGAGATTCTCAAATTTTAACACCGCTAGCCCAGCTACCATGGCAACTCAGTCTACCACTGAGCTGTTTCCCCTTTATGACCATAGGGCTGACTGGGAGCTGTGACTCCTTAATATTAACAGAAACAATAAAATACCATTAGACAAGAGAGCAATCAACTCTCAGACTTGGGAGTATGCAGTTTCTATAGAACTCATATATCTTTGATTCACTTTGAGCAAAGTGAAAAACCTAATCCCTGGCTTGAATCCTAAGCCAGGGATTCTTCCTGTCTCTGTCTGTCTCCCTCTATGTGTATGCTCACATGTTGCAAGACACTGAAATGCTGAATACATCTGATGTGCTTAGAATGACAAGAGACAGAAAGACAACCCAGAATTAGATTCCTCTCTTAAAAACAGAAAATGTGGTTCAACACGGAAGATTTCAGTGAAGGCACAGAGTAGGAAGCAAATTACTATTGTACCTTCAGGTGAGAAAAACAAAGTTAGGCAAGGCATACATTTGCATCATTCTCAGTCAAGATGGCTCCAGGCTCTGCTGCTGAGCACACAAATCAGCAGAGAATGAAGATGGTATCACATGGCCCCCATCCCAGGCACTGCCCTGCTCAAGGTGCCCCTGCAGCTCTTTTCATCTGCAAAACAATGATAAGGAAGTTTTGATTTGTATTTCACAGATGAGAATGTTGAAGGATGTAGTAGGCACTTCATAAATAAATACATATTTTGTGAGTGAACTTAATAAGCCAAACTATCATCAATTGTTTCCTTTTTCCTCTTAAAAACAATCTATCCTCTCCTATTCCTCAACTTCATTTCCAGTGTGTATCATAAATTTGTTCTTCCAAGCCACCAGAGTCATTTCTACAAAGACCAAGAAGAACAGAACACTCTGATTAATATGATTATGCTCTAAATTAAACCATTAAATCAGAAACTGTTCGGATTTGTGGATAATTGCAAAAGACCATGACCCCAGAATCCATCTTTCCTACCAGAGCTGTCTGCTTCTGCCAAACATATGACTAAGGAAATAGAATGATATCTGTCTTCCTGAAAGATACTCAGTGGACTGAGTTCATAATTAAACAAGTACATAAAACGTTGATGTTTCTGTAGGTCTAAAACATTGAAACATCAATCGTATTACATGGTTCAACTTTACAGAGTCTGTCGTGTTTAATGTAGCATGATGTAGAATTTAATTAAACGGGGGAGATGAAGGGAGTAGTTACTTGATACCAGGAAGGTGTTTTATGATGCACTTCAATTTCCACAGTGAACAGTGTCAACCTTCACTAAACCCTTCCTCGCATAGTCATTTAACTTGCTTTTCTGTGCCCTGTATTTACTTACTACTGATTTTACCGTTATGTGACAAGGAAGTATTCATTCATATATTTTCCTAAGATACTTGGTTGCATTGCCTGTCCCTGTCAACTAGTTAATGATTCAGTACTTCAGCTGTGGAATATTCCCTAGTTTACCGTTAGTTAAATATATTTTTAACAATACATCTTCCAAAATAAGCATGGTATTCTATTATAAACATGGCAGGTCTTTTTGGGCAACAAAGGCCTCCTACTAAATTATTGAGAGACATTTTCCTGACTACAAAAGAATAGCCACTTAAACTCACACTCCAAAGTGCTCAAGACTGGTAAACACCCCCCTTACAGAAGACAGAAGCATGGAGGCTGGCTGAACACGGATTATTGTAACAGTGAGCTGAGCTCTTTATATGGAAACCAATCTTCATCCACTTAGTAGCATAGGTGTATTTTGAAGTGTTCTAACAGTCTCATAGTCAAAAAAATTCTAGAAATGGGATGTTTATAAAATAAATGAGTTGTGTGAAACATTTTATAGTGTTATATATGTCCAGTAAAAATTTGGAAAATAACTGCACAGACATACTTGTTAGAAAACAATAAACAGTGACCACGGTTCACATTTCTGTACAAAAGTCCCCATCCAACCTGGAAATGCTCATTCTGTCTATAACAGAGCTCAGGGATCTGTATTGCAGAAGATCCCTGTGCTCTAGGATTTGCTGTGGATCAGGAAGATGGTCCTGTGAAAGCCTGGAGAAGGCAGGGCCAGCCAAGTGAACAGAGACAAGACCGTCATGTCTGCCGCTGGAGAATCTGCACACAGGTTGACTACCCCAGGGTTCACTCACTGGGATGATTCAGTCATTTGTTGACAGGCACATGGCCTGTCACAGGATAAGTCAGTCAACCGAAAGTCTGGGGTTAGCTTTCCATGTGTACATGTAACTCCCATTCCTCCATAAATTGCACGAGATAGTTTTCATTTGCATCCTCTGACTTGTCAGGTGCCTGGTTCTCATAGAGTTTGGACAAAAGGCCATCCTCCCAGAGCTGCTCTCTCTCATAATGTCCGTAGTCCACAGGGTCCTGGCCAAAGCTAGGGAGGAAAGGGATGCACAGCTTGCCAGTTTGAGGGTCCCAATCCACCAGTGTTGCGGACGGCTCTTCCTCTGCTCCCTCTTCTGAGCCAGATTGCCCCTGTCCCAGGTGATGTGGGTCTTCAAGAGGTGGGCCTAAGTTTGCTAAAGCGGCCCACGGCTCAGATGATGTCCCTGTTCTGGGTGCCTCTCCCTGCCCACAGAACTGATGGTCTTCAGCTTCCCTGTAGAGATCAGCTGGGACACTGTACTCAGGGTCAGTGTCTGCTGCCCCCGTGGGCGTGGTGCTGCTAAACTGTTGGTGCTCAGTTAGGCAAGCATTGGTGTTGCTTTGCTCAGCATCACAGACAATGTCGATCAAATGCGAAGAGTATCCTAAGTGTGGCCCCTCCACCTCCGTCAGAGGCTGCTGCCAGCTCCCGCAGAGCTCAAGGTCATTAAGGCAGGAACTGTCGCTGCTTTTTTCCAGTAAGCTCATATCCTTTTGAGAAATTTTAGAATCATCCAACATACTGAGGGTGATAAAATTAAGTGTAATTGTTTCGGTAGGCTCAAAGAATCTTCTAATTTCATTTCCATAAATCAAAATCTGTAGAGAGAAGAGAGTGTACTTCACTTCAAAGAGACATTGCAAAGAGCTGCCAGCTAGAACTTCCGGGGTCGCCAGCCAGTGTGAGACCCTCTCTAACTAACTCAGGAGAGGGAATTATGTTCGTCCTATAACACAAAATGCAACCGGAAGTGAACTGCACCGCTGGTGAGTGTCTGGTGTGAGGTTCAGGTGTGTGACTGGAAGGAGGGCTGCCGGGAGTCAGTTAAGTTCTAGAATCTTCTCAATTCTGTAAGATCGGCAGCTCTGGTAGATGAAAACTGATGAATAAGAATGGTGAAAGTACATTGTGTGTGTAGTTAGGAAGCTGGGGCTGCCCAGACAACTAAGCCTTTCCTCCATACTCTATGGATATGAAATGCACACAGGCACAAAAATAGGATATAGGAAGGCAGTATGAGCTTTAGTGTCTATTGTCACCTTGACACAGTGCAGAGCTACCTGAGGAGAAACTCAGTGAGGAAATGTCTGTGTTTGGACTAGGTTGGCCTGGGGCATGCCTGTGAGGGATTTTCTTAATTAAGCTAAGGGACATGGGAGGACACACCCTGAACACTGGCAGCATCTTTTCCCAGGCTGGGCCGCGGAAGCATTAAATCATTGTTCTCTGATACTCTCCTTCAAGCTCCTACCACTCCCCTGCCCCCATGGCGGGCTGTAACCTGGAACTATGAGTTGAAACAACCCCCTTCTCTCCAAAATTGATTCAATCAAAGTACCCCATTACAGCCCCAGAAAAGGAATGGATACAGGAATATAATGTTCAAATTGTGCTAGAAAAGGGCAAAAAGGAAAATTAAGGCAATTCATCTGCTAGTTTGTGGGAGGTTTGTAAAAGTTATGTCAAGGATACACAAGAATAAAGCAAATCAATAAGGCCCCGATAACCCCAGCTACTCTGCAGTCTAAGAGGAAAGGCTGTCCAAAGCAATTTAACCAGACCTTGCCTCAGAAGAAAAGATAAAGAATTACTTGAGATACAGCTAAGGGCGGGACACCATCTGCATGTGCCAGGCCCTAGGCTCCATCCAGAGCAACACAGACATAACCTTTGTTCTACTTTGGGGTATGTGGAAAGTGCCTGTTATTGAGGGAAGCATCAGTGACAAGGTGCAATCTTCCTGTCACCCCATGACATGCTTTCATTTAACTGCTGAGCCCATCGGGTCTTTCTACCAGATGGGCTCATAACATCTCATTCGTTTCTTCAACTTGCTTCCTCATGCAGTATATGCTTCAGTCCTGGTCATGTGTGTCCTAAGTGTGTTTAGATTCCATGTTCCAAATCCCTATCCCCAAGACCCATTCTCCTTTTTGAGACTGTCATCTTTTCTCCCCTGGATGGCATCTCAGCTGCATTTGCTTTACTAGAACTAGCTGTATTTATTTTCTAAAAGGAGATCTAAAACATAATGGTGATTATAGCATTACAATTTAGAACCTTACTGAAAATTCTCTGCAGACAAAATAAAGATCAACTTTGAGAAGAATGCCATGTACTCCCACTGCACGGCCTGGTGCCTGCTCTCCAGTGTAGCTCTTCATGGAGGACACAATAGGCTGGCCATATAATAAGCTTTCCCACCACAACTTCTGCCTTCCCGTGCTCGACTACCTTCTCTGCTTGTAGTTAAGTATACTAGATCTTACTTTCATATCCTTGTACATGAGAACTGATCCCTCCATATTAAAGGTTGCAGGGCTTCTTCCTTGAACCCCATGAGCCCTCAAAAATTTTTTGTTTGTTTAATCTTCACATGTTGTCTCTAACAAGGCTTGGATTTTGAGAAAGATGGAGTGATCATGGGTTGAATTATCTGTTTATTCCACAACCTTATCTTAAGTACTCATTAATTATAAAAGTGTCTCAAACTTGAGGAAGCTTTGGTGTTGGTATAGTTGTGAATGAATTCAGTATAAAAGCTGCTTCTTGTTTGGTTTTGGGGTACAGGGGGGTCACACCCAGGACAGCACACATGTTATGTAAGAACTCTCTTACTCAGCTACTCTCAGCTCAGAATGAGTTTTAGATTTGTCAATGGCTTAAGGGCACTCTGTTCTACTCCCTTCTCTCTTCCTGTTGTCATTATAGCCTTCCACCATGTCAAGTACTCACCAGATTTGATGGGTGTTTTTGTTTTCCAACATGGATGTATCGGTAAACTGAGTAGCCCATCACAGAAAAAAGAAAGATGATAACAGATGTGGGTAAGACATACCAGAAGATGACCTTAACCTTCAATGCTGACATTTGATCTGTTAAAGAAAAAATCATGGGTCAGGACTGGACAGTTGTGTTTCTCATCTGTACACTGAGAAGCTTCAGCTAATGTCAGGGGTCTCAGAAATGGCCATCACTCTGACAATGAAGTTTTCAAGGCACTGACTGTTAGTATTCAGGCATCTGCACTGGCCTGTTCTTGGGGTTCTGACTGGATACACCCTCAGCTGCAGCCACTAAGAGCACCACCTGTGCACATTCACTCTGTTTCCTTTTAAAAGGGCTCTGCCTACTTCCCCCCACCCTCTCTGTTCCCCTACTCTCTCCATTCTCTTCCTCTTTCCTCTCTCTCCCCCTCTTTTCTTCCTCCTCTCCCCAGCTGCTCCTGTCTCTGGAGACAAGTTTCCCTCTTCACTTTTCTCTTTTTATGATCCCTTTCCCTATTTAAAAAAAAAACAAACCCTTCTGCTTCTCTGCTTGAACCCTGTTGCATGGTGTCTTTGTCTCACACACAGCTTTTCTTAAATTACAACACTGTCTAAACTGTTAGAAACCTGCAGTCTCGACCCTGTTGGGCCATGCCCAACCCCCACCTTTTTAATAGCAACAAGAGGTGGGAATGTTGGGGCTCAGCTGTCTGTGGACCCCGCCTCTGGGCGGGACACCTATGGCCACGTAATCACTACATCAGGCTTCACCTAGCTGCTTAAGCTTTTACCTGGCTGCAGGGTACCCGTTAAGCATGCACAAGCTCCCCTTTTAAAGCAAGCGTGCCAAGCACACCTCTCTCTCTTGCTTCTTGCTTCTGCTCTTTCTCTCTCTTGCTCTCTCTGGGGCCCCTTCTGTCTGTCTGTCTGTCTCTCTCTCTCTCTCTCTCCCCGCTTTTGGGTGGCCACCAGCTACCCCCCCTTTTCCTCTCCCCTCTCTCAATAAACTCCACGTGGGCACTGAATCTCGTGTTTGTGTTTCTTAGGCAAAAGCTGCATCAAAAGAACAACATAAACTACCCCCATGTTTACAATAAGGCTACATTAATAATATGTTACTGGGCATTCCAAAATCTTATGTCATGCTCTGATACTCATCCTGGCTCCTGTATGTGAAAATCAGTGGATTCATCAGCCTAGGAATTTACAGTTCTTCAAACCAAACAGCAGCACCTTCTTTAACAAAATCACCAAGGATGGGATACCTCCCTTTGAGTTATTCAGAAGAGTCTAAGAAAATTCCTCAAAATTACAGAGTGTTGCCATTGCCCTTGGTTGCTTTCCAGAACTTGAAGGGAAGATCCTATTGCTGAAGATACCACACATTTTGGACACAGAAACTGCAGAAATTAAGCTGGTTTTGACCTATTAACCTTTTTCCTGAGAACACGTTCTCAGTATTTAAAGCTACAGTACAAGCTTCCAAGAGAGAAAAGCAAGCAATAGTCATGCCCTACTGCAAAGCCTGCAGATTGCAACAATGATCAGCATTACATCATAGACTCAAGGATGCATTAGTGGCTCTTCCATCTTGGGGGTAACTAACGACCATCTAATTTGACCCAACACTGTCTCAATTGGAGGAAGTCCATGCCTGGTACTGTAAACCTAGCTAACTACCCATAGCTGGTGAGGTAATGAGCCCTCGAGGAGAACCTACTTCTGCCACTTTCCAAAACCAATATAATTTCTATGCATTCCAAATATGTATCTGTATCCTTGTATCAAATTGTAAGTGTGGCTCCTGCCCCTCCCTCATCAAATAAGCTTGCTTTTTGCAGCAAAGACTGTTACAGAAACCCACAACCAGACAAAATACAGATAGCAACTGATTGTGGAGTGCTCAAACCCAACTGATCCATATACCCAACTGATCATTACACCTAAGGCTCAGGGAACATTTTGAAGGGGGTGTGAGGTGATTGTAAGAGCCAGAGGACCAGAAGTCTCCTCCTGTGAGATAGTGTCTTCTGTATATGACAAGGAAGCTACAACCATGGAATCTAAAAGTATGGGCACCTGAAAAAGACCAGTTGACATGGCAATGTGGATGGAAATGTTATGAGACACCACCCACAGATAAAGAGCTACAGATAATTAATGGGGGCTGAAAGAGAAACAGTCTTGGGGACAAGGACCCTGGTAGCTTATCTATTCTCAAATAGTCAGCTCTGAATATGTATACATAGAAACAACACTAAACTGACTCAGCAGGTTGAGTGTGTGTGTGTGTGTGTGTGTGTGTGTGTGTGTGTGAGAGAGAGAGAGAGAGAGAGAGAGAGAGAGAGAGAGAGAGAGAGAGAGAGAGAGAGAGAGAGAGAGAGAGAGAGAGAGAGAATGAATAACAAGAAAATGAGGTCATGTATTTGAGTAGTGGGGTAGGACAGAGAAAGCATTTTGTAAGGGAAGAAGGAAGGATTAAATATGTAAATACTGTGCTTATATATGAAAGTCACAAAAAAACATTAAAATTTTTAATTTAAAACAAAAGATCTCAATCTTTTCCATCTTTCTTTTGTGTTTCATTGTCTGACTTGTGCTGATGGGACAGTTCTTCTGGATAGGGATAAAAGTTAGGGATGGTGATAACTCAATCTTAGTTTTGCTGTGCTGTAGGCCCATTTAGAGTGAAATGTCTATCCAACAATGAAAAGGCTTAGTGGAGAGTTTTAAGAGGAATACCCTGGCTCACAGCAGAACAGACCACAGAGCTGGTGCAGGCTCCATTGTGTCTGACAAATTTGTGAAGCTTGTGGGAACTACTTAGAAGTTGGGCTGGCTAATTTTATATGTCAACATGTGTAGGCTATGGATATTTGCTAAATACCATTCTAGATGCTTCTTTAGATGCATAGGTTTTAGATGAGATTTAACATTTTAATGAATAAATCCCAAGCAAAGGAAATTGCTCTCTGTAATGTGTATGATTCTCATCTATTCAACTGATGCTCTTAAGAAAAAGAGACAGATGAAGCTGAGGAAGAGGGAATTCTATTAATGTACGCCTTTGGGGATAAACTACAATGCCAGTTGTCACTAGGGTCTCCAGTTCGATGCCTACCTCCCCCCACACACACACACCATGCACATTTAGCACCAACCACAAAACCCTAGAATATTCCTTATATACTAGTAAAATCAGTCAGTGTATCAAAGGAACATTCTAATCCATGTGGATGTTGGGTGCTCTCACTGTCTGATGGAGAGAAAACAGCATGGCATCCATCCCACTGACTACCATCTAGAGATGGGAAACAGATGTATTATGATAGTGATCACACCAGGGGGAAAATCCATCATGGGCATCCCTTGAAGACGCTTCTACCCACTCCACAGTCCCCAGAGAGAGTGCTCATCTGCCTACACAGAAATATTCTGAGGCTGTAAAGCAAATCTGCAATTGTTGGGGATGGGACCCATTCTGCTTTGGATGGCAGATCAGCCCTCAGCATAGCCCTTCACCACACCATTAGACCAGGCTTATCCTGCCTAAGAAGATCACAACAATTACTGGTACTTAGTGTGTATCAGCACATTTGCTACAATAAATCTAACACATTTCATTTTAATTTGGGGATTTCGTTGAGAAATGTCAGGAGTAGGCATAGTCATTGAAGAGATAAAATTGATTTTTTGTAAATAACGAAAGCAGTGTCTTGGAAGATATCTCTGGTGATTGATTGGGTGGAATATTATGGGAAACCAACACTAGAAGTGGTGTGACTGTGTCTGTCCCCTCTGCTGCACTGGGCAGGAAATGGGCTCCATGTTCTTACAGGGAAGAGCTGGTTGTGCTGTCTTCAGTGCCTTAACTCTGCCAGCTGAGTAAATGAGCTCCATTGGAAAAGCATTCCTACCAGTTGGCACTGATCAAACTGTTAGGAAACACAGCATGTATTCCAGATACAAAATTGCTTCCTCCAGCCTGCTTTGTGTCTCTTTCCTGCTTGCTTGGCATTTGAATTTTATTTGTATTAGGGTACAGAACCCTTTCTTGTCAAAGAGATGACATGATAAAGTGAGAATCAGAAGTAAAGCTATTTACTGTTCATACGCATTTTCAACTCTTTCCCTTTTCCTGTGGGCTATTTCACCTTGAAAGGATGAGGAAAGCAATGGGGTGGAGGTAGGGCAGGGGTAGGGCTGGGGCTGTGGGTTTTTTTGTTTTTTTTTTTCAAGCAGGGTTTTTCTGCTTAGCCTGGGCTGTCCTCAAACTTGCTTTATAGATGAGGCTGGCCTTCAACTGAGAGATTCACCTGCTTCTTCGTCCTAAGTGCTGGGATTAAAGGTGTGTATCAACACTGACTGGCTAAGGGATGGGGAAAGAACCAGCACCCGAGGCAAGAGGTTGTGAGCATTTGTTAGAAGGGAGGATCAGAAGGGTAGGGATGAAGACCATCTAATGATGCAGGGGGACTTCCATTTACAGGGTTCGAGTTGAAGTTCTCTCTGTAGAGCAGACATATTAAACAAATGCAAGGCTCATAACTCCAGGTCTTTTAAAAGAAGCATCCAAAACTTACAGTTCCCTGGAAGCCTTGCTCAGAAAACATAAGAAAGAGGCAGAGAGAAGCAACTGTAGGTTCTCACGATCCATGTCCGCCTCTGGCTGACTAGTGACAGGTGATGTCTGAAGGATACTTAAGGCGCCTATAATTTGTATCCCAAAGGGGATCAAAGCAGTGGTGTTTGAAAGTGTTTGTAGGACAAGGGTTTTCTTCCTGTTGTCTAGTTCTTGGGTGTTCTAGAAGCCTTGGTTAGAGTAACTAGGCATGAATAAAAGAAAATTGTCAAGTGTGAAAGTTCTTAATTCTGTTTCTCACAGTAGGAAGCTATGTTAATTGGGGAGGATTGTTGCCAGTGGACTCCTGGGCCTTGCTGACAGTTTCCAGATGTTGTGACAACCCTCCTTAATACTGACCAAGTTCAATGGCAGAGCCCCAGACAGTTCAATGCATTTAGAGAAGTAGATTTGACTTAAACTGTTTTTTTTTTCAGCTTTCTTTCCAGAAACTAGCTAAAATCTCGTGTAGCTTACCTTCCAAAGTACTGACGCACTGCTTCTGAGAAGGGATCGTGAGGCGAGGGGGCCCTGGGACAAACGACTCCACATGGACACAATACAGAGTGCTCGGTTCCAGCCAGCTGAGCTCAAGTGTGCTATTGGTGATACACTGGGACCACTGGCACAGGAAAGTGCAAACAGAGATTAGATTCCAGGACCTCCCCAGGACAGCTCTAGGAAGAAGTGAAAGGCGAGATACCGCTGGATCCTTCCTGTCACTATAAGCTTTTTTTTTTCAACATAGTATCCAAAATGTATTTTCATTTAGCTGAGCAAAGCATAGTAATGGACCAATTCTAGGAACACTTCTAAGTAATAACTCAGGGTACAGGTCTTGTTAAACTTTGCTCAGTGTTCTTCTCATATGTGTGTGTGTATACATATGTGTATATGTATATATATTCTAAGCTTATATAGAATATTACATATTCTAATGTGTATAATCATATATATAATATTAGATCCCTGGAAAGGGACTGACAGATGATGTGTAAGAGAAGAAAGCTTTGTCAAGTGAAATGCTGGATTGACCTACACTCCAGGTGTGGCTTCATGAACTGTTAACAGTGCCGTTCTGCAGGGAAAGGCCAGAAGTCTCCTAAGCTCTCATTTTATCTTGTGCAATATCTTTTGAAGAGTGTCAGCTGCTACATTCTCAAATGAGAACAGAAGCACCAAGACTGCCCTTGCCAGCGGGAGCACAGAAAGAGGAACCCAGAGAATAGACCCCATCCCAGGCCGGGCTCACCATTCTTCTTGATTTAGTGTTATACACAGACACGTTGTACTTCAGATTGGAGTATATTTGTTGCATAGAAACAGTGTCATCTTTGGGGTTTCTTTGCCACTTCTCTGGTGCTGTCAGGACAATAGAGATGAACCTCTGGCCAGGTTTCAGGACAACCTTTGGTGGACTAACTTGTGCTTAGAGGAGAAGAGGGTGTTAGCATCCTCAGGTGTGGAAAAGTTACTACAGTACAATCCTACTTGGATCAAAGACCTAACATGGTCCCCTTATGGAATAACCTTCTTCCATAAAAGCCCAGAGGCTCTTCACAGGTCACAGGATCTCTGCTGCAAGAACTCCACTCAGTTTGTGTTTTGAAAGCAGTCATCATCAGCAGTATACGTAAGTGAAAAGGGTTGGTGTTCTGACAAACTTTGTATACCCACACTGAAATTTATTTGTTTTTATTTTGTGAATGGGTGCATGCATGTTTGTGTACCACATTGCATGCATTACCAGTGGGGGCCAGAAGAGGGTGTCTGGTCCTGGAGTTAGATGTGGTTGTGGGCCATATGGCTGCTGCCAACTAAACCCAAGTCCTCTGCAAAGAGCAACATGTGTTCTTTACTGCAGAGTCATCATTCCAGCCCCTGACAATAAAATCTAAATGTCATATCATTTATGATATGAAATGTCATGTCATGTCAAATATAAATAGCTCATGTCTATTGAAAAACAGAGGAGCTGGATCTGATCTGAGGGTGTGGTTTGCCATCCTCTAACCTGGCAGGCCCCTGGAAAAGACACCATCTCCTGTGACTTTTGCAGCCCTTAGGTGTTTCATTATGGTGGCCCTGACTGCATCCTTCATGGTTGGCTCAGTCATGTATCAAGGGAAAGAAAAAAATTAAAAAAAAAAAAAAAAGAAAGAAAAAGCAAATACTATGACTATTCCTGCCTGAATTCTGAGTTACACCTAGAACAACAGCACTATATGAGGGTTAATAAAAAAGAGATTTGGTTGTACAATCAGGGTACCATATCATTTTCCAGGCACATATCAGTGATTGACTAACCCACAATGTATTTTTTTAATGCATAGCTTTCACTATGCTAAAACAAATCAAAGTTTGGCATTATTGGCACCTGTCTTTAATTCTGAATCTGAGAGAGACCTTAAAGATGCTTTAGCCAAACCTTTCAATCTACAGATTTGGCTCTGGGGTTCACCCACACGAAACACCAGGGCTGGGTACCCCACCTAATCTACAGACCAGAGTCTAGCAGATAGTTATCTCTGAACAAAGTTGCCTATGAGGCCAGAGTATCACGACAGGAATCCAGATGAGTACATGCTTAGCAGACAGTGGCATTACTCACTTTCTAAGAACGGATAGAACCGTCCCGTTTCAGCCCATTCGGAACACTTGGTTTCCCAAATGGCTTTCACCTTGGCATAGTACTGATGCTCATAGTCTGAAGTCTCAGCAGAAAGATCGCAGTAGGTCCTGCTGATGCTTCTACACGCAGATACACTCAGCCATTGTTTCTGCCCGTATCTGTTAAGACAGAAGCCATGAATTAATAATGAGCTCCCTAACATGCTTTACAATCTTAAAAAGTCATTATATAAAAGTGAACGAAGGCCCTTCTTTTTCCCCTTTGCTGCTGTCAATATTCTTATTAGCTGTCAGGAGCATGAGTCAGAGTTTCTATAAACACCTTGCTTTCCTGTGAATTATAATGTTGATGGTGCATGAAAAAAGCATGTTACAATTTCAGCGACGGTAAAATTTTTATATACCGTTTGATAAATCTCTAGTAATTAAGTTTTTAGTTTACCTACATGTATATATGGTTAGTTTGATGGGTACATCAAAGGAAAATTAACCTTTTTTATTAGAAGAGAAATTACTTTGACAATCTCATAAAATTTATAGCTTTTCTAAGTATTAAGAGTCTGGGGAAATTTTACTAGGATGCAACATGCGAGAGTGTACCATACTGTGTTGCTATGGGATTGAGTAGGTTGTTCATATTTTTGTTGTTGTTGTTAAAATACAACACCTAAAGAAAACAGGGAGGGGGGAAATACGTTCAACACTTCTCAGGTAAGAGAGACTGGCATAAAAATTTCAGTCAAGTGATAGGTCAGTTGAGGAGAAAGGGTTGTATTCGAGGCAACTGGAGGGATTAGAGCAGAGCTTCGAGGAATAAGATGAAAGGCACGGTTTAGAAGGTTGACCAGTTGTCTCCATTGTGCTGGTTTTAGCAGTCTAGAGAGCAGTTTGGAGGACACTACTGTGGTCCAGGTGGAAGGTGTAAATGGTGTGGACAAGGATGGCAGTGGCGTGAATGAGGACATGCCAAAAAAAAAAAAAAAAAAAAAAAAAAAAAGAAACTAACTATTAGGAGCCAAGACCAGGTGATTGAGTACATGCAAGAGATCATACAGGAAAGATGATGAAATGTCTCTTCCTGTATAGGGCAAGATAAAGATCATCAGATAAGAGTGGGTTTGGGAAATTGGGGAGGGGAAGGATAGGAGGAGAGAAAACTAATAGGTTCAGCAGTACCAGGCTGCATTTGAGGTATGTCAGAGTTCTCCAAACGCAGGAGCTCAGGGTTGAGGAGAGAGGTATGAGTGGAGGGCAGTGATTTGAGAGTCAATACACAGATGGCTTAGGCAAAAATCCAACAAAGTGTGGGTTAAAACTTCAGGAGCATTAAGGTGGCCACAAAATAGACTTGGAAATGGCAGCAAAAGCGGGGAGTGGAGAAACATTAATCATGAAACTCATGGGAAGAGTATGTCTTGATAAGGAGGATTTAGCAACATTATTGTGTAGTGCCAAAATCGGCAAAAGATGTGGCAACAGAGTTCCAAAGCAAATCTCTTTCGTTTCATAAATGCCACATCTGCCAAAAGATGTTAGGGATATAGCCAGATCTTAATCAGCTTCTCCTTGCAGATTATCAACAGTGCCTGGGGACTTTCTGATCAATGACGAAAAGAAAAATGGATCTATATTTACATATATAGTTCCTTTTTGATTCAGTTCACAAAATATGCTATCTAACGCATAGAAACAGGTTCTACCAGATCACACCCAAACTTCTCTGCTTAGTGTGCATTTGGTTGTTTACCACTACACACGTTTCTGTTTCTTTCCATTAAAAAAGCTATTTTTTTTGAGACGTGGTTTACCTGCATTGTTTTGGAACCTGTTCTGGAACTAGCTCTGTAGACCAGGCTGGCCTCGAACTCACAGAGATCTGCCTGCCTCTGCCTCCCCGAGTGCTGGTACTAAAGGTGTGCGCCACCGGCTAAAAGAGACTATGTTACTCAAAACTGATCTACTTTTCAATTTCATTTTATTGTTTTGATTTTGACCTTTTGAGATGGGGGCCTCATATGATCCAGGTTAGTCTTGAACTCACGATGTAGCTGACAATAAACTTGAACTCCTGATCCTCCTGCTTCTACCTTCCAGGTGTTAGGGCTGGGTCTTGACTTGAAGTTGGAAAAATCCTGTCATTGCCTCCTTTGTGTTCCCTTTGCCTCACTTCTTACCATGCAGATGCTGACCAAGAAGAAAATGCCTGTTACTGGTATCTGAATGGGAGATTTGACAAATATTCCAGTAACGATAATCTCCTACAGGACAAATCTTGTGGGGGCTTGCTGGTTTATTTCTAGTAAGCACAACAAACGCCTATGAGTGCCTGTGATGAGCTGAGACCGGTACTCCAAGCTTACACATTCTGCCTTGTGTAGCAAGCCCAGTTTTACAGAGCGGGAAACTGAAACTCAGTAAAGTTAAGGGACCCAGTCAAGTTTGCAGAAGTGGCGAAAATTCTCTCTGGAACTGAAATCATTTCCCCAGTGCAAAGTTGGTGATTTGGGTGCTATACCATGTTCTACACTAAGTTATTTTGTGTATATAATTGAAACTTTCAACATTTCACTCTGGAAACAAACCTCACTAAACAGTATGATAGTGTGTAGCCTGCTCAAGGCCCCTCAGCTGGGCTCACCACTTGGCCACGAACCTGGGACTGTCTGACTCTAGCACTGTACCCCATGCTTCTGCCAACCTGGTACCCACCCAGGCATGCCAGAACTCCCATGGGGCAAATGTATTCATTTGAAAAAATTGCACAGTACAACGTATTCGTTCTCATACAGCTGTGATGGTCCTAGTTATTTTTTAAAGTTCTTTCTGAACCCTGGGAAGCCTGAAGGATAGAGAGAGCTCTTTGCCCCGCCTAATGGAAGGAGGAGTGAGGACATGCTGGTGAGCCATTGCTCTCTGCCAAGCTGAAGTCTTGCTTTAAACACCAGCTTCTGAGTCCATCCTTGAAAATGAGAATGGGGTTCTAGGCAATGGCCATCAAGAGTATTTCCTGAAATCCCACCCCCACCCCCGGCTTGAGTGGTCAGAATTCCTTTTCCAAGGACAAAAATGGTCATTCTCTTTTGAAAATGTGGTGCAGGTTTTTTACATTTTCAGACTATCATACAATTCAAGAAGTATAACCAAGGGAGAAATAAATTACCCCACAGCTCAATAACCAGAAATATTCGGTGTAAATGATGCTGGGCATGTTATCCTACTCACAGGAAGAAAGGTGATTAGACAACCACACAACAGAAATCATACCTGAAACACGTTTCCAATAAAACAGTGATTTTTACTTGATTTGAATCTTAATAAAAAAAAATGAGGTAAAATGAACAGAAGTGCTGAAGTTCAAGCATTCTGTCACTGTGAGAAATATTGGTTCCTTACGACCTAAGTGAAGAAGATGGTTTTGAAGACTACTGAAAAGTTAGTTATTAAGATGATGATGCAAAGGTGATTCTTGGTGTCCACAGGTTCCATCTCTGTAGACTCATCCAACTGTGGATTGGAAACGCTGGAGGAGGAATTGCATCTTTACTGAACATCTGTTATATGGCAGTACTTTGATAGCATTTATGCTGGTAGTATATATCATAATGACCTAGGGTGGCTTAGAGGCTATAGGAGGGTGTGTGCAGATCATAGGCAAATGCCATGTCATCTTATAGAAAGGTGTGGTGCATCTGTGGATGGTTCAGAAACAATTCCTCATAGATGCTAAGAAAACAAGGAAGTACTAATCATACTTCCTGTCACCATTCAGTCTAGAAAAATATATATACAAACTGGTTTTTCAGTACATTTCTGTCATCCTGCTCTTGGGTGCTAGATAGAGAAATTAGGAGTTCAAAGTTACCCTCAGCTATATTGATAGTCAGAGGCTAGCCTGGGTTACATGAGGCCCTATCTCAAAAACAAGACTGAGCAAACAGAAAAGATTGTGCTGTTTATCTATTTTTAATCAACCAACACAGACCATTACTCTACAAATTCTTCTCTTATTCCCATGGAAAAGGTCTGGGAGGAGCTTTTTATTCGAATTCAGTTTCCTCTTTCCTTCTCAATAATCATGGATAGGTGTTGGAGGAGTTTCTCAGTGTCCTGGCAGTAGGCTCTCAAATAATAGCACAGAGAGTTAATATTATGAATTATAAATGCTCGGCCAATAGCTTAGACTTGTTACTAACTAGCTCTTTCAACTTTAGTTAACCCATATTTCTATTTGTGTTCTACCAAGTAGCTTGGTATCTTATCTCAGCCCGGCATGTGGCCTGTTCATCTTCATTTTTCTCTGTCTTCTGGCAACTCCTCAGATCCCCATGCCTGCACCCTTTCCCCCCAAGCCCTGCCTAGGGATAGACCATTAGCTCTTTATTAGCGAGTGAGGGTAATACACACTCACAGCACCCAAAGTGATGGTTCCACAGCAGGTAGGGGCTATCCTAGTTTCTCACCGGCACTTTGAGTGTCATCACCTATTGGCTAATAGGGCAAGCCTCATCTGTCACAGACTAAAAGCTGTGTGAAAGATCCCAAATGAAACCAGCAAAAGAGGCATCATCTAAGCCCAAGCAAAATAACGTGTAAAAGTCTGAGGTGTAGGAGTGGGAGTCAGGTGATGTGCTTGTTCTGTGCAGAATTTAAACTTATGTGGAATACTTGTTTATCAAATCTGTTATCCCCTCTGCTGGAGCCCCTGCCTGACTTTAGCTCCTGGAGTCCTTCCTGGGGGCTGGTGTATCTCGTGACACTTCTTGCACCTCTCTTACTCTAGAGTTGTCACTGCACTTCAGCCCCCTTCCTATGACATTCTGTGGCACCACACTGTGGCTCCTTGGGATTACTCATCAGTTACTGACAGTGAAGACCCTAATCACCCCTTCTTAGAGCGTTTGACTTAAGCACTCTTTAGAACCCAAGCCCTCACTGCTGAGGAATTATCTTCACTCACACAGCTCAAGCGGTACAGATATGAGACTGGAGAGACTGCTCAGTGATTAAGAGCACTTGCAATTCTTCCAGACATTTCTACCTACATCAGGGGCTGAAAAACTCCAGCTCCAGGTGATCCAGAACTTCTTCTGACCTTTATGGGCATCTACACACATTAGGCATGCACTCATACAGACACACATAAATAAGGGGAAACTCAATCGTACAATAAATAAAAAGCAGTTCTTATTTTTAAGTTCTGGTTTGCTTTTGGCATCTGTGGTTGTTCCACTCTGGGTTCTATAGTATTTGGTTTGCTTGCTTCACAGTTGGTGGTTTGGGTTATGTCCTTTTCCTTTAGGCTCTGGAGATGGATACTGTCCTGTCTATTTTGCATTCTTTCTTGCCTGTGAAGGGTCTTAAAAGGCAAGTGAAAAGTGTCCATTTGCTGCTATGTTTAAAATAAACAAACCATTGTATAGACTTCTGTCTCATTTGAGCTAAGATCATTTCCAAAAGCTTAGAGGTCTTGGAATTGGTAAACTGCCTTGTTTACTTACCCAGAGACTACCTCTTTAACCTCCTTTTCTTTGCTCATTTCACTTGCTACCCATTCTGTGTGCATACGCACGTGCACTACTAGTGTGTGCACACATGCCCATGCACGTACCACAGTACACATGTGGGTGGAAGGCGATGGCTTGCCGGAGTTAGTTCTCCTTTTCCGGCATGTGATCACAAGAATGGAATTTTGGTCCCTCAGGCTTGCTGGCAAATTTGTTAACCTGCTGAACCATCTCGCTGGCCTTTACATTTTGTTAAGTACGCCTTAATCTCTTGCCTGGATGTTCAATGCATCTGGCTTCACAAAACCACTTTATAATTTATTATAACATCAAAGAAATAGGAAATGTCCAAACTTTTTTTTTCAAAGAACTTAACGCCATAGAAAGTTTACTTTTGCATAATTAACAGGACTCTGAGTCTTGTGTTTATAAGCTATTTGCAAGGGAAAGAAGCAACTTACATGAAATACTGAACAGTGTATGTGACTTCAACTCCACGTAGACCCTCTGGTGGGTTCCAATGCAGCACATTCTTCATGTTGACAGATGAGAAGGTGATATTTGTAGGTTTAGGCAAACCGCCAGAGACACAAGGAACTAGAAAAGAGTGGGGAGGAATGGTGTTTTAACGGAAGGAAGAGTAACTTAATCATTGTAGCGAGTGGCTAACTCGCTAACTCAGACTGCCGTTCTTCTCAGACTGAACCTGAGCGGATGCTGAGCGGATGCTGAGCGGGTGCTGAGCGGGTGCTGAGCGGGTGCTGAGCGGGTGCTGAGCGGGTGCTGAGCGGGTGCTGAGCGGGTGCTGAGCGGGTGCTGAGCGGATGCTGAGCGGATGCAGAGCGGATGCTGAGACTCAGTTCATCCAAGAGCATGTAGCAAATGTGGCTCTCTAAGTAAGGTGTAAGTGGCCTCGCAACTTCCCTTTGTGCTTGTAACCTCCTGAGTGACAGCCAGAGTGATGGAGAGACCATGCAGGGAAGTCACTTGAGGGAGAGGATTGGTTGTCCTAAGGTCCCAGTTGAGCTCAGGCTTCTGCGTGAAGTAGCTGTGCCCCATTCCAGCTCCACCTGTCATAGACTGAAGCTGCATGAAGGACCTCAGATGAAACGAGCCAAACCATCAGCTGAGCCCTAGGCAACCCTGAGGAACATGAGCAGTAACACCACAGAGGTCACCAGCAGTTGGTTTGGTGCAATTTGTCATTAACCCGCCGGCAGGAAAAGGAACACCCGTCTGGAGGTCATCTCCACCACACAGCCAGCCACTCCCACTTGCCACGCCTCAGTGTGTGCTCTGCCGAAGCCTTTGCGGTGTTAAAGCAGTGTCTCGTCCCACCCTGTCCCCTGCCTGCCTTCTCTTCTCTAAAGTGGGGTGCCAACCCACTGTGCGGGCTGCTGGCCCATTTTAAAGATCTAAACAGAAACTGGTTTTTTAAAATGTTGGGAGTCTCATACTAGTATTATTCAGATCTTAAGAGTTAATTAAGAAGCCTGGAAAATTTTCCTTTATGGTGACACATCCAAAGTTTTATTTAAGCATGGATCATTTTTAAATACACAGTTATGGTATTAAAGATGAGGAAATTTCTGGTGGACATTATTGAAAGGCTGGCATTGTAGAGGTTGGAGCTTTGATTAGCCTTGCCAAAGTGTATAAGCAAGCAAAAGAGAGGAAACCAGCCAGAGCAAGGTTAACTTATTCATTTATTATGTGTGTGCACATGTGACTAAGTATGTGTGTGTGTGTAAGTGCACATGTGAGCGTGTGTGTTCATGTGTGAACGTGTGAACATGTAAGTGCATGCATGCATGTGTGTGTGACATGTGAGTGAATGTGTGTGTGTGTGTGTGTGTGTGTGTATGTGTGTGTGTGCGTGTGCGCGCACGCGCCTGTGCATGCAGCTACTCAGAGCCAAGGAGGGCAGAAAAGGCACTGGATCACCTGGAGTTTCAGTTACAGACAGATGCGAGCCACACCATGCGGGTTCTGGGAACTAAACTCTGGTTCACTGCAAGAGCAGTAAGTACCTTAGCCACCTAGCTACCTCTCCAGTCCCAAGTTTTTATTTTTAAACACTAGCATACTCACACAATTGTTCTCTAAGTCAAACTCTGTCTTAGAGGACCTATTTATAGAAATCCTCAGGAAGAAATAAGGACTGAGGTGCTACCAAACAATAGGAAGGACATATTTTTCTGAAATATAATGACTTCTGCCAGTGAGATAGCTCACTGGGAAAGGCTCTTACAGCCAAGCCTGAGGACCTGGGCTTAATTCCCGAGAACCACAGGGTGGAAGGAGAGAACAAACTCCTAAAGGTTATGCCCTTGCCCCCTAAATAAATAAAATATAATTTAAAAAGGGAATAGGCTGACCCTTCTTTGAGTGTGTAGCAGGGTTGAGGATGGAACTCTGAGTCTAGAAATATGCTGAGCATGTCTAGTAACCCTGAGCTACCTCCATGACCAGGAATGAGCCATGAATTAAAATAAAGGAAAAAAGTTTAGTGTTAACATGTAGGCATCAAAGCCTTAACTTCACACTGGAGAGATCATAACATATCGAGTAATAAATAGTTCACCAGATTTTGTGAGGAACTTATCCTTTTGTAAACATACATATTTTAGTCTATGAACCTGGAGAACATAAGACTCGATATTTGCAAATGAAGCTCAGAAAATAAAATTTAGCTCAGTCGCTGACATGGGGTCCCTTGATACCGGGTGAATTAGCTGGAACTAATGTCAAGGAAAGGAATTAGCTTAATCCTTTGGGCAATCATGGGCTCCGATTAGCGTTATATGATGAATTATAATACCACAAAGGCAAATAATAAATAGAAATAAATGTATTTGTTTTGGAATTAAACTTTGCAACATGAGTCTGATTCTAAGCAAGATAAGCTCTTTGGCAGCTGGGTGGCTGAGTGTGTGTGGCTCTGTGTGCACAGGCACAGTGTTTATTATGCCCACCACTCTGTACCTTGAGTACTTTTTTGTTTTTAAGCACCTCAGTATTATTTTTAAGACGAAATTTAAACACTCAAAAAGAAGTGCCATTCGCTTTAACCGATCTCAGCACACAGGGCTAGTGAGGTGATGTGAGTGGTGGTAGACTCTCTGAAGGACCAACTTGCCCTCACACCTTTGCTTTTCACACTTTTCTTTGGAAATACTTTGTGAAAACTGACGCTGGTTGTTTCTGTAGAATATAGATAATGCACAGTGAGCAGTTAGTGGTGATTTAATTTTGCACCATGGATTAGGAGGTCCTAAGTTTTAATCAGATTTTTGAAGAGGGGAACAAGGAAAGTAGAGAGGCAGTGTGGGTGATTGAAATAAGTTCCAGTCAAGACAGAGGAGCTGCATTGACAAAAGGAAGCATTTCAGATCCTCTTAGGTCTAAAATACTGTGGTCCCACATTTTTAAATGGTCCTGGCATGTGTGGAGTGGGAGGCATCTTATGAGAAATAAAGCTAAAATAGACTGCATTATAATATCACTGATGAAAGAAATTGCCAAAACATGACTTTATAGACATAATTGATAAGGAATGGGATATTCTGATGTGTAGCAACATGATCTGAAGATACAGATCCCAAGTAATTTTAGATCTTATCATTCAGGCATATTGCCTCAAAGTTTATATGCATAAGTATTGTATTTGTAACAACTAGTCTCTACTTGTCTTTAAAAATTAGTAAACCATCCACAAATTAAAGATGCCTAAAATACGCCCCCAAAAGATTTAAGAAATACTCTTGATCAAAAAGAATGATTGTTCATTTAAATTGAATTTGGTGGTTGTTACAAGGGAACAAAGCAATTGTACTCATCTAAAATGAGTTATGCTCTGGAATACACTGTCAATCATTATGTTCACTGGTTGGTAGACATCCCTCTCTCACGCTTCCCCTTGTGTATGTGGCATAAGCATATGTGTGTTCATGGATACACTTGCCCTGGAATGAACTTGTGTCAGCTAGAAGTTGACATAGGTGTTTTCTTTACCATTCTGCAGCATTCATTCATTCATTCATTCACTCATTCATTTTGAGAAAGGGCCCTACTCTGAACTTGGAATTCATTTTTTGGGCTAGACTGGCTGATCAGTGAGTCCCTGGGATCCACTTGTTTCTGCCTGTGCCTTCTTTATACTGTGGTTACAGATGTCTGCTGCCATGCTTGGACTTTCGCCTTTTCACACTTGTTGGGTATCTGAACTTGGGTACTCATGTTTTGCAGCAAGAACTTTATCTACTGAGCCATATCCCAAGCTTCCCAACAGGGATTTGGATTCATGTTTTGTCATTGTTTAAATGGACTTTAGCCACAAATGCTGGGTTAATTATCAAGAGGCTATCAAATCTATCAAATGCTGGTGATGATAGGTTTCAGAGTTTACACAGCTTTCCTAGAAACACATTTAAAGTAGATGTCACTGTCACATTTACTATTTCTCAAAAGAACTGCTGTATCTATCCTGCAGATCCATCACTGGGACTGACATTATTTGTTTTATTGCTTGGGCAGAAAATATATGAGTTTTGGATCAACTCCTTGTCAACAAATCAAAGTATTATCCAAGGGATGGCCCCATTATGAGCGAAGTAGGTCACATCTTATCTCTCCATCTCCCCAGGGTACAGAATATATTCCTTGTTGTGACATAGCTTTGGAAACAGGTTTCCAAACTGTTTTTATCAGAGCACATTAAGCCATGTTAATGATCTTCACTCAAGCATAGCACAGTTTGTTTCTCGGCTCATAGATTGTCTATTTCCAGAAATGGATGCTGATCATTTGTTGTTGCTTGGTAGTAATTTGTCTATTTGTACCAGTCGTACCTTTAGTTAACTATGGAATTTTAATGATTTGTCTTTGGTCAATGAGAATAAACGGTCTCATAACTTCTTGCCCTCTTGGTCCAATTCTCATTTCAATAGACAAAGACGACTAAAAATGGTAAGCTATGAGACTGTGTTAATAGTGGATATAGTATGAACATAAAACTCAACTTACAGAAGACCGTATAAGACATACAGATTGTGAAAATCTTCATATAGTATTTAGTTGACATTAGGTAAGTGTGTCATAGAAATAGCTGCTAAGGTTTAGAATCCTTTCTGTGATAGTGAAAGTCTATGTGTTTCACACAATCAACTCGGTCAGTCTCCACAGAAGCCCTGTGGTAGGTGCTGTTATCATCCTGATTATACAGATAAAGCAACTGACGCACACAGAAGTTAAATGCACAAGTTCATGCAACTAATGTAAAGAGGAATGGACTTGAGAACACACAATACCCTCTTAACATTACTCACCTACCACCACTGTAAGGTAGTTACGCAAAGAGCTTATGGGAAAGCAGGTTTATTACATGATGTTGATATATAAAATGATTTAAGTGTTACAATGATTTGATCAAAATATCTTATAACAGAAAGCTTTCCCTTTTCCTGTCAGAATTCTGTCTTCCATTTCCTTCAGTATCTGACCCTAAAGAATGCAAGTAGGAGTTGTACTTGTGAAACACATTCCCAACAATGTGGTGATGACAAAGGTAAAGGTTTCGAGACCCCTGTGCCTGAGTTTACTCTAATTCCCTTTTAGTTGATGACCTTAGAATCTCTATTAATTTGGAACCATAGTAAAACTGTGTATTTCTAAAAAATTCATTTTAGCCTTTAACTTTAGCTCAATGACTTTTATATTGAACACAATATAGTCAGTTCTACCTGTATGAATATGAAATACTTGTTCATCATTTTATTTATTCAGTTAACTTATTTTTTTTGTACTACAAGTTGAATTGTTTCCTTCCCTTCCTATGTATGTTGAAGCCCTAATCCTCAATATCTCTAGATGTCATCTCATTTGGAATTAGGCTTGGTGCAAAGACTCCATTAGATTGAGGCCACACTGGAGCAGCATGGGCTCTGAATTCAACATGACTTGTGTTTTTATAAAAAATATGGCCAGGTGAAAAGACACAAACACAGAGAGGGAATCATGTGACAATGGTGACCAAAGCTAGGATGATGCATCTGCATGCACGTCCAAAACTCCCTGGGATTCTGTAAGTTAGGGGAAGGGTGGGCACAGTTTATTCTGGAGGCTTCCAGCAGGAACTCAAGGTAGCCAACACACTGATTTTAACTCATAGATTCCAAATCATGAAGGAATAAATTCTGTCACTTCAAGCCAGCCACATTGTGGAGCTAAAGCCTAGGACTACTCTGTGGATATCTAATGGTGACTAATCAGATGGGTTTCTGCATGAATAGAGCCTCTGACCACTGAAAAGGAGAACACTAAATAGCTGGTTATTTAATTAAACAGGTACATTCTTACACAATGGTTGATCAGACTGGAAAAGGATGTATGTGAGTCACAGAATATAGTTGGGGAGGGATTTAGGGAGTAACCTGGGCTCAGGAGAGCAATGTTCTCAGAAGAGACTCTCGGACGGGAAATACCATCTGAGAAAACACGGCTCTTGCAACCATCAAACAATATATGATGCTAGAAATGTGATGAAAGGAGCCTGGCCAACATGATGTTGGTAGAGTCCACAGAGATTAAATCCTTCCAGTTTCTAAAACCCTGGAGCAGGAGATGGTGGCACATGCCTTTAATCCCAGCACCCAGGAGGCAGAGGCAGGTGTATCTCTGTGAGTTAGAGATCAGTCTGATCTACAGAGAGATTTCCAAAACAGCCAGTGCTATGCAGAGAAACACTGTCTTGAAAAACTAAAACTAAAAATTAAAAAATAAAACAACAACAAAAAGAACAATAAAGCCTAGGAAGGCAACCACAAACTGATGGAAACGGACGCAGAAACCCACAGTGAGGCATTAGGTAGGGCTCAGGGAATCCAGTGGAAGAGGGGGAGGAAGGATTTCAGGAGCATCACCAGAAAACAAACAGAACCAACCAACCTGGGCTCACAAGGGCTCACAGACACTGAACCCAAAACCCTGCATGGGACCAACCTAGGCCTCCTGCATGTGTGTTACAGCTGTGTAACTTGGTCTTCTTGTAAGATTCCTAAAAGTGGGAACAGGGGCTGTCTCTGACTCTATTACCTGCTTTTGGGACCCATTCCTCCTCCCAAATTGCCTTGCTCAGCCTTAATAGAAGAGGAGGTGCCTGTTCTCACTCCAACTTGACATTCGTGACTGTCCATGGGAGGAGGCTTGCCTTTTTCTAAAGAGAAACGGAATAGGGGAGTGGGTAGGGGTGGGGTGGGTGGAGTGGGGGGAGGCACTTGGAGGGGAAGAGGGAGGGGAAACTTAGGTCAGAATGTAAAAGTGAAAAAATAAATAACGAACAAAGCAAAACAGCAAAGAAGAGATGGGAGGTGGCCGGAAGTACCACAGACACAGCTTTCTTCAGGTTGTCTCGCATGTTGGGAGGGGACTGTTGAGTGACACTATTGTCTCCCAGTCACCTACTCTCCTGTAATTAAACCCAACACACACACTGGTTCACCAAGTTGAACAAGGGAAGAATCATGTCTACAGTTAGTCTGTGGTTCTAAATCTGGGATGATTGCTCATGTTTTCTCCAGAAAACATAGCGCAACACATCCTTCTTCTGCCAAGTGTGTGTGCTTACATGGCAGAGTGGAGGGTAAGTCATGCAGAAGAAGAGAAAACAACAAAACAAAACAAAATCCTCAGTATTATTCCTTTTTAATCACACCCCGCCACGTAAATCGATATGCTTAAACATGTTTTTGTGCTTTTTGCTGTTTGTGCTTAAAGCAAGTAGGATTTCAAAATAGAAACTTTTTATTTTAATGAATACATTAAAATACCCATCAGAGATGGTGTATTTCTAAATGGTTTAAGAGGTTCATGACTGTCCCCATGGTACTGACTAGCTTGGGGCATTTGGGACATGCTTCCTTTTAGCAGCAGTGTCTTTATAGGCAGCTTCCAAATGAGAAAAATAATTCAGCATTGCTTTTCAGTAGTCATGCTTTGGTTTTGCTCAGTGTAGCGTTTCATAGCTGGATTATCCAAGGTTCTTCAAAGTGGGGTGAATGCTTTGGGAACTGCAGTTGGCTGCCCTGAGACACAGGTCGGCAACTGAATGGGATTTCCTGACTCATGTATGGGAGACGCTGCCTGTGACTCTGAAGAAAATGGACTTAAGAAACAGTGATTGTGTGATTTGGTGCATATCCTGCCCCAGGTTCCTAGTGGGAAGCTGTTGTGATTCTTTTGAATATGCCAGACTCAGGCCCACTGTCACATCATCTCTGGGGTCACCTTCCTCTTCTGTTTCCCCTTCTTTCTCCTTTAGAGAAGGAGACTTTTAGAACAATCACCTAATTCTTTTATACTTTAGGATGTTAGCTTTTCATAGCACTTGTAGAGCAGAAGATGGAAATGTAGGCCTGTCTAATCCTTGGTTGTATGCTTCAGAAAGAAAAGTCCTACAAAGAATACGGTCAAAGCATCTGGCATCACTAAAGAATTGGAATGAACTATGGTTGCAAACACCAGCTTCAATCACTAAACACCTCTTAATATCAGCTCACATCTCCAATTTACTTTCAACTGCTTTTTACAACTTGTCCTTCTTTTTATCCTCCCTCCTAGAGACAGTATAATTTTTCACTGGAATTACCATTGCTAAGTATTTCAGACAGTCAACAAGATAAAAATATGAAAACAAACCAACCCAGAAAGTAAGGTAGCTTTAACATAATACTGTGTTAATAAGTGGAAGTAAAAAATGAAGTAATTAAAATGGAAAAGATGGACAAAGGAGCAGTAGAGACGGCGGGGGGCGGGGGAGGGGGAAAGCAGTTTTCCTCCCATTCCCATTTGTGGGTTTTAAACTCACACATATACACATGAACGTACTCATGCACACACAAATGCTTGCATGAATTGCACACATACAGCCATACGTGTGTACAAACACACATACACACAATACACACACACACTGAGTCTTTGTAATTGATTGTTCAGCATGTGCAAGTAAATAAATATTGTAAGCCATAGAAATGGACTCAAAGAATCACACAATCATCTCAATGAGTGCACAAAAGACCTTGACAGCTGAATTGCAGCACAGTTCAAGCCATGTTCCATGTTGTTTTAACTCTCCAGAAAGAAAGTCATCAGTAGAATCTACCACTGTTCACCATTGGCTTAGACTGTCTAATTCAGGGGTTCTCAATTTGTGGGGTTCAATGACCCTTTCACAGGGGTCATTTAAGACCTTCTGCCTATCAGACATTTACATTTAGATTCATAACAGTAGCAAATTTATGGTTATGAAATAGGAACAAAAATGATGCTATGGCTAGGTCCCCACATCACGAAGAACTGTATTAAAGGGTGGCAGCATTAGGAAGGCTCAGCACCACTGGACTTAACCTTACACCACCACTCCAAGTACCATTAGGAAGAGAACGCTTGTCTCTAGACTAGCTCTCCTCTATAGTGGTAAGCTGGTGCTTTGCTGTTTCTGAAAGTGAGCGGGATGAGGGCCAGACCTTTTTGGAGTTGAATTATGCTTTGGGGAAGCTATATAGCTACATGTAATATGCTTCGTATGCCTTGAAGAAAGCTAGCTAATTAAGGCACTTACATTATTTTGTCATAATCCCCAAAAGAGAATACCGTGGTATAAGCAATCAGTAAAAATGATGCTTCACAGAGAAGATCCAAGGCCAGGGGCAGTCTCCTAGCATTGCCATGGTAATGTACCACGCAGGGGCGGCTCTGAGATATAGATTGTCTATCACAATTTTGGAGCCTAGATGTCTCAAATCTTCTGGCCATGCAGTCTTTAAAGGCTCTTTGAAAGCCTGCTCCTCCATCTCTTCCCGTTTTCTGGACTATGGTGGCTGTAACTTCAAGCTTTGCATATCTCAGCTTCCATGGAGCCTCTCAGAGTTCTCTTGTCTTCCTGTAGGTACACCCGTCCAGCGTAATTCCAAGATAACTGGGTCATGAGATCTTCAAGTTATAGCCGCAAACACCCCATCTCCAGATATCATATTCTGGGGCCAGGGCTGACCAGAGTTCTCAGATATTGATATCAGCCAATTCGATGCTGTACTGGCAGCATCAGAACTTTTCCAGAAACAGGGTGGAGACTGGATCAATAAGCCACCCACTGCACAAGCCGTCATCAAAATTAGCAGGGCCTTTCAAGAACTGTGTTGAAGCAGGAAGTGGGAAACAACACCTTTATTAAAACCCACATCTTAACGCGTGTGCCTTTCGTAACTGTTTGTGGTTTGATTCATAGGGCTGCGGACACAGTGACTTGTGGAGTCTGCCAACGGCCTTGAGGTCAGTGTCTACCCACAGAGCTCCTGACTCCTGCCCACTCTGTAACCACCAGTTTCAGAAAGAGCACCCGCTCTACGTTGTTTTGTTGTTGTTCAGATGTGTTTTGTAAGTAAGAAGTGTATGGGGAAAAGAATGTCAGTACCTGGTAATTTAGAGATAAGATTCACTTAGTGTGGGACTTAGCCCCACCCCATCCCTTTTGCAAACATTTAAATTAAAAAAGATTAGGTGTATAATGAATTATAAATATCTAATGTAATATATAGGAAACTGTTTCGGTTATTTGCTGAATTCATATGCATTTTCCTAAAAGCTTTTAATGTTTCTTTTTCCATTGAGATGCATTTTGTCTTCTGTTTCACCTTCCCTTCTGAGGTAGGGAGAATGTGATGTTAGTTTTTTCAGTTACATCTGCACCATGGTGACAGAAATGCCTGACAGAAGAACTTAGGAGAGAAAGGCATTATTTTAGATCAAGATTTCAGAGAGTTTTCTGTTTAGGGTAATGAGGAAAGTTGGAGTTCAGGGGAGGGGGCGAAGCTCTACTGTAGAGGCAGAAACTTGAGAATAAACAGCTGCCTACTTGGTATGGACCAGGATGTGGAAACTGCAGGCCAGAACCAGGGTTAGTAATGAGGCCCACCCCTACTGATCACTTCTGCTAGCCTAGCTAATCAAAAAGCTGTAAGGCCTCTAGGACAGGCCTACAAGCAGGGGAGAACATTCAAGAAGTGAGCAGAACACTTCGGATTCAAGCTGCCACATCCCCATGTTATATTAAGTCTTTTCCTGCAGGAGGCCAGCCTTGCCCTGGGACTAGATCGGGTGTCTTGTTTTGTATGCCTGCCTATGAGAGTCTTCCCTGCAGTTCTGGAGTTTGCATCTTCATTTTTCTGTCTTTCTGTGGAGACTACATAAAGAGAAGGTCTTTTTCTTGTTCAGTTAGGAGCCTAGAGATAGGATTCACTTATTGTGGGACTTATCCCTGCCCCACCCCTTTTGCAAATACTTAAATTAAAAAAGATTAGATTCATATTGAATTGTAAACATCTGATGTAATATAATATATAAGAAACTATTTCAGTCCTACATGTATGAATGAATGACACTGAATGAGTGAATGGGTGGGTAAAAGAGATTATTTAAAAATCACATTGAGTGAAGATATATTTCAATTTGGGGGGAACTCAAATGGATGCTTAAGACATTGCACTAATCTCATTTTGTGTAATCTGACCACCTCAAATTCCTCATTTCTTTGTACATGCAATTCTATTTGACATTTAAAGTCTATCAACTATTTTTTTTAATAACACATTGAGCACTTAGGAAGTAATTTAGCAGACACCCTGCAATGGATATATTTTAATATAAAGTAGAGAGAGAACTGGGCTGCAATAAAATCGGTAGTTTTGCCTCACACATATTTGGAGCAGTTAACTGCAGAGATGAATGGCAGATGTAAGAGGAGAGAGCTGCCCTCATGCGGGAAGTTGGACACCACCAGTCTTTGCTGAGAGCCCGAGGTGGCTGTCCTTCTGAGCTTATGATACACAAAGC
Organism: Cricetiscus sungorus; assembly: GCA_030556225.1. Classification (NCBI taxonomy): domain Eukaryota; kingdom Metazoa; phylum Chordata; class Mammalia; order Rodentia; family Cricetidae; genus Cricetiscus; species Cricetiscus sungorus. The sequence continues at coordinate 26,187,906 of JANBXA010000731.1, forward strand.
ACAAGAGAAGACTCCATATCCACTCTCAACCTTCTCAGTGCCACCTTCCGAGTCTGACACTTGCACAGAGCTTCCTTTCAGCAGTGGACACAGACCACTAATGGTGCTAAGGAGAAAGTGACACTGTGTATGCAGCTGAAAAGTACCTTGCTTTCCTCACTGGAGAAGCCAAGCCATGGAGTCTGTCACCTTGGAGAGGATGGTAGGTGTTGTGACTTGAATTATACTACTCAAGAGAAATAACTGAAATTCTAATGCCCCTAAACACACACACACACACACACACACACACACACACACACACACAGACACACACAGACACACACACAGAGACACACACAGACACACACACACAGACACACACACACAGAGACACACAAACACAGACACACACACACACACAGAGACACACACACACACACAGAGACACACACACACAGACACACACACACACACAGACACACACACACACAGACACACACACACACACACACACAGACACACACACACACACACACACACACACACAGACACACACACCAGTATTGCACAATCTGTCTTTATTTGGAAAAATGTCCTTTATAGTCAATTGGCTGGGTTGTAATCCTTATATAAACAAAGAAAACTTGAACAAAGAGGAAGACACACACAGTGAAGGAACATTGAGAGGTGGCCACTTGGAGACGGGATCAGACAGGGCAGTGATGAGACAGTGTGCCTTCAAGTCTAGGAACACAGATACTGTTAGCAACCAAAAGCAGAGGAAGAGCCATGCAACAGACCCCACCCCACCCCTGTGCTTAGGAACAGTAACCCTGTCAGCAGCTAGCGCCTGAACTTCCAGTTTCCATCACTGTGAGCCATAAAGTTATGTGGTTTTAAGTCACCCAGCTTGTGATAGTTTGTTATGAAAGCCCTAAAAACATTAATGTGCTTTTCTATTTCCCCAGGAAGAACACCTGATTTATTTAAGAGAATTCTGCAAGAACTACTAGGTCACCTGAAAGTCAGAAGGCAGAGCCTGATGTAGGAAGAATTGTGGAGTAGGGCAGGGGAAATTTAAACGGTGGAAACACACACACAAATGTGCTGAAAATGTCCATTGTCAACAGAGCATTTTCAATCTTTAGCAGCATGGAATGAGACTCTGACTCCCATCTGAGAGGAAGCTGGAATGTACCCACGAGGAAATGAAGTGTGACTGGGACAAGTGTGGACAAGATGGAGTATTTATTTCCATACTGTGTGGTGCAAGCAGCGTTGGCATCAGATTAGGTGGTGGGCAGGGTGACGAAAGTCGCCACCTTGGTGGCTCAAGATGGAATGTGATTACCGCCCTCAGAGAGCAGGAAGAATTCTGTATAGATGATGTTTAAACTCAATTAAAATTTTCTTTCTTGAAGAGTGTCTTAGTTGTACTAACATCCCATCGTCAAAGACATCAGGGATTCTAGATAAAACATTAAACCAAACTTTATCTATACTTCAAGAGACCAGCAGGAAGCCACCTCTGCCAGACAAGTGAGTTTGTACTGGTATGAAATTCTGAGTCTGATCAGAGTTTGTCTCATAGAAGTCAAAAGAGATGAGAAGAGGGCTCTGGTAGGCCTTAGAAACGAGGGCTAATGTGAGGGCAATCTGTCTAGGTTCCATGTTTAGTAAGGTAGCCATTCCATCAAGCTCTGTAGCGAGTCAGAGTCTCATTCCATGCTGCTAAAGATTGAAAGTCACAAATATGCTGGAAGACATCAGCAAACATCACACAAGGCTGTGAGTTGAGAGTAAAGAAGAAGCTGAACATGATAACTACAGCAAACACATATGCCTTATCCTGTGACTTTATCAGCTCAGAATAAATAAAAATAATGGATGAAAACAGCAAGGAGCAAGTATTGTGCTAGCTTATGGAAGGGCTTTGATGGGGAATTTTGCCTATCTGGGTGCTGGTAGGAGTTTCCCGTGGTGTGAGATGCTCAAGCAGGGGACAGGGAATTAATAACCCTGGACCAATGTTGGGGGTGTGGGGGGTGATTCAAAAAAGTAGCACTTGGGTAGGATGGCCAGGAAGTCCTGTGGAGTCTGTTTCCACATTGGAAATTAAGGGATGGCCTCCCTGTGTGATGCAGACTATAAACGGGGTTAACCAGTGCAGATGGAGGAGGGGCACTCCGGCTGAGGGAACTGCAAGAATGGATCCTGGGCATTTGGCTTTCTTTGGGAACTGGAAAAAAGACCAGAGGCGTAGTAATTAAAGTAAGGCTGGAGAGAGAGAAGGGAGCAGGTCACACAGAACACTGCAGGGTTTAGAAAATTCCAATAGCAATGGAAGCCTTTGAGGGATTTTGAACAGAGACATGTTGGAAATCGTTGTTTTTCAGTCTCTTATAGGTTTAAGATATGTTTATATAATATTGGCCATTGTAATATACACTTTGTTTTATATAAGATGCTCCTCATCCTCATGGAGATACAGAAATGATACACAGCAATGAAGATAGAGGATTATTTATAGGACTCAGTTTGATTCCATGGATCTAAAGGCACGTTTCTATGTGTGTATGTTTTTTTGCAAATTTTGTTTTGAAGTTAGAAATATTATTGCTTTCTAATGTCATTATTTTTGTCCAATTAGTGAGTAACTTTTATTTCTCTGATTAAAACCAAGCAAATTCAATATGCTGACTCTATTGCGTGCACCAAATGTTGAGATTTTACCCATCACTCACACACACATATATATATACATTTATTTATGTAACACATTTATAGATATATCCATGATATTTATATATACACACATGTGTATATATTTATATATGTCTCTCATTCTCCTTGATGCCTGTACTTAAATCTCTGCTAAAACCTTCTCTAATAAGCCAAACCACAGCGATGTTTGGATAAGTCTCTGGCTTATCTGGGATTATTAAAATACAATCATATATCTTCCACAAATTTAGAAGTTAGCAAGGAAGCTTTTTGCATAGACCATGCTGCTCAGCAGTCGCTCTGAGGCCAGCGTGCTCCGCTCTTGCCTCGGCAAGCATGCTGAGCTTCGTGTTTTCTCTGATTGCAGTCTCATGGACATCCTTCTTCCTGTCGTTGTTAAGTTTCAGGCTAAACCGAATGCCACAGGTGCCTGAGTCAATTTTATATAGAGTCCAGTCCATACTTTGAGAAGCCCTATGGCTGATGTCTTTAATTAAAAACGTAAGGGGAGGCGTGTGAGATACCTTGCTTTTTTTTTTTTTAATATATTTTTATATGGGAGAAATATAAAAAAGAAAAAGAAACTTTCTTTAGCGAACCACAGTCTTTTTGAATCACAGCGGCACACTTTAAACTTTAAAACAACAAAGAAAATCCCTCTAGTGCTTTAAGTCATAGCTAGGTTTTGTTACTTTTGAAACATCAGAGCACTTGTCCGTACCTGTGGCGGTTGCGGAGGGAAGAATGTGCCCAGAAGGTCTGACCTGACCCTCCAGGGGCAGCTTAGTCTGGGAGTCTTGGACCTAGCACAGCGTTAGTGCCAGCTGCCCCTCCATTGACATCACCGTCACAGGCTTCATGGACCACTCAGGAATGCTGGGGCTCCCCTTCTACCCCCAGCCTCAGCTCGGATCCCGGAGCTAATCTCCAGGCGAGGGTCCCTCCAAGTTTCCGCCACGTAGCCGTCGCCCCCGCCCACCCCTACGGCGCGACCCTCCTCCTACCTGCCAGTCCGGAAGAGGCCAGCAGCAGTATCAGCACCGGCAGCAGCCGCGGCAGCGCGGGGCGGCCGGGCACCGGGGTCCCGGGAGCGTGCATGGGCAAACAGCTCTGGTCACATCTCATGCAAACCTCTCCAGGGATCCCGGAATTGAGGACGATGGAGCCCAGAGCCTGCCGTTCATACACGGCTTCCCCGCAAAGTGTCCCCGAGAGCAAGGACAGCTATCTGGGTTTCAGTTCCGAATCCACAGGCTTCAAGGATTGATGGAGATTGGCGCAGGTAAAGGCTCATCCCGGCCCAGCATAGTCTTATCCCTCACTTGAAATGTCAGATGTCATCCCGGAAGATGCTGGAAGAGTGAAATAGGTATTTCTCAACGTACTGCTGGGCATGCCGCCTTACCTTGTTCAGGATTTCCTCTGTCCCGCCATTTGAAATCAGGAGTCTGCATTTTTACAGAGGGACCCATGCAACCTCAAAACCCACAAATGGCTTGAAGTCTCCCAAACCTGTGGGAGGTGGTCCCCTAACTAAGAGAGAAAGTAAGGGAACAATGTGAGAAAAATCTGCAAGCAGATCTCACCAACCATCCTTTCTAGGTAGCTATAAATATTAAGTGCAACGCGAAAACAAATTAACCGTGTGCTTCAGGCATGTTCTCTGCAAATGCACACATAAAGACAAATGACTCTAAAATTGCATCAACTACCCTTAGGCAGAAAGGAGTCTTTATAACTAAACCAAAACAAACAAACCAACCTCTTTTTGGTGGTGGAGGAAGTTGGAAATGCAACAGTTTTGGAGTGTCTCAAATTCTTGTTTTGTTCTGTTTCAAAGAGACAGCTCCAGGTTGGCTTCTGAGGGTTAAAGCCCGCCAGTTGTATCGGGTGCGCCTCTAGTTTCCACAGGTAGGGGGCGCTAAAGGAGGAAGGCCAGCTGTTTATTTGCTGTTTTCTTAGTAATTCCCTTCTGGTCTTTACCTTTACAGTTTCAGCAGTCTTTGGTCCTAGTTTCCAGCTCCTTGGTGTACTCGAAGAATCTGCCTCATTGGCCAGACTCAATTTTCATGGGTCCTAGTCTTCTTTATAGAAGTTCCTTTACCGCGTATGCAGACTTAGGTCCCTTTGTTTCTACAGCACTAAGTGTGGAAGTTGTAGCGTAATTAGTAGCCACTAAGTTTCAATCTTAACGTTCTTTTCAGTGGTTAGTTCTCTGACAGCTGCCCGTTCAGAAAATCATTGTATTTCTCGTCTTTCCTCCTAAATTGGGCTCTTACTAATTCATATGCAATTCCTGAAAGCTGTAAGGACTCTAAGCTAGTAATACATCATTTCTATAACAGTGTTAGGACTTGTACAATTCTCTGTTTAAATATGACTCATCCATAGCTTAAAAGGGGCTAGCTCAAGCGGATATACACCTGGTACTTCCTTAACTTGAGCATTGCTATTTCTCGGGAGACTGCCAGATCCTGCCCTCTCTGGCGGTCCTTTGCTAGGAGTTCTTGTGGGTGGCTAATCCAAAGTTCACTTGTAAGAAATGACCTTTCCACAGCAAGGGATTTTTCATTGCATATTCAGGAAGGCTGTGTGTAGCCCTAGGATTTACTAGTTTCGGACTCGGTGATGTTTCCCAGGAACTGAGAAGAATTTCGTATCTTCTTTTCACCTTAGAGCACCTCCTTAGCAAATTTCTGTATTTTCATGGTGCTGGACCTTAGTATCTTCACATTCCAACTTCCCACCATATCTGTTAATTGCAGGCAGTACAGGTCTTGTCCTTCCCAGGCTAAACAAACTCCAATGTCTCCTTCAAAGATCTGTGGAGTAACATAACCACATAGGTATTTCCTTTTACTTGTCTACATTACAACACCATTGCCACCATTAATCATGTTGAAACCTTAGCTTTTGGAGCCGATTGGACTAGGAGTTTCTGGGTTTTCTAGTGAACAATAAAAAGCTGTAAACTAGTAGCACCCCTCTACTCCCACCTTCAAGTACTACAGCACACACACACACACACATACACACACACACACACACACACACCAAATCACACGTTTCTTCGAGCCCACTTTAAGTCCTAAGTATTTTCCAGCTTTGTCAACTTGACACAAACCAGCATCACACAAACTGGGGAAGAGAGTCTCAGTCAGGAATTGTCTACACTGGGCCGAGTGGACATAGCTGTGTGGGATTGTCTTAAGTTAATTGATGTGAAAGACCAAACCTATTATGGGCAAGTCTATTCCCTAGGCAGGAGGTTCTGCCCTGTGCAAGAGTATAATAGTTGAGCTGACACAAGCAAGCAAGTGAACTTATACACATTTGTTCTGACATCTCTTGATTGTGGAAGTGGGGTAAGTAGCCACTTCCCCACAGTGATGGACTTTAGCCTTGACTTTTAAGCTAAAATAAAATGCCCCTTCCCCAGCTGCTTTTTGCCAGGGTCTTTTATCACAGCAACTGCAATGAAACTAGAACATCAAGTAAGATATATAACACAAATACTGTGAAGTTAGTGAATTCTTCATATAGGAACTACACTGAGGTTTCAACATGAGCTGACTCTTTTAATGCCAACAATTCTGTGGATTAGACATATTATCCAAGTATAGCAGAAAGGAGACAGGCTTGGACTGGTTGTTCTTTCAGATCAATAGTATTGGAACCAGAGTTCTGGCTGCTCTCATTCCATGCTTTAACAGTTTCCTTGTATGCCTCTTACATCAAGGAAAAGAAGCAGATAATTTGGAGGTGTGAGCTATAGATTAACAGCCCAATTGAAATGTATACTTGTTGATTTATGGTGTCTAGATTGAAAACTACCTTGTGAATGGGAGGAAATTCTCATTCCTGAAAATCAGGTGTAGTCAGAAGCAGGTCTGTATAAATATGATGACTTTTAAAGTAAACTTGATTTGGTGGCAGTTACAGGAGAAACTCTGAGAGATAATGTTCTTTGTATCAGGTTGAGGGTGGGATGCGAATGCAGAAAAGAAAGTCCTGGGAAGGGGGTGCAATATTACATCTGGGCCTTATGTGGTTCCTAGGGTATTTTTAGTTAACCTGTCATCTTGTGTGGGTATTTAGAGAGGCCTAGAAAATTTTCACAATACACTATCAGCTTAAATGCTAATTTTATCTATACCTAAAATCCTGTGGACCCTGGAAAGCAATTGTAACCTGAAGTATAAACCACAAAGAGAAGAAAAATCTCCAAATCATCACAAACTGAACGTGCTGATGAACACCATGCAAGACCCAGGAGCTGAATAACGCCAGATGCCCAGTTGGCAGCTTCCATCTAAAATAGTTCTCTGTATTCTCTCACATCTTCCTTCTTTCATTTAACACTACACTTAGAGATGTGGTCCATGCTAGATCTTGAGAGATTGCTCTTGCTGCTCTTTCAGAGGACCCAGCTTTAGTTCCCAGCAGTAGCCCACAGCCCACAAAATTCTAGGGGATTTTGGCATTCTTTTCTAGATGCCACGGACATGCATGTGGTGCTTATAGCTGTAGAATTATCTATTTTATGACTTTCCCTCAAGTTACATATTCATTCAGTTTTTCTAGTTTGGGTCTTTTTTCCATTGTACTCTTTTGGGCATTCTTGCAATTGCCACTAGTACATGTTTGTGTATTTCTGTCATCTACATATTAGGAAACAGTTTTAGAGCTATAGGTTAAATGTGATTTTAACTCAAATAATTTGTGCCACTCTAGGTTTCCAAAGAAATTGTGCCAGTCTGCATCCTTATCAGCGATGGCAGACAGTTTGTCTACTTTTTTTTTTTTTTTTTTTTTTTTGGCAGAACATCCTGTTTCTTTGTAACTGTGGCTGTTTTAGAAGGCAGGTAATGGTATCCATTATGGTTTCATTTGCATTTTTCTGATGATGAATACCACTGAGAATGTTTTAAAGTTTTTATCTTTCACAGCATACTTGTATGCAGTGTATTATGAGAAACATATATACAAATTTCGTAGTGCCATCCTAAATAGCATCTTACTGACTAGTTCTAGTGGAGCGCTAAATGAAGCACCATCTCAACTGTATCCACAGAACACTGACCTCTGAGGACACGTCAGTGAGAGGATTTGCAGAGAGGTTTAACTGGAGAAGGAAGACCTAGCCTAAAAGTTGGTGGTATCCTACGTGATGAATAGAAGTAGAAATGAATAGAAGTAGAAAAAGTAAGCAGAGTGACAGCAGACAGTGTGACCAGCTGCCACCTTAAGTCCCTGCCATGGTGGACTGTCACATCAAATTCTTCCTTCTTCAAGTCACTTTTGTCAGGTCTTCTGCCACAAAAATGTGAAAAAGTAACAGTTAGGTAGAAATACTTTTGCTGATTCTTTGTTCCAATTAGATTGTCTTACTGTATTTCTGTGTACTTATTGTATATATGGATGTGGGCACAGGGAAGTGTATGTCTGTGTTGATATATGTATGTTCAAGTGCAAGGACATTCTATTGAATGGAAAATGCAGACACGAAAGAACACTGCCCACCACACGGTCCTGCTAATAGGATAGTCAAGAACAGCGAAAAGAAATCAAATGAAAACAGAAGCTGAATCAGTGACTTCTGGTGTGATGTGACTATATGAAGTATGAGGATTCTTCTGGAATTCTGGAAACAGCTTGTATTTTAACCTAAGATTGGTAACATGTCTGAGCATGTATGAAAATATTGAAATTAGTATGCTGTAAGATAGATAATATAGTTATCTATCTTATATGGTTTAAAATAAAAAATCTAATTTCAGCTGGTTGTTTTGTAGGAACTAATAAAAAAGATCCTAAAATTTATATGAAAATTTAAAGAGTGAAAAATAAAGTACTTAAATGAGAACAAGGTGGAAGTATTTGCTTTGTTGACAAAAACCGAAGTATTGTAATATTAACATAATAATAGCTAAATAGATTAATGGGACAGAATATTGCCCATAAACAAACCTACCCACTAATTAGAATGTCTTTGTGATTCATTCACACTTTTTATTGTTAGTGTGCTTTATAAGCTTCTTTTTTTTTTCCTTTCTTTTTATAACAGAGTATGTCTTAGAATGTTTCCCAGTGTTTCCCAGGATGGTCTCTTCTCTCAGCTTCTTAAGTGCTAGGATCACAGAGATGTACCTCCCTTTCCAGCTTCCATAACTTTCTTCTCTTCTCTTCTCTTCTCTTCTCTTCTCTTCTCTTCTCTTCTCTTCTCTTCTCTTCTCTTCTCTTCTCTTCTCTCCTCTCCTCTCCTCTCTCCTCTCCTCTCCTCTCCTCTCCCTCCCCTCCCTCCCCTCCCTCCCTCCCTCCCCTCCCTCCCTCCCCCTCCCTCCCCTCCCCTCCCCCTCCCTCCCTCCCTCCCTCTCCCCTCCCTCCCCTCCCCTCCCCTCCCCTCTCCCCTCCCCTCCCCTCCCCTCCCTCCCTCTCCTCTCCTCTCCTCTCCTCTCCTCTCCTCTCCTCTCCTCTCCTCTCCTCTCCTCTCTTCTTCCCTCCCCTCCTTTCTTCTCCTCCCTTTTTTCCTTTCCTTTCCTTTCCTTTCCTTTCCTTTCCTTTCCTTTCCTTTCCTTTTCTTTTCTTTCCTTTTGAGTCAGAGTCTAGCCCAGGCTAGATTTGAACTCACAGTGTTCTAAGCTTGCCTTTAACGCTGGGTGCTCTACCTCAATTCCCCAAGTGCTGGGATTCCAAATGTGTGCTACCATGCCTAGTATTCTTCTTTTAGCCTAAAGGCAAATGTGAGTTTTCAGTGTAGAATTCAGAGTGATTTTAACAGCAGTGATGACGTTCATTCCCAGATTTACCCAGTTCTCCCTCTTCTGAGATGATGAGATGAGCTAGGGAAGTCATGCATATATAGCATGGGAGAAAAACCACAAATGATAAGCAAGCTGGGGTGGAGAAATGGAGGGGGGGGGGATTCTGGAAGCTACACACTGCTAAGCTGCTACTCTTTCCTTCTCAGGGAAAGAAAACACCTCCCTGTTCAATGTGAATAAATTCTTTAAAAATTCAATGAATTCTCCCCTGAAGGTGAAGGGTAAAGTTATATCCGTGGTTGGCTGTGGAGGAGATAATTTTTATTACCCGCATCATGGAAACAGTTGGGTGCAAATCTAATGCCCTTAGGACGTGAGGGGGAAATGAGCTTTTACAAAGCAGATAATCTGTGGCAGGTTGGTTTCCTTGGTTCGTGAAAACATGGGGCATTGATTTCCTGACAATATTTTGGTTGCTCTGATGTATCCATGCCCTGCTAACCAGCAGCTGGGTTCTTTCTCATCACCCACGTGTGTATACTCCACCCTCAGATCCTTTGCCAGGTGCATCTTACAGAGGCTTTCCCAGTTTATGATTCGCCTTTAGTTTTTACACTGACATCTGCAAGAGCAAAGGGTTTTAATTTCAATGATGTACAGGTTTTGTTACTTTATCATTGTGTGTTGGTGTCCCATCCAAGGAAGTTTTGAATATCTCAAGATTCTTTTGTCCTGCATTACTTTTAGCTTTTACAAATGTGATCTATAATATTTGGTGAGTTATTGGGTTTATATGTGAAGAAACAGATTACATTTTTGAATATACATCTTGCTGTTTCTGTTCCTTTCTGAAAAGACTTTTCCACATTTAATTGCTTTAGCCATTTTTAGTACCTAGAGGTACTTTCCCCTTCTCCCTCCTGGGAGAATAAATTCAATTTCTAAAGAATTTGTTCACATTAAAGAAGGTTTCCTTCCCTCTCTCAGAAGAAGAGTAATAACTAAGCAAACTTCTAGAATTCCCAAGTTTGCTCATATTTAGAATTTCATCATGTGCTGGTGATTCATGAACTGATACTTATGACACATACCTGCTAATGCTACATGAAAACAGAAAGTTTTGGGCTTGTGTTCTTCTTATTGGTCTATTTTTGTATTTTTGCACCAATACCACCTTTGTTTTAAAGAAACCTTTTCACTGTCTGGGTGCTGGGGGTCAAACTTGTGGACATTGCTACTGAGCTATACATATGGCCTTCTGTTGTGATTAGAAAAATTGGGAAGGCAGTACAATGTTCTTTGCCTGCCTTACAATTGCAATTGTACTTTTAGTTAAAGAAAAAGATCGGTGGCAGGAGGCAGGGAAGTGAATGATGGCCCAGTCTTTCTACAATGGACAAAAGTGCAGACTGCACCTCAGGAAGTTGAGGGCAAAAATGGGTAGAAGAAACGAATCAGCGACCCATCTTTAGCAAGCAAGGCACATCAGCCAGTGATAACCAGGCTGCCTTTGTTTCTTGACATCAATGAGTCCCTCGTTCACCTATTAAAATTGTCCCTTTCTAAATAAGCCAATAACAAAAACATCTTAATCTAACTTTACTAACAATCTACATCTCTAAATTATTTCTAAGTGGTGGAGGTTGAGTCATTCATCTGCTCCAGCAGCAATGCCTGGAAATAGTAAATCACTATTATTATTAGTACCAGTGACATTGTCCAGTGAGGGGTGTAAAACCCCCTTAGAGTTTTCATGCAACTCAGAGGATGTGGTGACCTCGAGGGCAATGAGCAGAGCTATGCTCAATAATAGCATGGTGTCTTCAGAAAATGGTTACAAGGCCTCTGCCTCTCCGAGGCTCACCCATTGAGATTATGCTGCCTGATGAGCCATTTTCCATGAGTTCCAAAGCTGCTTGTAGTTCCTCTCTCATGGTTCCTGACACAAAGAGAATATATAGTTTCTGATTTCAAAAAGTACTGAAAAGTGACAGTAGTAAAGATGGTGTTGTATTGCACGATGTTTACACTAGACTTATATATGAGAGTCAAACAGTAACAATTAGTGGCCTGTTGCTTTCCACGGTGATGACATTTTGATGTTAGAAGAGTCTTTTTGACAAATAGTGTGGGGCCACTGCAAATATAGAAGTTAAGGGATGAAACTGTGCTCTGACTTAGTACACATTCAATCAAAGTGGGTCAGAGACTTGCTCTGAGCACTAAGATAGAACCTTGATAATGAAACATGATAAACCTTACAATTTTGAATTTGAGAATTGTGTCTTAATATGGCATCAAAGTACAAACAACAAAGGAAAGGACAATTATCACATTTAAATTTGTGTTTTGCTTCAGAGTACAGCATCAAATCAGTGAAGAGACACTATGAGAATGGGAGAAAATTGTTATAAGTAATGTTTTCCCTGCTGGTCTGGTCCCACTGCCACGCCAGCCCCAATTAACACATGGAGACTCTGTATTTGATATTATGCTGTTGGCCAGTTACTTGTTTCTTATCGGCTAGCTCTCTCTTAACTATTAACCCATTTCTATTCATCTAAGTACTTCCACGTGGTCTCATATTACTGGAGAGAGGGGCTGTCGTTCTGCTCTCTCCGTCTTCCATCTTGGATCTCCCTACTCCTCCCGGAGTCCTCCCTGTCTCCTAGTCCCACCTATTTTCTTTCCTATAAGCCAACAGTGCTTTATTCATTAAACAATAAGAGAAACATATTTACAGAATGACATTTCCCATCATCTCCTCTTTTCTGTCTAAAATAAAAAGGGTTTTAACATTAGCATAGTAAAATATATCACATAACAGTTATCAAATAAGAATCACAGTTAACAATATTTAGTTCATTAACATTTAGTAAGATTTAAAGAAAATATTTCATCATCTATCCTATCTTTGTGAGTCTAAAGTCCTATATGTAACTTATCTATAATCCTAACTAAGGAAAACTATAACCATAACTATCTATCTTCAACTCCATCAAAGACCACAGAAGGATAATATATATTCTCTAGAAATGACAGAAACATCTTGTCTGGTCAGTCACCTGAAGTTCTTCTGTAATGTTCCATCTTCAGCCCATAGGTCATAGTGTGTCTGGAAGACTCCTCAGCAAAGCAGGAAACTTTAAACTGTCCATCTGTATTGGCAGTTTGTCAGTCATTTTTCTCTATGTCCTGCAGAATGTCTGGCAGACTCTTCCATGAAGCAGGAACCCTGTAGCACTGTCCGTCTTGCATCAGCAATCATTTTCCTGTGGGCCCTGCATGTTCAGTTTATCTTGCCCAAATGGCTAGTCTTGCCATACTGAAAGCAAACTCCATAATGAATTTTTTTCATGTCTGTCTTCCTTTCTGACAGGTGGTGTTGCCAGGAGCAGTTGTGCCTCATTGTCAAGAAAAACCCTAAACCGTTTTAAATGCCATATTCTGTAGGTCTTTGAAAGGTTTGAATAATGTCTATCCATCTCAATTACATCTCTGTATATCTAGAAATCATAACTAACTTAACTCCAAGTTTTAACTATCATAGGTAACTCTTTATTATCTGTACTAAATTATACATTACATTTCTCAATGAGCTATATAAACACAATACCTATACAAGAGGAGAAATATACATATCACAAAATTGACCTTAAATTTGTATCAATAAATGAAAATCCATTCCAAAACAAAGTATACATTTCTATACCATAATCCCCTTTTTACCTTTAAAAAAATTGGTTGTAGTAATTAACCATTTATAACCAACCCCATTTAAATGAAAACAAACATTTATAAACAATATTTGGGAATTTGGGTGTCGTTCTTTCCAAACTACTTCCTGCTGGTAGGGGGCGCTGTCATGGGGAATCCTAAGAAGATACAGAAATCTTGGCTGTAGTCTGCAAGGCTGCCTTGTCCCAGGGACAATGCTTCAGGGGGTCTTGCTTGATCAAACCATGTTAGTTGGAAAGGAATCCACAGCTTTTCATTTTCTGTGAAAACAAAAATAGAAATCCTTTTCCCCAGTAAACTTAAATTTTGAAGTCAAAGCATTTTTAAAATATATAAATTGAATTAATCCAGCAGCATTTCTTTTATCAGTTATTTCCTCAGCAGTCAAACAATTTAAAGATAACAGAATAGCGTATAGTATCCAAAGTTTCTCTGTGCTTTTCATCTTTACATGGCTTTTTTATTACTGTATTTTTTTACATCTATTTTTTTATTTTTTGAGACAGGGTTTCTCTCTGAAACTTTTATCTGTCCTGGAATTTCCTCTGTATACCAGGTTTACTTTGAAATTGCAGGGATCTGCTTGCCTCTGTTTCCCCAGAGCTGGGATTAAAGGCGTGTGCCACCACACCCAGCTCTCTACTTCTTTTTTCTTTTTTAAACCATTGTATCCTGTTTCTTTTTCTCCCTCAAGCCTACGAATATTTTAAAACACACTGTAAACCTTTAGCGGTTTTTCTTAATGTGAATCTGTCTTTACTGCAAATCTTTTAGTGGCCACAAGTCTTTTATGTGCTAAACAACAACATTCCTAAAATGAAAGCCACAGTTTTTTTAGCTGTGGTCTATACAAGATGGTGGCAGCTATTTTACCACCAGTACTGATAGCTCACCGCCTTGGTCTACGCTGCCATCCAGCAGCATGCTGCCGGCTTGGAGATATGGTCACTGCCATTGCCAGCTCTTGTACATACCAGTAAGTTGTTAGCAGAGCTCTTTAAAAGCCTTGAAGTTTTTTTGCCATTTATGCTGAGTTAGGAAACCTCCCTTAAAGGAGCCGCGCAAGTCTCTGCCTGTCTCTAGCAAAACAGACCACAACCAAAAAAATGCTGCTACCAAGAAGCCTTGCTTGTCTCTGTTCCTTTGTTTCTAAAATCATTTTTTAAGCTTTTCTTAGTTTTAAGTGTTAGTTCTTATTAGCCACGTTGTGGCACCATATGTTATGAGTAGTGTCATCCCCCCCCCCGTCCTCCCCCCTTTTCCCCGCTGCTGGCCTGGGCCCACAGCCACGCCAACCCCCAATTAACACACACAGACTCTGTATTTGATATTATGCTGTTGGCCAGTTACTTGTTTCTTATCGGCTAGCTCTCTCTTAACTATTAACCCATTTCTATTCATCTAAGTACTTCCACGTGGTCTCATATTACCGGAGAGAGAGGCTGGCGTTCTGCTCTCTCCGTCTTCCATCTTGGATCTCCCTACTCCTCCCGGAGTCCTCCCTGTCTCCTAGTCCCACCTATTTTCTTTCCTATAAGCCAACAGTGCTTTATTCATTAAACAATAAGAGAAACATATTTACAGAATGACATCTCCGCAAACTTGTATCTAAAATATAGCCCTAACTCATAGCTCAATAATAAAAAGACAAATCAATAGAACAGTTTAAAGGACAGTTTAAAGATAAGGAGGAAAAATAAATGGAGAATTATCACATTAAAAGATTCTAGACATTGGGAAATGTTATTCACTTAGATACAAAGATATTTTCGACAAACATTTTTTTACTTTTTGCCACTGTTTTAGTCATTTCTTTTCCATTCTGGGGCTGAGAACTGTTCTGCATAAGGGAAAAAATTTTCTATCAACAAAGACCGCTCTGAAAGGGCTTGTAAATAGCAACAGGAGTCACTTGAGTCACCACAGGTCATGGGAAAGAAAGAAAGAGCTAAAAGGAGGAAGGAAGGAAGGAAGGAAGGAATAGAGAGAATTCTTTAGTACAACAACTGTTGGTAGTAATTCAGCTGGTGCCTGTGTTTGCCCGACACCCTATTTAGCCAGCGAGCTAGTGTGTGTGTGTGTGTGTGTGTGTGTGTGTGTGTGTGTATGTGTGTGTGTGTGTATGTGTGTGTGTGTATGTGTGTGTATGTGTGTGTGTGTGAGTGTGTGTGTGAGTGTGTGTGTGTGTGTGTGTGTGTGTGTGTGTGTGTGTGTGTGTGTGTAACCTCAGCATTAACAATCTACTTTGGTGCAAACCCAGGTGTAGCTATTCTGGATGTCTCACCATCCTCTCATTTAAGGGATTTAAGGAGTTATTATTGGGAAAGTTTTGTAAATGGTTGGTACATCTATAATTTTGGAGCTTTTGATTCCAAAAGAAGCCTACGATCTCCAAAATAAGATTGGAGAAGAATAAAATTGGTCGGCTAACATCAAGTTATCACAGCTTACTATAAACCTACAGATTGGCAAATTAGATTTCATTAGAATTAAAAACTGACAATTCTAGAAAAGGACTAAGGAAGTCAATGGACAAGCAGGTCAGGAGAAGGGATTTGCAATATGTGTGCCAAAAGAATGTTGAGGACATGAAATCCTACCAATGATCCAGAAAAGAGAACCAGCTGACTTAGCAACTTTTTATTGCTTTGACAAACAGCATGACAACAACAACTCAGAAAAGAAAGTGTTTAATTTGTGGCTTACAGTGTCAGAGGGTTGGAGTCCACGACTATTATGGCAGCAGGCAGGCAGTGATGGCCTGGCACAGTAGCTGAGAGAGCTCACATCTTGGTCCATAAACACAAGCAAGAGGCAGGGAGATAAACACACACACACACACACACACACACACACACACACACACACACACACACACAGAGAGAGAGAGAGAGACAGAGACAGAGAGACAGAGAGACAGAGACAGAGAGAGAGAGAGAGACAGAGAGAGAGAGAGAGAGAGAGAGAGAGAGAGAGAGAGAGAGAGAGAGAGAGAGAGAGAGCTAACTGGGAATGGCTTGGGCTTTTGAAAGCTGCCACCACTGGCACACCTCCTCCAACAAGGCCACACCTCTTAGTCCTTCCCAGACAGTTCCAACTTGGGGACCAACTTCAAACATAGGTGCCTGTGGGCATCTTACAAAAAATCAACTGAAATTCTTAACAAGTTTTGTGTTCACACTTGATTCTTGAAAATGAAGCCTTAGAGAATGACGGGATATGGAGCAGAGAGGTGAAGAGAGGAGGGATGTGCAGCTGGGCATCTGCCACAGTTGGTTCCTTGTTCTCAAGTAATGTGAGCATGGACTCCTGCTGGCCAGGCACTTGTGCTTCCTATGAGACTCATGTGGTGGGCACGAGGAGGGGCTCTGATGCCACCAGAGGCTTTGCTTTCTTTTATATTAGAATCTGCTGTGAATGCAGAAAGAAGGCTGCCACCTAGGGACGGACACACACACACACACACACACACACACACACACACACACACACACACGTGCAGTCACACACACATACACAACACACTCTCACACACACACTTCCATACATACACTCACACACGCATACACTCACACACACATACACAACACACTCTCACACACACACTTCCATAATACACTCACACACGCATACACTCACACATACATACACAACACACTCTCACACACACTTCCATACATACACTCACACACATACACAATACACTCACACATGCATACACTCTCACACACATACAATCACACACACATACACAACACACTCTCACACACACACTTCCATACATACATTCACACTCACATATACAATACACTCACACACACACACACACTTCCATACATACACTCACACACACATACACTCACATACACACACATGCAGTCACACACACATACATACACACTCATACATGCACTCACACAATACACTCACACATGCATACACATACCCACACACATACACAGACACTCACACAATACATAAACACACACACACACACATTTCTCTTAGTCTTTTTAAATACCAACAAAGTGAAAGTAGAATGTGTTATTTCAATGTAAATATTTTAAGAACTGAAATAAAAACAATGTCTTAACTATATAGTATATTCAGGAACAAAATACATTTACATGTGCAAGGTATGGAATATGAATTACATAATTAAAGGATTCTGCAAACAGATTAAATATTTTATATCCACTTCTAAAATTGCCCCTCCACCAATAAAGATAAATGGTAAAATTAGAGCAATGATTTAACCATTGTAATTTTTCTTTACTTAGGATGACACTAAATAGCAGGTAGATATCATGACAAATTGGGAGGAATGGCAGGGAACAGAGAGAGAGAGACAGAGAGAGAGAGAGAGAGAGAGAGAGAGAGAGAGAGAGAGAGAGAGAGAGAGAGAGAGAGAGAGAGGGAGAGAGGAGAGAGAGAGAGAGAGAGAGAGGACAGAGAGAAACAAAAACCAAAAAAAGAAAGAAAAAACAAATCCAAAAAGTAAACAAATTTTATCTTCATACTTAGTATTACTTTTTACTGGTTTTTAAACCTTTGGATTTTCAATTTTCATTGAGCTTTACAATTATGTGTCTGTTAAATTTATGAAACAGTAATTTTAACCATGGGTGTATACTCAATAAAAGTATTTGTTCTTATCATAAGACATTGTAAAAATGTTGGTAACATATTTTTGATAATCCCAAATAAGAAACAACCCCAATGCCATGAACAGAGTAAACTGTGGTATATTCATATCATGGAGTACTACATAGCAAAGAAAAAGTAAATTATCAGTAGATATAGCAACACTAACACATTTCACAGATGGAATATTAAGAAAAAGAACTTAGACATACACCATATATGTACACATATATGCATATGTATATATATGATATGAGATAATGTATAAGAAGTTCGGAGTACAGGTCTAAGTGACAGAAGTCAGAATAGTGGTCACCTTGGGGGGAAAGGGAGAGCCTGAAAGAGGCTCCTGAGAAGATGGGATATTGCAAACATTGAACCCAGTGTGCCCTTAAGGTATGTGGATTTACCCTGTGTTAGCTGTGCATCAGTCAGGAAGAAAGCAAACAAGAATACCTCCCCCTTTTCTGTAACCGAGGTATGACGAATGTGAAATGTGTGTGTGTGTGCCTTGCTCCTGTGAAATGTGCTGGGGGTGGGATGCTGAGTAGAGCACCTGCACTTCTGATTAATAGTCTCTGCTCACTGTGGCAAGTTGCTTGGTCATTGGAGCACACGGAATGACTCGGGTTGGATTCTTAATCTGAAGACTGACCATCACTAACGATCACAAGTCCCGTCACAGTCTTCCCCTTCAACTTAAAGCAGAATTAAAGTTGTTGTCAGGTGCAATTATTAATTTAACACTGACAGCCTGCCGTTCAGTTTTCCCTAGGATGTGCAATCTGCATCGTAACCATCTTTATTGTTTGCTTTGGATCGCTTCCCCTCACTTGATTATGGTTTCTGCTCAAGTATCTTTAAAGTGAGTTTGCGTGTTCATGTGAAGTTCAACAGTCCTCTGCTCAGAGTCTGCGACTGTATTTCATTTTTCTTCTTAG
This sequence comes from Cricetiscus sungorus, assembly GCA_030556225.1. Classification (NCBI taxonomy): domain Eukaryota; kingdom Metazoa; phylum Chordata; class Mammalia; order Rodentia; family Cricetidae; genus Cricetiscus; species Cricetiscus sungorus. The sequence continues at coordinate 26,206,699 of JANBXA010000731.1, forward strand.
CCTATGCCACGGCTTGTCAGTGCATGTGTGTGTGCGCGCGTGTGTGTGTGTGTGTACTTGTGTCCATTACATCCTGTCTTTCCTGATAAGAACGTAGCCTGTGATACTGTGAGTATTCCTACTTTTTCATAGGTGCTCAGTAAACATTTGTTGAATGATAGCCCTTATTTTGAAAACTACACAGAAATATAATTTTGAGTTTTACACTTCTTAACTGTTGAGCATCAACCTTTATTACATTTTAGGACTTTATTTTCATTTAAGAAAATCCATTTATTTTTATTTTATGGGTGTAAGTATTTTGCCTGCATTTATATTTGGTCACATGAGTCTACATTGTCCACAAAGGCCAGAAGAGGGCGCTGGATCCCCTGGAACTGGATTAGGAGCCGTTATTCATGCAGTGTGGGTATTCTGAAAGATCAGTCAGGGCTCTTTACCGCTGAACCACTGAACCTCTTTAGCCCCATAAAATCACTTCGTGTGTAGATTGTTGCGTGTACATGTGGCGTGCCTGGTGCCTGAAGGAGCCAGAAAAGGGCTCTGAAAAGCAGCAAGTGCTTTTAACCACCGGGCCATCTCTAGCCTCCATTTACTACGCTTTGTGGTGCGTTTTAAAACGCGGTAACTCTAGAGAGAACAGAGTGCTCACGCTGGAAGCGAAAGGCCTGCTGGGGAGTAGGGGCAGGGAGGGGCCATCCGTCCACTCTCCCCAGAAATCACAGTCTTCCTGGAGAATCCCCTGGCTTGGAAGGACAGAGACAGAAATCAGTTTCGGGGGCAACGCGTGCACTCCGTTCTCAGACACTGAGTGCCTAGCACAGCAGAAATGTGACCCACTGGCCACTGGATGTCACTCTCCTCTCATGCTCCCAAGTCCAGTTGTCCTCCCAGGTTTCTGCATTTGAATATGCAATGTCCTTATATGAAACCGTGACAGAAGGTGCAGGCTCACCTGTGCAATTTCCCATCAATATGGGGCATAAGATTGACTTTCAGCAGCACAGAATGGTCTAGAAGAGACGAGTGGGCTCAAGTAGGGCTTGGGAATTCAGACTCAGCACCTTAGTGACGTTCACAGGATCACAGCTGCTAGGACACCTGTCAGTCAAGAGGTGGCAGACTCACCTACAGATTTGTGGCTAGAACCAAGGACTGCAATTCATTTTAGTTTCACAGCATGGCTTGCATGTAAATAAACCGCTTAAGTCCGTTCACTCCTAAACAGAACAGGAAGTGTAAAACGGGATCAGTGGCCAGTGCTTTCCCTTGGGAAGAACGTTTTAGTAGCAAAGGTCAGGGCTTGAACCAGAAGTGGCCCCAGTACCAGTTCCATGAATGTTTCCACTCCTGAGAGTGCCCCCTTCCTAAGGAGACAAGTTGCTTTGGCATCTTCACTTACTGCCTGGCCTACTGACTTGGAGCTTCTGTGCCTACTTATCATTGACATCGAGGTGTGAATAAACCTGTAGCAACTTGCTACTGTCCCTTCGGGGCACTTTCTTGAGAGTGTATTTACTCAGTTACTCAACATGACAACATGCATTTATTGGATACTGTTTGCTGAGTTCCGGGCACTGGTAGGGCTGGGCTTGAGCAGGAACAGGATACATGCAATATCTGTTAGTGTAGAATTGGAGTACTTCTGTGTTAAGATCTCAAAACAAAGGGCATAGATTGCTTTGTAGATCTTAGTCAGTGTGTGGAGATGACTTGACCTTTCCCACCATCAAGAGAGTGGCACACGTAGCCACTCTGTCTCCAGAGAAAGCGTTGTGAGATTAGCATGCCTCTGAATTAAATCCTGCAGCAGCCTTGAGGAAGCTGGATGAAGGCTGTCCACAAAAAAACCCCAGAGGTTTGTTTAGACAAATCTCTCTTGGGAGCGTCTTTGCTTGACACTTTCCAGAGGTTTATGCTTGCTCTTAAGGTTGCCCCGCCCCTCCCCCCATCCTATCGCAGCTGCACTTGGACGCTACCTGCTTCCCCAGCACCACCAGACACTGTGTGTTTGTTTATACTCTCAGGAGATTTCACTTGCCTGTTCGCACTTCCTCTTGCTGCCAGGCAGTTTTCTGCATCGGGGGCTTTGTTAAGCCAGGCTTCCTCTGACTGGAAAGTTCTTTTGTAACCTCTCTCTCACTTCCTCTTCGCCACATGTGCACTCAAGTATCCGTTTGAACTCTAGTCACTTCTGCAGTGAAGCTGGAGCCTTGAGTTAACCAGGTCTCCTCCATTCTACAGTCCTTATGAGGCTTGTGTCCAGGACATCGCCTTTCTGTTGCTGTCCCATGGCTAAAGAAGTATGACACTTGACCCCTAGAACATGTTCTCATGTCCCTTCTTTGAGGGGACTTCATTGCCAACCAACCAGCCAGCAAATAATCTTATCTATAGAATTGCACTAAAATACTACCTGCAGGACCATTTTTGAAGCCAAGGGTCTTTGGCTGGATCCCTTGGAACAGTTCTGACATGGTGACTGAGTGGCAGTGATTGGGTTTGCTGGTAGGTGCTCTGCAGGCAACACCAGCAACAGAACAAGGCAGTAACTTTAGTAGGAAGGCTGAATGGCGATCCCTTGCAGGAGTTCGGCCCAATCCCACGCAGGTGTTGGTGGGTCTGGGGCAGGATTTGTCCTTTGGTCCAGTTGATGTCAGAGACTTCTGAGGGGAGGATGACCTGGCATCCCCCAGTCACTGAGAACACCATTTTGAGTGGGGGCAGTGCCTTCCAGTCAAAGGCAGAGCCTTGGAAGGATGCACCCAGAAACAGTCAAGACAATACCCTGAGAAACAAGAATGCTGGGTCTGAAGTAGGCTCTGGAGGGGGTGTGGTGCTGTGAGTGTTCGATTCAGCCACCCAGACACAACTCCTTCCGTGTAGTGAGGCCACAAACAATGATTGATGTGATTTTATTTCTGTAAAACAAGACCCCGTCACCCTGTTGGCCTTCTGTTCTCAGATGTAGTCTTGGCTTACTGATAATTTCTGCTTTTATAATTGTAGACATCTTCATCCAGCAGGAAGTCTACCGCACAGCTGCTGGGGGCTTTAAGCTTACCCTTTATTCTTAAGCTCTTTGGAAATGTGTTGAAATCCTTTATTTTGTCTCTTTGCCCCACCTTTTTATTTCTAAAAATATTTTTTAAATGCTCTAAATATCTCTTTCTTGCAGGAGTGATACCGTAAATATTCACATTGGAGGGAAATAAAAACTAGATTAAGAACAAAGAAACGGATTTTCTTAGTAGTATTTAACCACACCATGAATTACTTTCTTATTCTTTAAGTGGTATTTCTAACTGGTGTACACTTCCTGCTTAACGATAGCTTGTCAGTGGAAAGAACTGTAAATAAAAATCTTACTTATTTATGTATATGTCAGCAGCAGGTTTCTGCCAATGGTAATTGTTACCCAGAATAAATATTTTTATTTTAAAAAGTATTTATTTTTTCCAGAAGGACAAGCAAAATTTATTGAGAAGTACAAGAATGAGCAATTAAAGTCTGGGCAGTGGCTCAGGAGTTAAGAGTGCTTGCTGCCCTGGCAGAGGACCTGGGTTCAGCAGGTCACAGCCACCTCATCCCAAGAATTCTACACCCTCTCTGGCCGCTGGGGGCACCTGTGTATGTGTGTGTGTGTGTGTGTGTGTTTTGCATGAGCACACGTGCGCGCGTGCGCACACACACATACACACACAAATTTAAAATAAAATAAAATTTAAACAAAAGAATGAGTCTTTAAATAAATAATCTCGGCTCTTCTAAATGCACTAGCCCTTATATCATGTAGTCTATGATTCTTAACAAGGTATTTGTTTGTCATTTCCTGTGGCCCCAGTTCTGTAGTGCACCATGAAATGATGTCACCCAGGTTACTATAATATTCTTGTGTTTCTAACTAACACAAGATTCTTGTGCCATCTTGAGAAAGTCAGTATCTTACGTTTCTGACTTAGCATCTGCTCACTGTTTTGATTCATTTCCTCCTATGACCCCAGCTACCCCACTATTTAGACTACTGGGATCAATGCAGGACGGCAGGTAGAGGAGCCTGGGATGACCCTCAGTTTTCTAATGAGTGAAAGGTGATTCATGTCATGTGTTTTGTTAGATCAGTCAAGAGACCCCAAACCAGCTTTGAATGCAGGAGGATGTCCCCCTCAAAAGTTCTATCAGTAACCAAGCAAATAAATGGTCTTTGTTGGCTGCATAGTGTCTGGTGCTTCATATGGCACGCCATGTGCTGGGCAGCAGGTAGGCAGCGTTTCCCACATTTTAAGGATAAGAACTCTGAGGGTGGAAGGCTGAACGATTTCGTGATGTCTAACTGTTGCTGGGTTAGGGTGAGTGCCCCCACCCCCAGCAAGCATCCATTTGTAAAGGCTTGGTCTCTAGAGTGGCAGTATTGGGTGTCGCCCAGTAGGAGGTAACTGGAGGCATGCTCTCCAAGGGGGGCTGTGTGTGGGATGAGGGCTTCTCAGTCTCTGTAAGCCTCCTGGATTGAGCTCCAAGGGCTGCTTCTGTGATGATGTGTACTTACCAGAGACCCAAAGAAATGGACCTTCCAGATGCCACACTTGATCTCTCCTTACTTCATAAGCAACTATAGCCATTATTTCCATGGAATGTCAGTGGTACATGATAAATATGGATACTGTCTGGATCACAATTCACACCTAGTGCTTTTGATGCTAAGCCCTGTCTTCTGTCGTACCCAAACTCTTACTCTCAGCCAATTGTGCTTCATCAGAAATTTTCTTTCTTTTCTTTCTTTCTTCTTTCATTCTTTCTGTCCTTTCTTTCTTCCTTCCTCTCTTTCTCTTTTTAATTTGGTTTTTGTTTGTACCTTTTGTATTTCTTTTTTCAAGGCAGGGGTTTTATATATAGTTCTGGCCATCCTAGATTTCAATCTGTAGACCAGGCTAGACTTGAACTCTCAGAGATTCACCCACCTCTGCCTCCTGAGGGTTTGGATTAAAGGTGTGCACCACCAATACCCAGCTGGCTTGCTTGCTTGTTTCCTTCCTTCCTTCCTTCCTTCCTTCCTTCCTTCCTTCCTTCTTTCCTTCCTTTCTTCCTTCCTCCCTCCCTCCTTTCCTCCCTCCCTCCTTTCCTTCCTTCCTTCCTTCCTCCCTCCCTCCCTCCCTCCTTTCCTTCCTTCCTTCCTTCCTCCCTCCCTCCCTCCCTCCTTCCCTTCCTTCTTTCCTTCCTTCCTTTAATGGTCAGAAAATTTCTATGGTGAATTTGTCTACCTACTCTTCCTTTCTCTTTGAGAATTATCCATGGCACTATCCCAGAAGCTGGGTAGGAAGCAATGATTGCAGTTTATAATCACTTGCCAATAGCAGCACAGTGTTATCAGTTTCTCACGTTTATTTTAGAGTAAGGAGTCTGAAGCATAGGACCATAGTTTTCTATATCTGACTCAAATCCTTACACAGAAGAAATGTACTTGAGGCTGCATTTCCCAGGTCCATTCCAGAAGGCTAAAAGGTACAAAAGATCTGAAGTGCTGATGCGGCTGGGGACATTTGATGAGCATGTTCTTGCACGTGGGCCTATAATAAGGTTCATCTCCATAAAACTGCAAACTTTATGGGTCTGAAAGCACTAACTCATGTCTTAGGAACACTTCTATAGATTATTATCATTCCTGCTGTACTGCTTGCCCATCTGCTTAGCTACAGGAATTACAATCAAATGTAATGGCTCTGCTCAAATCTAGGCTCAGAAAAGAAATACGACAGTACCTGAATCCATTTTGTTAAAGCAGCACTAATGTTTTTTTACCCTGTCAGAATAATAATAAAAACTGCACTGACTTTGTTGGCTTCCTACTGATCAGGGTGTCCTTCACCACCCTGCTCAGTGAATGGTCTCAGTGCACGCCAGGAAGTTAACCACACTGAGATGTCTGCAGCCTTGTGTCTTGTCATGGTCTCTGCTTTGTTTCAAATTCCAGATTTAGCAAAATCATGGCACAGGGAGTGGGAATTTAACAGCTCTATTAGATCACTTGGTAACGGTTTGTGGCTTTATTGGTTGAAAGGGGCACAGAAGGCAGAATGACCAAATTCCCATTACAGGGCCTTCTCTGATATTCAAGTATGAACTTTACAGTTGCATGTAAATAACATATTTTTAACTTCTCTCACCTCGATCTTTTCCCAAATGGTTTCCTATGACCACACAATTCTATGTAGGTATTAAATTTAGATGGATTTCATTCTCTCTCTCTCTCTCTCTCTCTCTCTCTCTCTCTCTCTCTCTCTCTCTCTTTTCTCTCTCTGTCTGTCTGTCTCAATAAAAGAGTGTACTCTTTGAAAGAGATATTAGACTATAGAGAAAAGAAAGTAACGTTGGGATTTGGCAATGTCTACTGGGTTAATCCTGTTTCATGCCACACATTATAACCTTAAGCCATGGGCCTCTGAAAGACAAGGTGAAAGAATATAAATCCATCATGATGCCAAAGCCCCAAATTCCTCCCTTCTTTCCTTTGTCAACATTTTATTGACATCCATTAAGCGCGGGCCAGGTGCTAGTCTCAGGGATACAGGAGTCACCAAGCAGATACAGAACTTTGTCTTATGAGATGAAACTCATGAAAAAGACCCACCAACTTCATCCAGGGACTTGAGACTGCAGTGAGCCTGTGACTGATGACTTCTAGATGACAGGAAAATAAGGAAGGGGAATGGAGAAAAAAATAGCCAGTTTGCATCAGGATTTCCTTAAATGAAATAGTTTGCACTAGTGTCAGGGAAAAAAAGAGAATTCTACCTTCTCCGGTCCCCTCCCCTCCCCTCCCTCCTTCATCACCTCTTCCCTTCGGTCTTCACCCCTCTCCATTCTCTCCTTCTCCCCTATCCACTTCTGACCATTTTCAACAATTGCCTATTGGTGTTGGAATAAATGCGATGCTATGGAAAAATAGTTATTGTTATGATACTTTTATATAGTTCTCAGATCAATATATACCTCACAAGCTAATTTTTTTAAATCACCTTTTATGTTTTTATTATATTTTTCCTAGACCCACTCTTATACTTTGTCTTATTCGCATGTATGTATGTTTCATGTACTGCTGACTTGTAAGGTCACAGGTCCACTTTTCACTGAGGGTTAAAGAACTTCAATAAAGCCTTTTAAAACATCCCATCTTAGTGGGTGTCTCACTTGTTCTCAGGCTGCTGTAACAAAAGCAACTTAAAGGAGAATGTTTGGCTGGAAGTGTCTGGGTGTGACCCATTGTCACAGGGAAGTCTGAACAGTGACAGCAGAGTTTGAGGCAACTACTCACATCTGCAATCAGGAAGCAGAGAGTGAGGAATGCTCAAGCTTAGCTAACTTTCTCCTTTATAGGTAGCCCAGAACTTAGACCCAAGGAGTGCTGCAAGCCACAATGAGGATGGGTCTTTCTGGCTCAATTAACCTAATCAGTCCTCAGGGGCTGGCTAACCCACAGGCTAATCTGATCTAGGTAATCCCTCGCAGGTACTCTGAATCTTGTCATGTTGACAAGCAACACTAACTGTCACATGGGCAACTTTAGCTAGGTCACAGAGGAGGAGAACAGCGTTAATATTCTGGGGCAGGACTCTGAAATACAGCATTGTGTCAGTGGTTCTAGTCTTCTGAAGTTTGGCTATGGATTTTAAAAATTAAAAAAATATATTTTCAATTGATCTCTCTTCCTTTGAATTTATTTGTAGAAGGTCTCTATAAAACCGAATTCCATTGGATGTTGACAAATTTTACATATGAGCAAAACAAAAAACTCCCCCAAAACTTATAAACAAATAAATTTCTTTACCACTAGACCACTCAGAAAATTTAAAATCTAGTCCAACATGAATCACCTAGGCAAGAATCATAACAATTTACTTAAATGTATTTGAGAATGAGTATCCTTTGTTTTTTCTTTATAGAATCACATAGAACTTGTATTTCTTGGAAAGAAGTTTTAGGAAAAGCAGAACACTCACTAACCAAGTTTATTTTCTTGTTTATCAATGGAGAGCAGCAAAATGTTTCTTTACGTGTAGAACAGCAGAGAAAACAGTGATTAGTATGTTACCGTCAGCCATAGACAGGTAAACTCACAATTGTAGAGAAAGTCATTGAGGGTTGTCAGGCACTATGATTCCACACAGCATGGTGAAGATGGCTTCTTGTGAATGTGCCCAGCCCAGGCGGGCTTCAAACTCACTATGCAGCGAAGAATGACCTTGAACCCTGATCCTCCTGCTTCTGCTTCTCTAGTGCTAGAATTACAGATATGCACCACTATGGCAGAGTTTGTGGATGGAATGGAGGGCTTGTTGCATGCTAATTAACATATCACCAACCAATCTACATTCCCAGTGCCCTGGTGACGTTTCTGCACATACCATGAGATTTGGCAGTAGAAATTTGGCAGTAGAAATTCATTACTGGCTCTTTCAGAATCAGTTATGTAGTAACAGAACTGTTCGAATTCCATCCCTTCTGTCTTACGAAGCTGCTGTGAAAAAAAAATCCTTAATTTCTCATTTGCTTTGACTCTCATGGGCTTGTACCATTTCCAGTCTCATTTTTCAGAGAACAAATGACCTGGTAAAGATGCAGTCTCACTAGAGATGAACGAAAGTAGAATATGACAGAATGCTGTGTGATTTCACAGCTCTGTAAAAACACATGGACAGAGATTTGTTCCTCTCCATTTCTATATCTCTTTATTAATGGTCCTAGCTGCATTGTTCAGGGGGATTTTATAATGTCTTTTCAGTTCAGGTACTAACACACTTTAGAATTTCTAGCCTACTCCTTTTTTTTTTAATTAGTACTTAATTTTAATTGAAATGAACCATTTAGTAGGGCTGGACTGTAATAGTGTTCAATCGACTTTTGAAGAAAATTACATTTATATGAAAGAAATGAAAATAGGCCAGCAGAAATCCAAAAGGTGCAGCTTCCCTTATTGCACATGGATGAACTGTGCTGTCTGGGTAGGATAATACTCAGGCTAGGCCACAGGAGGAAATGAAATCAAAGAGGACAGACCTCCAGTCTGCATTTAGAATACAGGTGGAATTCTCCATTGACCTTAAAATATACTTAGTATATTGGACACATAGATGCTCTTTACAAACATGGCTGCTATGCCTTTCAGCTACACACATTCCGTTTGTTCAAGTCCTGTGTGAGCTCACTGCACAGCTGTCCCACACACAGTGAGTGTGCAACATTTGCACACAAAAGCCCCCGTGCTCACACTCCCAGACAGCAGGGGAAGTGAACGGCTTTCTCTTTCACCTGTACAGAGAAACACACTGTAGCTACTGTTCACCTTTTTGAGTACTTCTGATTTTAGCCGTTTATATTAGAGCAAGGAAAAAGTGACAGTTAATATAAATGGGTACTAACATAATTCCTGCTACTCCACAATAAAATGCAATTTTAAAAAATGTCTTCACCGTGTTCATTTAAGGTGGCAATAACTGTATGAAAAAGAAAAAGCCTATAAGCGTATAGAAAAGTTTAACTTTGTCTTGTGAGCAAATTACAAAATGATTTGCTTTTATCCTAGAGTGTTATTTTTTTTTTTTAAAGTAAACCTGTGGACTTAGTTACTACAAACACTTGTCCCGCTAAGCCCAGGTTTGTCCTTAAAGTTTGGCTTGAGCTAGTTTGGCCTTCAAGTTTGCTCCAAGTTTGTCCATGAATTCAAACGCATTCAAGTAGTCAGAACATTGAACATTGGGTAAGCCTTTAATGCAAGCAGCCAAGTCCTTAGTCACAAAGCCAGCCTCGATGGTTTCAATGCAGAGTTCTTCTAGAGACTTTGCAAAGAAGCTGAGCTCAGTATTGTTATGAAGCTTTGCTCTGTGGGCTAACCCTCGGGACCAGGCAAAAGTGGAAGCAATGGGGTTGGTGGATGTCTCCTGTCCTTTCTGGTACATGCTGTAGTGATGTGTGACAGTGCCATGGGCAGCCTCTGCTTCTACAGTCTTACCATCTAGACACATCAGCACACTGGTCATCATGCCAAGAGAACCATAACTTGGACTACTGAGTTGGACTGCACATCACCATCATAATTTTTACAGGCCCAGATGAAGCCTCCCTCTGACTTCATAGCTTGAGCCACCATGTCATCAACGAGCCTGTGCTCACACCAGATCTTCAAACTGGGATTTGTATTGCTTATCACAGATCTCCTGAAAGATGTCTTTGAAACACCCATCGTCCTTCTTCAGAATAGTGTTTTTGGTGCTTAGATACAAAGGCCAGCCTTTGGACAGAGCCATTTGGAAGGAACTGTGCAAAATCTTCAATTGACTTATCCTGGTTGTACATACCCATGGCAACACCGCCACCTTCTTCAAAGTTATGCACCATGTATGCCACCTTTTCAGTTCCACCTTTTGGTGTGTACATTATCTCTACTTTTCCAGGCCGCTCTGTATTGGTCTCTATAAGCATGACGGCCAGTGATGACGGGTTTCACACAGCCTGTCACCAGTCGGGGGATATTTTTGCAGATAATAGCTTCCCTGAAGACCGTGACACCCAGAATGTTCTGGATGGTGCCATTTGGTGATTTCCACATTTGTTTCAACTTGAGCTCCTCAACCCTTTTCTCATCGGGGGTGATGGTCACACACTTGACACCGACTTTGTCCCTCTTTATAGCTTCTGCAGCATCCTTGGTCACCTGGTCATTGGTGGCATCGCGATTCTCTATGCCTACGTCATAGCTGTGCAGATCCAGTTCCACATAGGGAAGAATGAGTTTTTTTTTTTTTTTTTTTAAATCAGTTCCCAAATGATACTGGTCATTTCATCTCCTTGCATCTCCATCATAGAACCGCCATGAATTTTTTTGGACATTTTTACTTCAATAAGCCCACTCATGCCCATGCGCACACAGACTGCCCCAACTCAGGCGGGCTGGCTCCGTATCCGCCACAACCTTCGTAACCCCTAGCCTACTTCTTTATCATACTTTTTGATGCGTGTTAAAAGGTATATATGTAGTTGTACTGTTTTTTTTCTTATAGTGATATCTGAAGATTTTTATTTATTACTTTTTTTGGAAACTAGGTTCACAAATCTTTCATCATCACCCATTAATTTGTTGGCTAAACAGTAAAAAAAAAATGGAGAGGGAGATGTAGTTCAGAGTGATGAATATTTTATTAAAAAGGGGATCCGAGTTTATGCCCTAGAGGAGAGATTTCTGAGACTGTGGAATTATAAGGAATAGGTTTTAACTGGCATGTTAGAATTCAAAATGAAAACAAAAGTCATTTTAAAGGTTTTCTTCATTTTTATTTATGTAACTTTATCCCTGTGTGTATGGCATCCATGTGCGTGTTCCTAAAGAGGTCAGAAGGAGGTGTTGGATCCTCCGGAGCTGGAGTTACAGGCACTTGTGAGCCGCTTCTCATGGGTGCTAAGAATCAAACTTGGGTCCTCTGGAAGAGCAGCAGCCATTCTTGAATATTGAGCCATCTCTTCAGGGACATAAAACCGTTTTAAAATGCTACTAAATCAAAATCTTTCAACTATAATATTATGACAAAGAGATGTAAATCCATTTACTCTAAGTTTGATTCTTTTCCTGAATCTTGGGTGGCCTCTCCAGAGTGCCTCTCCCACAACAGTTCTGCTAATTTTCTACCTGGGAGCTGAGCAAATCCCTTCACACTCAGAGTTTAATGAACCACTGATCAAGCTTCTACCTTTTGTAATTAATCTTTGTGAGTACTCTAAAACCCTTGGCCACAAATCACATAAGATTAATAAATTATTACAAATCATTTATAAACAGCCAGAACTTGTCTAAACATCAAATAATAATGGAAGGGAAGAGGGCTTAGATCATCATAGATCATGGTAGGCAGCCTCTCCTTTAATTCTCGGGTTGGATTTCTTGATCTGCTCTGAAGTGGAATTTCTTCCCTTTCTTTCTTTAAAAGTATTGTTTTGTTTTCACCAAATAAGACAGCTGGCTCAGCAGCGAGGAGCACTTGTTGCTCTTGTAGAGGGGCTGATTTTGTTTCCCAGCATCCACATGGAGGATCAAAACCATCCACCTGTAACCGTTACTCTAGTGCAAGGATAACCAATGCATTCTTCTTACTAATGAAGGCACCAGGTCTGCACATGATACACACACATACGTGCAAGCAAACACTCATACACATAAGATATAGAATACATTTTTAAAAATTAAAAAGTATGCTTATCAATGGAACATAATTATAATTCTAATTTGTTGAATTTTAAGAGAACCAGGTTTTGTTTCCATAACTCTAATGGTAGCTTACAATCATATGTAATTCCAGTTCTACTGTATCTTGTGCCCTCTTCTGGTCTCTATAAGCACCAGGCAGGAACACAGTGCACATACATACAAGTAAGCAAACACAGACATAAATTAAACATGAATAAATGTTTAGAGAATAGTCCTGGAAGACTTCACGGGATGTAATCAAAATGAATGAATCGGGGGAGGGCAGAAAATTTTAATTCTTCTTTCAAAATCATTTACTAAACTTTGACTTACATTTCTTACTTATCAAATTATGAAGACAATATAGTTATTACAATAATCAAATGAGCCATAAGTGAAGTGCATGTCAAATGTTCCAAACATAATAGATGAGTAGTGAACATTGTAACATGTAAACATATGTATAAATACATACTTACACACATACATACAAAATTACATATTTCTACATATATAGTATACTATGGGCAAAGACTTATGCAAGTCATTAAGACCAAGCCTGTAAGTTTTAAATCAAGGCAAAATTGAGCTCACCAGTTCTTTGTTTCAATGTGCAAGCATACTGTCTAGTTTTCCTTATGGCATATACAGGTCTCACACTAAGAGGACCTCTGCTGCTGACGCTGCAAGGCTGGTTTACAGTGGAAACGGGCACCTTGAAAATATGGCCACAGGGGGTCAGTCGTGTGCTGTGTTCTCCAAAGAACTAAAATTGAACCCTTCACTACAGTATCAAGTCACAGATTTCCTATTCTGAGCGAGGAGTATATTATTCCTTTGAAACCATTAGACAAATGCCATTTTAGCTTGAAGAAGGTATAATTTTAATCTACAAAATGGAATACTGGGGTCTGGCTAAAATCTAGACAAAGGAAAAAAGAAGGTACTAGAATCTAATAAAGAAGGTAGATTTATCACCATAATGTCATAGAGAAAACCAAACTACTCCTTGCATGACTGATATTTATTTTGATGAGCCATTTTGAGACCCCCCTCTTTGTAGCCTGTGTAGTTAACATCTGGGACACATTTACAGCCTGTACTCAGTGATGATGCAGGGTCGAGGTTTGGATTTTCTGAACTGTAGTTTACAGGTATAATTACCTCCAGGTATCAGAAAATTTCTTAGCAGGAAAAACAAAATTAGAGCAAAGAAATCCTGGTTCTACTTTTTCCTTCTGTTTTTTTTTTTTAAACTGGCAAATAAATACTATTGACATGAGAGTTCTTCCTTTTTGAGAAATGAGAAATGGCACAAAGATCTTAATATGTCCCTTTCCTGTCAAAGTCGCAGTGAACAGTCTTGTTCTACAGCTTAAGTTAAAAAAAACATAGTGTTCCAGGAGCTGGCAGCAGCTCCCCCCACCACCAACAAAGCATTTGTTTTCAGGGGTGGCTGAGAATCTAGGAAAAGAATTGCTGACCAAGACACCTTGACCAAGGAACAGTGAGTGCTTTAGCCATCTCAATACAAAATTATTGTCTTTCAACCTTGCTTTTTGCTGAAAATAGCAACGAAGACACATTTAAATCTTATGAAGTTAGAATTCTGTGGGAGAAAACAGGAAAAAAATAAAAACAACTACAAAATAATTTGTGTGGTGAAAACTGCACTAAACAGTGTTTTAACTCCTTTTAACAGGGCATGCTACAGATAACACAGGAAGAGGTTACCTCCATTTTCTACAATGTGTGCCAGTGGTTTCAGAGCAAGGAAGGCCCTATCAAAACATACGTTCTTAGAAGAAAACAATGTCATATCGATGGTGTGGTACCTAGTAGAAGTGACAGTCTACCTTGACTGAACATACAAAAGTTAATAAAAAACAAAAAACAAAAACAAAAACAAAAACACCAAGCCCCTCTGAAGATGCCATTTTTCATATTATGGCTGAGAGTTTGAATAAGTTTGCAATTCTATATGAAATGGTGAGAAAAATATCCAGAACAATGCTGGTTTGTCCTATGTAAAAGGACTTGGCTTAGCTTGGACTGAAACTTGTATTAGCTTGGACTTGAGTAACAAAATACCAAAGCCTCAGTGCCTTCTAAACTACAGATTTTTTTTTTTTTTACAACACTGGGGACTGGACACGTTTTGAATCTGCTGGGAACTTATGACTTGGTTCCCAGGTAGCACTTTCTTGCTGTGTTCTCAGAGCAAGATAAAAGGTTCCTCTTGCGTATCTTTGGTAAGCGTATTAATCCCATTTATGATGGTTTCTTCTCCATCCTCTAATGGTCCCTGACAATTAGAATATTAAATAGTTGGATGCTTGAATAACTATTCCCCAGCTAGGAGCCCTATTTAGGAAGGCTGTGGAACAGCTTTAGGATGTGGGGCCTGAGTGACAGAGTTAGGTCACTGGGGGGGGGGGGCCTTTGAATTACTGTCACAGTTTTTCTCTGCTGTCTGGCCAGCCACGGTGTAGGTGGTTGTAGTTCACTCTTGCTGTATATTTTCCACTCAGGCACACAGGGCCATAACCATAAGCAAAAGTAGCCTTTCCTCTCTGTCTCTGTTGGGTGTTACTACCAAAGCAACGCAAGTCCCACTTCCTTGAAAGTTAGTATTGCAGCATATGAATTTTCCCTTTTACTAAACAGATATCCTTTTCTCATGCAATATAATCTGAATATATTTTTCTTTCCCTCTACTCCCTTCAGTTTCCCCGCCCCCAATCCTTCTGGGTCCACCCCTTTCTGTCTATCATTAGAAAAGAACAGGCTTCTAGGAGATAACAAGCCAAATAAAATATAATTAGCATAAAACAAACACTATGGTATGGAATTTGGCCAAGCCAAGCCAACAACACAATAAAAGAGCCCCAAGAGCAGGCACAAGAGTCAGTTCACACACTCAAGAATCCCATAAAAGTTCCAAGCTGAAAGTTATCCTATACACAGCAACAGCTTCTTAAAGAGGCACGTTGCTGAGTGTGTGGCCACCAGCCTTGAATTCAATTTATGCTGATTTTAAGATTCAAAATCTTATGTATGCTACAGAATCTTGAAATATTTTTTTTTTGTCAGCATAAGGCCTTCCATTGTTTTATGCTCCAAAATCCCCTTATTTCCCAGAAATTAGAAAAGTAAGTGTTTCCATCCTTCTAAGTTTATTCTACGTCAATAATATTTTTCACTTTGATTCTTGGGTCAGTCTTGAAGTTTTTTGTTTTTTTTTTTTTTTGTTTTTTTGTGTGTGTTTTGTTGTTGTTGTTTGGTAGACGGTATGAGAAGAGGGAGAGAATCTTTGACTGGATCACAGAGATGGGCCATATACCCAGGTCCCATGCAAATGAAGGAAAATTGGCAGTTAAGGCAAACGAGGGCCAAGAAATTTAAGCAATGGATTTCCTTCTTGGAAACACTAAACAAAAGAGACACACTTAGCAACTTGCACAGCCTCAGGTTTAGCTCACGACTTTTAAAACACAGGGAAGTTTCCTGTATTTTGTCTTAGTTAGACAAGGCAAACCACACATTGCTCTCACCATATTTCAATGTCTCTGTCAATACAGAAAAGCTTTGACTCTCTCTCTCTCTCTCTCTCTCTCTCTCTCTCTCTCTCTCTCTCTCTCTCTCTCTCCCTCCTCCCCCCTTCCCCCTCTTTCCAACCCCAATTTGGCCATGTAGCCACCATTATGTCCAGGTGAGGGAGGGTCCTATCTGTGAGACAAAGGGCTTTCTGGCTTAATTTTCTACCACATTACAAGTTAAGACTGCAAACAGGGATCCTGACCGAGGCTGAAAAGTATACACAAATAAATCCCAGCCAATGCTTGATTGGAATAGATATATGGGAGTCAGGGGCAGAATTGACCAGCTGCTGGACCATATGATAAACACAGAGGATCATGGTGTGGTATAAAAACTGGGCATTTATATGGTACAGCTGGCCATGCATAATCTTCTCCTAATTTATAAGGCGAAAGCATCTGCTCTCTAGCTGCCTCTCTGTCCAATTTTCTAACAGCCTTATCCTTGAGGCTCCAGACTGTGGAGCAGCCCCACCACACTGCAGAGAAGAAGGGAGTACAGCCTCCAGGGAAAAATGAAGGCCCAGGATCCAAACATTAGCAAGACTCAGATCCGGGCTTTTTTTCCTGGATGCACCCTGGTCATTTCTTTTTAATCATAGCACTTTGAAATTACATTGTTACATGAAGCACCTTGGGCTGCCATCTCTGGATAGGGTCTTTTTGTCCCTCAATCCATAAAAGGGAAATTTAGGCCAAACTAACCTCTGATTGCTTCTAATGAGAGTTGAATTAGTTTTTGTTTAATTCAAGTCAGCTGGTACTTACTGGGGCCCACATTGGAGGAGGACACAGAGCAATGACACGTTCTCTATTGGTTAATCATCACTGCCAGTTTAACAGAGTTAAGGTCACCCACAGAACCTGAGTCCACCTGTGGAGGCATTTCCATAGAGATTAAAATGAGGAGGGACGACCTACCCTGAATGTGGGCAGCATTATCCATGGGCCGGGGTCCACGACTGAGTTAAGAAGAGTAAGCAACTAGAACAACAGCTGTTCTCTCTGTGTCCTGGGTATTGATGCATGGAGACCTGCACTTTTAGCTTCTGATACCCGGCTTTCTCTGTGATGCTGGACTGAACCTCAAATCTGAGCTCAAATAAATCCTTTCTTTCTTAATTTGCCTTTTCTTCCAAGGATTGCTGTCATAGAAAAGGAACCAAGACACCCTCTTAGCCTTTAACTGCCCACCACAGCCCTCCGACAGCCTTGTCTCCCTCACTGTTCCTCCCTTCTTCTCTCATGTTATTTCTGCTGCTTACCAGGGAGGGGAGGTTAGATGGCAAAAAGCCCAGGTTTCCACCGCCTCTCTTTTGAACCCCTAGTGGTTGGCAGAAGCTTGGAATATTATTAAAAGAGCTGTCTAAGATTCAAAGGAATGAAAATCTTAACAGTTGAACTGTATCTTCTGGGTCACATGGGTAAAATGATGCAAAGAGAAGTACCACCTTGCCTCTCAACAATACTATTTTGGAAGACGCCCATTGTCCGGCATTAGCAGAGGCATTAGCATTTATTTACTCTGCCACTAAGTTAAAGTTGTGATGTTGACCGTGCCACTTACCCTAAGTCTGTGTTTCTAGAACTTCACAGTGGGAATAGGAGCTCCAATTCATATAAAGATACCTTTTAAGACATAAGGCACTGGACACATGTTAAGGGCACAATTTGATCTTTATGGACATGTGGAATAGTAGGTTTATAGTAAGGTGATGTAATTACCATTCAAGAGGATACTTCTGAGAGAGAAGAAGACGAAGACTGTAGAGACTACTGGGATAATGACAATGCAGGGAAAGCCGTGTATGTTGGCATTCTTGTCTGTAAGAGGAGCAGCGGTAACGAAAATGGAGTGAGTGTTTCACACAAACTGCAACACAAATAAACAAAGCAGAGACATCACAGGGCAGGAATTCTCATTCACGATTTCCTAATAGCAACTCACAAATAATTCTGACAGGAGTACAACCTTCACACACACACACACACACACACACACACACACACACACACACACACACACACACACACAGCTTTTGCAAGGCCAAAAGGACTATGTAGTTTATGCTGGTACCAACCTCATTTTAGTCCTTGGGACCAAAGGTGGCTTTTTCAAGATATCTTACATATTCCTCAGGGTATGTTTCATAGCTCTTCATTGCCCAAATCTGTGAATGTTTTCACAGCTGATGATGGCCTATGATTACAATTGCTAGGCCATTCTACTCCCAAATAAATATTGCTGTTCTTTTGAGAACTTCCACTTGATATTTAAGTTGATAAAGACATGTTCTAAGTAAGTACCCATTATGCTAGCATTACCACACACCCAAGAGGAAGCAAAAACAACTGAACAAATTATCAAAGAACTTCTTTGCATATATATTAAGTTTTTGAAGACATTAATATTAAAAAAAAATACTCAGTGACCTTAAAGTTCCGTTCAGTGACTATTCAACCTTGTCCCTTGACCTGGAAACACATTGGCTGTGTGTATTTTGTAGTCTTTTGTTCTCCACCCATGGGATCAGTAGTGGGTTAACAAAGCCCTTGACAAGTGGTTGAGATGGCTTCAGCAATATTTTGCACACACTGAGCAAGTATCCTGTTGGTTTTTTTCTCACACTCTACTTCAGCTATTTCCCTTCTTTTGGAACCCACAGGCTTGTCTTTGAATATCTACAATCATTCCTTCGTGACTTGCTCCGTGTCCACATTCACTAATACCAACATTCTCAAAACCGACATCCAATGCATCACGAATGTTGGTATAATGACATGCTGAGAATCTCAATTGGGGATGACAGAGCTGCGGAGTAGACCAAATTTCTCGGTGATTCTTGTCATGAATCCAAGACAAATGGATTTAACAAATAATAAAAACAGAAAGTTGCTCTTGTGATTATTTGAACCAGTAGATCTTAAAGTGGGGTTCAACCAGGGTTTCCGCCATCACCCCTGGACTTGTTGGAAATACAAATCATTGCAGAAGGAATGGGATTCTGGAGGTGGGTCCAGTTTCCTGGGTTGTAACCTTTCTTCCCGGGTCCTTTTCCTGTGGGAAGTCAGATGTAAAGGACTACTGAGGGTCTACACCCTTGCCAATGGGCCTCAGCTCCCTTTCTTGTCTCTCAGGGAGATGGGGGTGGGCTGCTACAGAGAAAAGAAGCTCTTGAAGAGCCATGGCCTGTGGTAAACCAGAGCCCAAGTGTTGATAATGACACTTCACTAAGAAATCCCCTGAGAATCCAGCCACCAAAGAGACCTCTTCCCTCTAGACACAAAGGTGTTTCACTTTCCAAGTAGTTTCAGCTCTGCTTTCGGTGGTTAGCGGCTGTTAATTCTCAGAGCGTTTGATGTAAGATTCTTCTAATTATTGCCACGGAAGAGGTGGTTGCAATTGTCACCTGTGGGCAGATGTGGCTGCAGCTTAATCACACATCTTTCTGTCCCACTAGTGGGAAAGAACCAGGGGTCAGCAGACAGTTCATCCTGTCCCCCGCCTTCCCAACCTGCAGCCAGCTGGCTCTGATTTTCTAAATGATTTTAATATAAATAAAGTATGTTCTGCCTCTCGTTTAATGTTTAGTGGACCCTTCTTAAATGAACTAATTCAGAAAAGTTTCAAATTAGCAAAGATCACTGTGAAGGTACTACATAGAGTTCACATATACTGCAGGTGTAGCTTCCTGCATTAAGAACATCACATGTTAGCAGCACAAATATTGTAACTGATGACCTAAAGTCAATACATTATTATTAGCTAATGTCTCCCTTTCTCAAATACAGATGCCCTTGGTTTTACCTACTGATTTTTTTGATGTTGTCCCTGGATATCATTCAGAACAACACTTTAAAAGTAATTAACATGCGATGTTCGGGCCCTGACCTAAGTGTATTACACGGTGAACTGTGCTGTAAGATGGTGCTTCTCTGATGCATCAAAAGACCTTTGTCAGACTTGGGAGTCCTCTGTCTTCTGCCGGCATCTATGAAGCAGTGACGAGTTAGCCTAGTAGCTTCCAAGTGTATTAAAGATCTCACGTCCCTGCAGGTCCTAATGACTCTTCTGTTCTTCAGTGAAACCCTGAGACGCATGGAATCTAAACCCTAGTCTACATACATTTAAAGTAAGGACATTCTAGAAGCTCTCTTAAGAGTGATTGTTAAAAGCTGCCAGGTTCATAAACAGAGTCAGAAAAAAAATGCATTAGTTGAACTTAAAAACTCTAGTAAAAGCAAAGGATTTGTTGTTAACAATTTTTACAAACTTAATGTAAAATCACATCTTATTTTCACTTTCTTTTCAAGCAAGGAACCCATAATATTTGTATACACAATACTGAATCAGTTTGGGGCTGAGGTTTTATTGTCCATCTGTCTTAGAAGGGAAGTTTTCTTCCTATTTATGAGTCAACTGTATTTGTACTTTGGTAAAAAATGAACAACGTTGTCCAAAGAGTGACTGACTGATGACAGATTTTTAATTCTCACTATGAAAGCTGAGCCCTATAAGCTACTTTGGGTGGCAAGCACCTGTTTTTGAGAGTCAAAGGATAAACAAAGGTCTTCTATTTTTCTCTCTGAGTAAGCGTCGTGGTTTAGAACTGGCACATTTGGTGTTTATTACATATGCATTAAAGCACTTTGATAGAGTGAATTAAGGATTCAATTTTAGTCCTGTTCTAGTTTAAGTCTTAGAAAGGTTATCCAGATATAGATTTGAAAATGAAAAGAAAGGAGGCAACAGTAGGTGTGACACCAGACAGGAAGTCTGTGGTAAGCCTTGATAATAGTCAAGACCCTTACTTACCTTTGCCAGTAAATAATTAGTCTAGTCTGGCAAATGCAACTGGCTTACTAACTGGACAGAGAAAGGCAGGATCCCTGCATACGGGATCCTATATGATCACAGAGTGTGAACATCCCGTCATGAGTGGATGTGCTTTGTTCTTTCAAGCCATGAAGCAGAAGGATCATTTCATGACTAGACACAACCACATCCTTTGGAACTTATGAAAAGCCAAACGGACCCCATCTTGATACTCACACTGTCATTCTAAAATGTAAATTGGCTAAATGCGCATGATTATGCAACTCCATGTCTTTGCAGAATATGTGGGTTATGAGATAGTATGCAACCAGTTGCCATAGGACAGCCCTACACTGCAGCCTCCAATCTGCAGCCCCTACTAACGAACCTCAAAGTGTTGAAGCAAGTGACTCAGGACTACATTCCTATCACCTTGATTTAAAAAACAAAACAAAACAAAAAACCTCCCGGGTCCCTTGTCAGAACACACCCTGGGTCTGCCCTTCAGTGAGTGCTAAAAGTGACATTCCTGTTTTCAAACAAGTTCTCCTTCTGCTTGTGGTACAGCCTGGTTCTCTTTGGGTTGGTGATTCTTTGGCACAAATGGAGTGCATGCTGTTTAGATGCACAAGCGAAGGGTTCACTCTGAAAATGGGACTCATTCTGTCTTTTCCCCAGACACATGGATGTTTCCTCAGTGGGCTCATGACCAAGTGCCCACGCAGTAGGGATTGAGTCCTGTGAAACTGAGCGTGGATATAGTCAGTTTGTTAGAACCTTCCGTTACCTGGAGACAAGCCTCTGGGAAGTCTATGAGGAGTTTCCAGACTCGCTTAATCAAGGTAAGGAGAACCAGTCTAAATGTGGTGGCCCGAGTACTGAATATAAGTGTCTCCGCTCCTGCCCCTACAATTGCCCCACCACAACAGGCTCTACCTTTAAATTGTGAAAGTCAACCTGTCCTTTCTAAGTTGCATTTATCAGGCATTTTGTCATTGCTGCAATGATAAAAGTAACCTAGCTGTGTTGAACCAGCAGCCCGGGCTTCCAGTCTGAATACTCCATCAGCCAACAGTCGTAAGCAACTGGAAAACTCCTGGCATGTTGGCATACTTTGCAGGGCACAGTGATTTCCCAGGGGAGTGAATGCTTCTATATTTGGTTCAGCTTCCGTAGCCCATTTTGCTTCTGTGTGGCCAGCTCTGTGCGTTTCCTGAATGTTTCATTTGCTTTCGTGTTTCATCATACAACTCTGTTTCTCAGAAAAGGACCCAAACTTAACTGACATCGGGTCCCCTTGTTTCCATAACTGGATTGCCAATCTGTGTTGCCTGCAGCTGCAAAAGCTAATGAACAGAGTCCCTGAATTGAATCTTTCGGTTGTGCCTAATTCAGAATCACTGAGAAAGCAGCAGAATGACATCCTAGAGATTTGTTTTATACCCATCTCTAAATACAAGACTTTATAGTGAATGAAACAAAATAAAATGGGAGCTAATCATTACAAGGTTTAATTAAACCCCTCTGGTCAGGTGGCCAGCCTTGTCTCCGAGAGTCACGGCATCGGTGCCCCTGTCCTTCCAATCTCCTGCATCTCCCCTTCATTATCATTTTTCTCTGTGCAGCTGAGTTTGCACATTCCCAAGTCCACTATGTAAGACCTGTATATGAAAGGCAGCAGCCTTGTGTCCACTCTGCTGTTAGCATAGCATCTCACTGGGAAACTTCTGCATGTAGGAGCAGCCTACGTGCAACAGCAAGCAGTTCTATGGAGACAGACTCGTAGGCTCTCAGAGTAGGAAAAGACCCTCTCCATCTGTCTCTCTCTCCATCCCTCTCCCACCCAGGGAATTTTATGTGCTGTCCTAAGCTTTTGTTAAATGTAAACTACTTTGTTTACATCTTGTGAAAGCAACAGTGTTTGGCAGATGAGGTATTTTGTAGCATCCCCTATCCTGTCGGTGTGGCTATGCTTCCTGTCAGCTATCTGAGCCAATGAGGACTCTTGGAGCTCCTTTTTGTACCCAGATCTTTGGTAGGACATGTCTCCTCACTTTTATATTTTTCTTTTGATAGATTTCTTTTCTTCTTTGAATGGCAAGTACCTTGAGGTCACCTGAAAAAAATGAGGCTGTGTAGAAAGACAGATTTTGCCCAAGGGCTCCTCGATTTGGCTGAAGAGCATGGACAGGCCCTGGAGAAAGCCCTGTGCAACAGTTTTCTCTTTCTGAGCTTGGGACGTGTTATCGGCTGTCCTATCAAGCCTTACATGTCTCTGGCTTTCTATTTTTGCTCATCCCTGCTGGCAAGCTTGCCTTGTCTTGTCTACATTCTTTACTTTAAAGGGGAAATTTGTACAAACAGCAAGATAGCCACTGCATCTCAATATTCTCATGATGGCTTCCATTGAAGTAGCAGAAAGGGCCTGCGTTTTCAATTATTACAGATGACACTTTTACCAAATGCAACAACAGGGGCATTGAATTTTTAGTGTGAAATCTTTTAGTTTCCATCATCATCAATCTCCCACTGTCCTACTGCCCACTGCTGGGACAAATACCCTAACACTCTTCAGGGAAAGGTGATTATTTCAATCACAAGTCCAGGGTGCTGTCTAACAACTGTGAGGAGATGGCAGGAACTTGAAACAGCTATTACACACAGTTAGAGAGAGAGAGAGAGAGAGAGAGAGAGAGAGAGAGAGAGAGAGAGAGAGAGAGAGAGAGAGAGAGAGAATGAACACTTGTATGCATATACTCAACTCACTTTGTCCTCTTTTCTTTTCTGTTTTCTTTTTTCTTTCTTTCTTTCTTTTTTTTTTTTTTTTTTTTTTGTTCTCCCAGGACCTAAACAGGGGCTGCTGTCTCCCTTCTAGGCTGGGTCTTTCCACATCAATGAACATAGTCAAGACAACCCCCTCTCTCCAGCTGTTCACAAGACAACCTGGTCTAGACAATCCTTCATTGGGATTCTATTTCCCAACATACTCACTGTATCACTAAAGCAGAGGTTCTCAACCTGTGGATCGTGACCCCTCCAGGGGTTGAGGGGTTGAATGACTCTTCTTTCACAGGGGTCACCTAAAACCATCAGAAAACACAGATATTTATATTATTATTCATAGCAATAGCAAAGCTACAGTTGTGATGTAGAAATGAAAATAATTTTAGGGGTCGGGGCTCACCACAACATGAGGAACTCTATTAAAGTATTGCAGTGTTAGGAAGGTTGAGAACCACTGCACTAATGTCCAGTTATGGTGGTGCCACACTTCCTTTCTGCATCATGTAGGGCAAATACTGAGCTGTCAAGGCAGCACAAGCTCTCTGACTTAAATCTGACAGACATTTATGTTTCGCCAGCACAGAACTGGTCAGCAGGTTCTGTTCCGTGAAATCATTCAGGGCCCATATGAGTAAAGACATTGTGACCAGCTTGAGAAACAGAAAAATCAGGAATGTCGCTGTCTTGAAGAGGATGAACTGGCAGGTATTTATGTGAACTCCATTCACTGTTGTTTGCGAAGAGCTCAACATGTAAGTTTGCCTAGCTTCAAAGAAGGAAGGCTAAAAAATACCTCAAGCAGGCCAGTCTCAGCCTGAAAAAGATGAGTGTGATTTTGGGGGGTATAATCAATAATGTCCCATATCACTATATTCTGTTCTTTAATAACTGCAGTATGTGGCAATAAATATGTTATAATTTTTCAATCTCTTTTATTTTCACATTTTAGGTAGCTTCCAATTTGTTCCTGTTTTTAGTTTTCTTAGTATATTGTTATACACTATGTATCTTACACATAGTAAAACAAACATGTACCTGTAATTCATTTTATTTATAATGAGTATGTATGTGAGTCATCCAGTTGTGAGTCACCTGACATGGATGCCGGGAACTAAACTCAGGTCCTGTGCAAGGGCAGTACGCACCTGTAACCACTGAGCCATCTCTCCAGTCCTTCCCCATAACCTATCATTTTAATAACTGCATCTAACTTGACTTTTGAGGATATGCTTCAGTCTAATTCATCATTCTACTTGGGATGTTATGTGTGCCTCCTTTCCTACAGGGTCACACACAGAAGCACATCAAACCTTTTGGTTTTGCCAAGGTATTAAATATAAGATACTATCTCATTTTAGTTTGAATTTATGCTAAAAAATTTCATCTTTTCTTATAATATTTTTAATTCTTCTTTTAACACTGCCTTGAGAAAAGTGCCTCGGGTTTATCAAGTTCATTAAATTCTGAGAAACATAACATTGTTAGTAGTACAGTATAAAAATGTGTTATTCCTTATGAGACTTCTATTCACCCCTTCTGCATTTCTTCTCCCTTCCCATCCACATCCAGACACTCCAAAACTAAAGCTTTGGGAGAAACACTCAGGGGCTTTCCAAGAAAATGTGCCTGGTTATACAGGCTCTGAGAAATTCCTTAGGTATTAATAAAACTGTATTATGGATAACATTTTTTTTGAGACAGGTCTTATGTAGCCGAAGTTGCCTTTGAACTGTGGTCAAGGATGAGTTTGAACTCATGATCTTCCTGTTTCTACTTCCCATGCTCTGAGATTATAAACAAAGCCAGACTTATGTGATGCTAGGCACTGACTCCAGGTAATATTCTTGTATGCTGGGTAAGAACTCTACTCACTAAGTTATATCCTCAGCTGGACCAAGCTTGTAGAAATAAGGGCCCCAGACAGGAAGGTGTCAAGTAGAAGGACCAGGGATGAGAAATAAAGAAGACAGAAGTGACAGCTGGGACAGTGTTGTATAATCTGGTGACCTATGCCAAGTTAGTTTAATACGAAGTACAGCAGCATATTATTTGCAAGTGGAATTGGAATGGCCAAGGTCAGCAGAGAGCTATGGACAATGTTGGCGAAGATATCATTGGATACCTTAGACACAGCTGCCAAAGGATTGATAACCACAGTCGGGAAGAAAGTTGGATTCCCAGAAATTGCAACTTTGAGGAGGCACTGGCTCCAGCCCTCACCAGCCTTGCCAAGTCCACACCTGGACAAGGACACAGAACTAATGCTCCCTTTGTCTTTTTATTGCGGCCTCTGAGAAAGAATTGGGTTGATCTGCCTCCTCACACCTAGCTGTAAACAATAAAAATTTTAAGTCAAAGCAAGAAACTAGAATGTCTCACATGTCAAAAATAAAAGAATTCTCTTCAAAAAACAACTGGGACCCACAAAGCTTTGTAAACATAGACACATGTTAGAAACACCATTTTAGAACCATTACACTTTTCAGACAGTCTGGTCCCTGTTTCTGATAGAATGTCCCGAAGAACAACGCTATGTCAAAACTTCCCGGGAACCAGGGAATAAGCAGTTATGGCCCTAAAGGTTTTATTTTGGCATTGTTCTCAAAGTTGAAGAATGAGCTAATTACCCTCCTCTGCTTTGGTGTTCCACTTGACTTTGCTGGATCCTCCTCAAAGGCTTCATTTGTTTCTGTGCCCCCCCCCCTTTTCTCCAGCTCGCTGAGAGGAAACAAGGCCTGTAGCTGATGCCTTAAACACACTACACAAGCCATCGGAGCCAGGGTTTGTTTTCTGTATTGTTTTCTGTCTGCTTTTCAGGAGATCTGTTTGATTACCTCTCTAAATTTCAGCAAATACTATAATAAGTGAAAGTCTCCCTCCCTAAATGTTTATATGATTTAGTTTTCTAAATGTAAAGGAAAATCTCTTTATGTTACATTACCAGGCTAGAACCTCCTTATGCTTGGGTTAGAATGTAAAATCCCTCTGTAAAGTGTGAAAAAAGAATTGAATTATACAAAAACAAACAAAACAGCAAAATGTATGGAACAGTTTTCTATGCTTAGCATGATGAAAGCGTGAAACTGGTATTTTCCTTTAATGGCACTTTTAATGTCAATGGTTTTAAGGAACTAAATTCTATTAAACAGGTATGTATGCACTTTGCATTATGAAATTGACATCTTTTTTCTACAAATGTTATCATTATTATTCAGAAAAGGAAGACACACTCTTTAAGATTTCTGAGCTCGGAATACATAGACCACAAAAGGTGATACCCTGGCCATGGCCCTGTCTGTCTGAATATCATGGGAACTTCATACTCAATTCATTTCTAAAGGACCTTTGACTCATGGGAAGAGCTAATTATTTGGGGTGTAGCATGACTATACAATAGATAATTTTCCACCCTTAAAAAGTTCATATGCTTTTAAAATGGAGATAAGCATTGAGAACATTACACTAAGTTAGAAAAAAAAAGGCAGCTAAAGAAGGACAAGTATTGAACAAATCTGCTAAAATAAAGGACCTGAGGTAACTAACCTCAGAAATCCCAGTAATGGTGGCCAAAGAGGCTTGGTGGAAGTGAGGAAACCCAATGTTTCTGTCCTGTAGGGCTAGAATTTCAGAGTATGTGAGAAAGATCAAGAAATGGGAGGAGGCAATAGTGGCATAGCAGTGTGTATGTACATTGCACCTAAAATGGTTATGATGACAAGTTTTGTGATATATATCCACAATAAAAAAAATCCTCCAGATAAATCTAAATAACAACCATAACATCTTTGGAATCAAATCTTCTGTTTATCTTATTTCCTCTCTGACTCTGGACTGAACTGTGGTGTAAGTGCCTACAGCAGTAAAGAGGCCTTAGTTCTGGGCTGGGAATGTAGCTCAGTTGACAGAGTGTTTGAAAACCTTAGGTTCCACCCTAAACACTGGGCTTGGTGGTATCTATCTATAATCCCAGCACTCAGGAAGTTCAAGTTCAAGATCATCCTAGGGACAGATGTTCTAGAGACTCTAAGAGACCACAGATGATAGCCTAGATCAAAGACCTCAACATAAAACCAGATATACTAAACCTAGATCAAAAACCTCAACATAAAACCAGATATACTAAACCTAGATCAAAAACCTCAACATAAAACCAGATATACTAAACCTAGATCAAAAACCTCAACATAAAACCAGATATACTAAACCTAGATCAAAAAACCTCAACATAAAACCAGATATACTAAACCTAGATCAAAAATCTCAACATAAAACCAGATATACTAAACCTAGATCAAAGACCTCAACATAAAACCAGATATACTAAACCTGATAAGAGAAAAAGCAGGGAACAACCTGCTTTTTTTGAACTCATTGGCACAGGAAAAGATTTTTCTGAATAGACACCATTAGCACAGGCACTAAGATCAACAATAAAGAATGTGACCTCATGAAAGTTAAAGCTTCTGTATGGCAAGGACACTGTCCTTCAGACAAAGTGGCAGCCTACAGAATGGGAAGGCTTTTACTAAATACAGATCTGATAGAGGATAATATCCAAAATATGTAAGGAACTAAAAAAAAAAAATAACCCTCAATATCAAGAAACCAAATAACCCAAGGTAAAGTGGGGTACAGATATAAGCAGAGAATCCTCCAAAGACGAAACTCAAATGGCTGAGGAACTTAAATATTCAACATTCTTCATCATCAGGGAAGTGGAAATCAAAACTACTTTAAGATTTAAACCTCTCCAGTCAGAATGCCCAAGATAATGAAACAAATGATGTGGATAAGGGCAGTACTCATCCATTGCTGTTGGGAGTGAAACTTGTACCTCAACTGTGGAAATCAATAGTGTAATTCCTTGGGAAGATTGGAATTGATCTACCTCAAGATCCAGCAATACCACCCTTGTCCATATACCCAAAAGATGTTTCATCCTACCACAGACACACTTGCTCAACCAAGTTCTTTGCTGCTCTACTCATAACAGCCAGAAATTAGAAACATCCTAACCATCCCTCAACAGAAAAAAGGAATAAAGAAAATGTAATTGTCATTTTACTTCTTAAAAAAATGTTTTGAGACAGGTATGGTGGCATGAGCCTTTAATCCCGGTATTGGGAGGCAGAGGCAGAAGGATCTCGGTGAGTTCAAGGCCAACCTGATTTACAAAGTGGGTTTCAGGACAGCTAGGATTGTTACACAGAGAAATCCTATTTTGAAAAACCACAAATAAAACAAAATACAGTAAATGTTTTATTAATTCTCTGAGAATTTTATACAATGTATCTTCCCTATATTCACTCCCAACTCCTCTAACTCCTCACAGATCCACCCCTCACTTTGAGTCCTCTTTGTAATAATTTTAATAACTTATCAATTCTGGTTTATACTATCCACGGAAGCATGGTCAATTTATCGAGTCAAATCTTTTAAGAAAATTGACTCCCTCTCCCTCAGAAGCCATCATCTCTATATGCCCCACAGGTGTTGGGGCTCATGAACGGCTTTGTGCTCCATGCCAGACTGTTGGCTGGCTTGATCTTGTACTCATCTTGTACTGGCCACCACAGTTGCTGTGCGTTCATGAGCGCAGTGGGCCTGTCCTATCCAGAAGACGCTGTTTTACCGTGGTCCTCCCTGACCTCCTACTCTTACAAACTCTCTACCCTTTCCTCCTAGACAGTCACTGAGCCTTGGGGAGGAGGTGTGATATAGTTGTCCCACATGTGGCTGAGCACCCACAGCCATTTGTTATCTGCACTTTGGTGCATAGTGTCTGCAGTAACCACCGTCAGTTGCACAAAGAGATTTATCTGATGGGTCTGACAGCTGCTTCTTAAAATGGTAGAGATGACAGCATGAGACAAGACTGTTGGGGGGGACAGAGAGAAAGCCATAGAGAGACATAAACAGGCAGACAGAGACAGACAGACAGACACAAACACAGAGACAGACATACAGAGACAACATGCAATGTATGTATTTGACCAAACCCTGAGGACATTATAGATGAAATACAAAAGTTTCTTTGCTAACTTGCCCTGGCCATGTATTAGAATGTCAAAAATAATTTCTTGTCTAAATTTGGAATATTGAGAAAAAGGGCATTGAGTCAGGCTTGTTTGCTTATGCCTGTAATATTGAAAGATTTTAGTTTGCAGAGCAAGGAAAGGATAAGAAAAATAGTTCTTACAAGTAGAATATAAAAAAATCATAAAGAATGGACATTGACATGGGAGGAAAGAACAGATATGAGAACAAGAAAGTTACTATGGTGATGGGGCTAGTGGTTATGCTAGGCTGATTCTGTTAAACAGGGTTAGTAACTGAATCATCAATCTTTTGTGAAATAACTGAAGTGAAGTCTCTCCCAGGTCTTGGCCCCCAAGGAAATAGGCCCCCAACCCTGGAACAAATGGTCCCAGAAGAACAGCACTGTTTGGGTCACTCCTGGCCAACGGACAGTCTGGGGACTTGCCAAGTCATTCTATGGTTTATCCTTTGAATAAGAACAGGTCATACCTGGGTGATCTCTCAAACATGAGATCATACTTTGTAATCAATCACCTTGTGTCCCATGCATGTATGCTGATTTATGGTTTGTCTCTATACAAAGGAGCCTGTACCCTTTGGTGGGGGGCAGATTTCCCAAGATTGCTGTCACCCAAGTGCACTCGTTCAATAAACACCTCTTGCTTGCTGCATCTCCTGGTTTTGGTGTTTGTGCCGTGGGGCTCTCCCACCAGCCCATCAGGATCCCGGAATTAGGGTCCAACAATATTAGTCCAAGGGGGCCCCAGGAAAGAAGATCATAAATTTGAAACTAAACCTGGGCTTTTATAGAGCAAGACTTTCTTCCAATTTAGAAGTAAAAGACATTTTGCTCCTGAAGTATATTATAGTCACAGAGCAAAGGAGAGCTGTCGGTCTTCAGACAGTAATTACACAGCCTTGTGACTTCTGGAGACTGTCACACAGGCCCTTGACTCTCTGTTCTCATGAGTAGAAATGAAGTCTTGCTTGTGCTTAGAGCCAAGTAAACTGAAATTTGGACCAAGTGGTGTAACCAAATGAGACCTTGCTGAAAACAGGAGCCTTGGTTGGAGCCATCTCTGTAGAGCCCCGACCAGAATAAACACAAACACTCCTGTGGGGCTTTCCAGTGTACCAGCTATGGAAAGAAAGACCAGCATGGTCTTCTGGAAATGTGAAGTACGAAAGAACAGTGGACAAAGGTTACTTTGGTAAACCTCGCACATGACACACATTTGTGTTCCCTGGTTCATGGATCTTCTGGTTGAAAAGGACACAAATTCAACTGCAGTTAAAGTAGGGGGAAAGTCATTTATTTGTTCACTTAGAGCCCAAAGGGCCAGCAGCCCAGCTGGATTACATCATCAGAGATCCCCTCTCCCCAGTCTGTTCTGATGTCCTCAGGGACTGCCTTCTCTTCCAGACTTTCTCCACCTGCTGGGACCATTGCCCTTGGCAGTTTCAGGCTCATCTGATCCCAACAGCACACAATTCCTGCAGTGACAATGGACTCTCTCCCCAACTCCCAATATTAAATGTTTAAAAAAACCCGACTGTCTTACCCAAGACAAGTGTATGTCAGGGATGGAGATGGGATGGTCCCTCTAAGAAGATGACAGAACAGGAATAGGGAAAGGGAGGTAGCATGTAAGCTAGACTCTGGGGATGCCATGCAGGATCCTGAGCTTCTTGCTAAGATATGAGGTGGGCATGAGAAGAGGACAAATGTCTAAACCAATTATATAGAGTAGGTTTCAGTCCTGGGTGCAATATGGTTTCAGATGCAGGATGGAAGATATGTCTGCTACAAATATATATTTTCATAGTGTGAATTGAATAATGCAATGATGGCAGGACATGCCCTGTGGGTGCCTGGAGGCTTGCTCACAGAGCTCCTTTCTAGCTATAATTCCTACAAACCCAAGATAACTAAGTAGGATTTCATCAGACACACAGCAAATGACAAGTACTTCAATGTGCAAAGTAAGATTTATTGAAATAATGTCACAATTTGTTCTTAACATAAGCAAGAATGTGGAAATTGTAATGATTCTCAAAGCATTTCAGACTCATGCAAACACAGCTGTGCTCAGGTATGAAGGCAAACTCAAAGCAAAACAAAAGCAAAGCAAAACTCTACGTTATCTGGCAGCATTCATGTGCCAACAATTACTTTTTGTGGTATGAGGCTTTAGATGACTGAGTTCACAACCTAAATTATGCCACCATGTTCATGTTCCTGGCCCCAATCATGGGGTCATCCTTCTCAAGTCGCCCTCCCAAAGTACAAAAGCATAAAAAAAGCTACTAAATCACAAAAGAAATAAAAATTGAATAATTCAAAAATATGGGTAAAAAAATAAATGTTTTCTGAGCATACAGGGCAGTAGGGCCAACACTCCAGATATTGATTGGGTGGTTTTTGGATGTTATATTTTGGAGCATCCTTTTTTCATGATGATTGCAAGCGTTCTCTCATACATGCCTTCTCAATAGCAGATAATTTAAGTTCAGTGAGCTACAGAAAGATTTAACCCAGGCAAAGCTTGTCATTTCCTGAGGCCTGATCTTTGCTCAGTACAGGCAGTAGAGTTCACAGGGGTTTTGGTTTTCTTTATAAACTCAAACACAATTTAAGTATCCACTGTGTGCCTTTAGCTTCAAGCCAAGTTTCCTATGTGGACTCCAACTGCCCTCGACCAAATTGTCATTCTAACAGAAAGGGACCCCTTTGCTTGAATGGCTGAGTTATCAGTGTGGTCTCTATGTTTCTTCTGTCCTTGATGCTGATAAATATATGCTTCATTTTGACAATGCAGGTAAATTCTAAGGCAATATTAAAAACAAAACCAGAAAGCATAATCTTATTAAGATTATGTGTTAAGTGAGGGGAAGTTGTATTGGGGATACTTCTGTCAATATCTAATGCTATTGTTGAAAATCTTAATTAGAGATTAAATCGGAGCCATGACAGATCATTTATAAAATGTTGGTTCACTGTGTAGACATATCTTGTAAGAAGTAAAAATAGAAATGTACAGAAATATATTCATTCACATAAAATATTAAATCAATGTATCTGTGGCAAAAGCAAAAAAAAAATTGATGCAGGATTGTTTGTTTATAATGCTTTAAAATTATTGAAACATTTTATTAAATGCCTATTATTCCTTGATTCTTATTTTGCAATTTTAACAGAAAAAAAAAGATTGTTAGGGTTGTTATGTTCAGAAACAAACTTTTCTGTTTTATAGAAGATATTTATCTTAACATTTTATTTTATTGAGACAGGGTCTCATTATGTAGCCCTGGTTAGACTGGGTGTCTCTATGTAGACCAGGCTGGTCTCAAAGTCAGGGATCTGCCTGCCTCTGCCTCTCCAATGCTGGGATTAAAGGCAAGTGCCATCACAATCTCTTTATTCTTTATCTCTTCTTTACATTCTAATTTAAATCTGTTCAAATTTACATTATAACTGAAACAGAAAAGAAAGTATTGACGAGAAACCCTTGGAAGGTATTGGTAGACATTGCTCTAAGAAAACAGAAACAGAAGTTCAGCAAGCTGTTGCAGGCAGGAGCATTTCCATACTCAGTGTGCCTTTGGTTTCCACATTGCAGGGTGCCTCAGACCAGCTCATGGAATCTGGACACATCTCTGCTCACTTCTTGGGCTTTTTCTGCCTAACATGGGCTGATATATTTCAGCCACTAGGCAGTAACCAGATCGAGGTGTCAGACCTTCTATTTGAACAGTTCTCTGAGTCCCTTCATAGGCCTTTTGCTCCTACATAAAAAAACAATCAGATGATAAATGGTTTCTAGTGAGTCATTGATTTGCTTTTTCTTTGTTAAAATCAGTGAGTTGCATGTGATCACTGTAGATCTTTACATAAAGCCTTCTTTCCCTAAGCCCTGGGCCATAACTGGGTAAAGACACTTGGTAATGGTCAAACCACATGACTTCTTCATGGTTCCCTCATTTCTGAGTCAGGAAATGGCATGGACTGGCAGGGGTGATGAAGGAGGCAAAGTTGGCCCAAGAGAGGGAGGGAAGAGGGGGGATGAGTAAAGAGAGTCAAGACAGAAAAGAAGTGGGCAGACCTCACCTCCCATTTCATTTTCCTGTTTCTGGCTGTCATGGATGGCTTCTTGTCCCTTGCTGAACTAACCCTCTTTTGTATTTGAACCAGTTTGAGTGTTGTTTTTCTTCCTTCCAACTAAATGAGCCCTGACTTAGATGAATACAGAAAAGAGACACTTTGTTCACCATAGAACCTAAATAACAGTGCCGGCAGTGGACTTTCTAATTTAACAGGGATGTAAAACAAACAACAAACAAACCCCCAAAAGACTGTGATTCAAATGCTCCTGAAATAAATAGGGAGTACAAAGCTAATAGACATAAACAACGGACAAATGAAATGAAATATTAACTTTTAGATATGTGGGGCATCTAAGGAAGCCAGCTGAGTATCTGAAAGGTTTCATGTATACTACACACACACCACACACAGGAATGCAAGCACACATGAATTCTGATGCTGATACAGGTACTGACTGCTTCTCAGCAAAGATGAAAGAATAAAAAGATAGGGAAATATCCGGAGACATGACATCAAAGAGACAGGTCATGGGCTATGATCAAAGGAAACAAAAGACACAGACATCTATTCTTCTGAACTCACCTTTTTTAGCGAATCGTCAATTAAGAAAACTCGATACACTAAGTCATAGTAATTTTCCATAGATGTGTTTTTCCCAATTTGGTTTCTATATGGCAGTTCTGGGGCACGGAGAAGCACCAGCAATGATGCATTAACTTGGATTGTAGTCACAACTGGAGGGTCTAGCTTGGCTGGAGAAGAAATAAGCAATTTTGATAAAGCATTCAAAACAGTTAAAATTGACACTGTGCATCATGAAAAATCACTGCTGTATTCAGAAATTGTCAAACGTCATTACGAAGATAGTTTTCCTTCTATTTGCAAAAGACTGGTAAAATTCTATTTGTTTCAATATTGAGAGAACATCTGCCAATCATTTTGCTTACATTATGATTTCGTTAGAAAATTGAGTATAAAAATTGCATAGAGTAAGATCTTGGAACTAGAAAGCTATTATCCAGTTTTTTGAAGAGGTAAGGTTTCAAAGCAGCTTTAAAACCATCTAATAAATTAACTCAATAGGATTATGTTTTATATTATGGGAATGGCTAGGTAAGAAGAGAATTTTTGGTTCACTCATTTTGTTGCTAATAACAAGGTTATTATTAATAAAGAAAGAGAATAACACTTTTATTTTAACTGATTTCAGATTCGCTAAAATTTTGCAGTGGGGATTTTCTTGCTTGGAATTCTTTGTAATTTCCACTTTGTAGATTCACATCTTTTGTAATTCTTGAAAGTTATCATAGATAGATAGACACATGCCCTACCCACGTACTTTTTGTCCAATAATTTTGATTCAGTATCTGCTAAATTTCCTTATTCTTATTGCCATATACATTAGCTTCTCTTATTTTTATTTTTTTTTCGTCAGATGACATATTGAATTTTTTTTTCAGACCTGTTTCCAGACTGTGAGTTTATTTTTCCATTGTAGGTGACTGGAACTTGTATACACAATTTTTGTTTCAGAGATTCTTATACTTTGTAAGTTCACTGTGTTATCATTTTTTTCTATTCAAACTTCTAAGTGTTTGGAAGAGCTAAGATTTTTCTTTGTTTGATTTTTTTTTCCAAGATAGGGTTTTCTCTGTGGCTTTGGAGGCTGTCCTGGAACTAGCTCTTGTAGACTAGGCTGGTCTCGAACTCACTGAGATCTGCCTGCCTTGCCTCCCGAGTGCTGGAACTAAAGGTGTGGGCCACCACTGCCTGGCAGGAGCTAAGGTTTTAATACATGCCCCCTTCACTCTGGCTACATATTTTGTGACCAAAAGTAAAATGAGTTTTCAAATATCTTGAATTTTTATCTGATTATTTGCAGAGGAAGGAATTTCCCTGGGTTCAGGCTTCACCCCTTTAAGAGCTTAGGAATTTAATCTTGCTTGTATATTTCATTCTCCAAATTCTCCTGACCAGAGAGTGTTATGAGTAGGTTTTCCCAACCAGCCTGGTCCCAGAGCAATGCCAGCCCCAAATAACACACAGAGACCTCTTACTAGTGTTTTTTATTGGCTAGGTCTGTTTAAATATTAACCAATTTTTACTAATCTAAGTACTTTTACATGGTCTTATCTTACTGGAGAGAGGGCCAGGAGTTTTACCCTGTTGTTCCTACATCTTGAAAACTCTTCCCTACTTCCTCCTCTCTCCACCTGTCTCCTAGTCCTGCCTATTTTGTTTTCCTATTGGCCAACAGTGCTTTATTCACTAACCAGTATGAGAAACATATTTACAGAATGGCATCTCCCATCATCTCCTCTTTTCTGTCTAAAATAAAAAGGGTTTTAACCTTAACAGAGAGACCTCTTGCCATTTTGTGTATATGTGGAGAAAAATCCTCTTTAGTTTCGTGGGACATTATGATATGTGTTTAATTTTTCCTAGACAAAAATTTAACATTATTATTAACTTTGGCATCTCCAAATACCCTTTCTTTAGTGTGACACTGTGTTTATGAAATACTATTGTGTATTTTTCCTCACTAGAATATTTATATAGTGTTTGTCTCTTGTGGCCCAAGCAATGATTACAGAAATAGCCTCACTATTGTGAGCATCCAGGGCCTGTTTTTTTGAATGTCTTCATTCATCATCTTGGATTCTTATTGTTTACCACTATTGCTAATTTTAAACACCGGTGTTCTTAACCTTCGGTGGCAGTGTGCACAAACTTAGAAATACCTGTTGACATTACTAAGACTCTCTACAACTCTCTTCTCCTCTCCCTTGTGCTGTGCAGGCATTGAAAGCAGGGATTCCATGGTCTGCTTGAACTAGATCCCCAGCCCTGGAAATATTGTCTCCCTGGGGTGTCAATCTCCCAGATTGTCAATCTCTCTTTTCCTGTCTCTTTGGCTATTTGATACAAGTCTGAAGTTCTTTCTGCTGGGATATCTTTTGGTGAAACACCCTTAATGCCTCGTCTCATAAAACAGTACCTGTCACTCAGTACACTTTTCCTATCCAAATTTAACAATGCCCATTGTAGTATTTGCAAATGACTCACAGATTTGTGTCTTTAACAGCAATTGTCCTGAGCTTTGAGTACTGGATCTGTACAGCTATTTCATGTGGGTGACTACAAGCATCTTAAATTCAACTTAGTAAAAATTGAACTCATATTCTTAATTACTCAGCTTGCTCCTTTCCCATGAAATTATATCAAAAAATAATCTCTGGTCCAACTAAGCAGAGATAGACATAGAGGCCATCTTTAACATGTTCTTCCCCCTCTCAGTATATTCAATCTCTCACCATGTCCATCCAATGTTATATTTTCTATAGTCCTTTTCATGATCCTAATTCAAGCTACAGTTCATATCCTGTAGCCTACCACTTCCCCCTTCCTGCTGCATGTTGTATGTACTCTTCATAATCTGTTTCCACTGACATAGCCCAGCTGATCTTTACAAACACAAGCCTGAGAATGCAGTCTCCTGGGAAATCTAATCATCCAATCAAAATTACATCTAGTGAGGCTTGGGGACTGCTTAGTGCTATAGTGTTTATCATGCTATACACTATATTGGGTTTAATTCCCAGTGTCACAAAACAGTTCTTTTTCTGGAGGAAGTCATAATGCCTTAAGAGAAAATTCTCACAACTAGCTGCCTTTCCAGTCTGTGCCACTGCATGTCTGGCTACACTGTGCCAGCTGCTTTCCAGTCCCTAACAGACGCTCTGCTTCCTCTTGGAAGAGGGCCTTTGCAATTGCCTTTCCCTTGGCCTGGAATGTTCCTGCCCTCCTTCATCCGGCTGCCGGCCATTTCCAAAGTCCACATGATCCTAGTATCACATAACTGAGGTCTTGCCAGGCACAGGATGACAATGTTAACATATCATCTTCCTTATTAAGTACATTGTCTCCAGATAGGTCTCAGAGAACTGTGACAAGATGCTTCTCAGAGCAGGTCTTGGGAGTGTCAATGCATACAGGTGGCTCATTAGCTGGCACAGGCTCTAGGAACATACTGTCCTCAGATCCTAGAAACCTGTTTTTCAAAACAGGATGTTTGCATACCCTCCGAAGTTGGGGGAAAAGAGGGCCAAGATGGAAGTGATCAGGCAGAGGAGGGGGTGGGACTTCTCCCTCCCAAGGGCTCCAGGTAGCTCATCTTAACTGTTTTAAATGCTGGGTTTCTCTTCTGCCTGGGGAGTTTGAAAGAACAGGCCTCTCAAGGCTTTCCTTTTGTGAGAAGGGGTCCTATAGAAAAAAACCTAAGCCTTGTTAGGTTTTTTAACTTTGTTAACTTGATGCCATCCTTACGTAAATAGGACAGCCAAAGCCTCTACTGTTCTGACCAGTATCTTTGGCTGTTCTTATCTGATGGGTCCAACTGTGATAAATATTTGAACTTGATCTCATTTCTAGGCTTAAATATAACAAAGGCCCAATGTTACAAACCAGCTCAGTCATTCAGACTCCTCCTTTACCTCAGTTAGTGAACTGCCTATGGAGTGTCTTAGGCTTGAGTTTCAAGTTGTGCCCAGAAAAGATGTTGGGGGAAAAGTTAGTTCGTTAATTTCTTCTGCTCATCTCCTAAATAAAAAACTTGAGATAATAAATAAATAGCCTTTCTCCTGAGTTCCATTGCATCTAGCCTTTTGAACCCAGGTCACTAAATTTAAATCTAACTGGACATTACATCACTTAGAAGAAGTGGACAGATGAGCCCCTAAACTCCTCAAACCAGGAAACATCAGACAGATGTTAGTCAAAAGAAAATTCAGGTCTTGGGACATGATCTCACAAATACTGGTAGCAAGGTTGGCTAATGTATGCTGGACGAACCATATTAGTACTTAGAACTAAGAATCTTTCTATGGGGCTAGAGAGAAAGTTCAACAGTCAAGAGCACTGGCTGCTCTTCTAGAGGTCCTGAGTTCTATTCCCAGCAATCACATGGTGGCTCATACCATCTGTAGTAGGATCAGACGCTCTCTTCTGGCATAAAGTTTTACAAGCAGCTAAAGCACTCATACATAAAATAAATACATAATTTTTTAAAATTACAAATGATGGTGAAGGCAATCAGTGTTTACATAGACTGTGAATAAGAAGGATAGGGTATGTGAAGTGACAAAGCTTTGGGATAAAGAGAGAAATAATTGTTGTCTCTGAGTGTGTTGGGGTTAATAGATGAAAGGTTTCTGCATAAGCAGGGTGCTGGAGCTTTGGCTAACCTCTGCCCCCGATTTCCAGGTTATCATAGGAGCAGAATAAAACTGAGTGGCCTGTGTAGTTCTGAGGATTCCATCACGAAGACAGCATGGGACTCAGCACAACACAGGACCTGGCCAAGCATCCAGAGGCTGTTCAGAGGCAGAAAAGGAAAGGCAAGTGACTGGCTTAGACTCACTTTCCCACCATGGGGTGAAGCGGGGTGTCATGCTCCAGGCAGAGTAGCCCCCGGCCCAGGCGGTCATCACCCTCCCATAGTATGGCTCGTACAGGTCTAAGGTTTCATTGGTCAGGTCACAAAAGAGTGCTGTGGTTCCCCAGCAGTCCGTCTTGTTTTTCCATTCCCTCTGTCCATACCTAAAGAAGGGAAAACACAAACATGGGAGTGTCTTCTCTCCCATCTGAGGACTCCAGTTTTTCCAAAGTATTCATCTTTCTATAGTTTGATACCTTATGCTGTCAAGAATGTATAAAAGTTCTTTCATGTTAACCAAGGTGTCAGCTTCCTGAACGATAAATTGAACTTTGAAGCTTTCTGTCTCACTAATATAGGGTTTATTTCATTTTCTATGTATCACTGTGTCTTCTTCTGTTGTGTGGACCAACTTCCACTTTAAGTATTCCATCCATCTCCTGAGGCCTCAGCTCTATGATTCTTACCCCTTCCACTTCTCATCAGCTTTCTGTTGGGTTATAAGGCCAATTCTGAGAAGTTGCTACTACACGCCCTGTTAAATGATGCTTGCTGAATGAACACACACGGCTCGGCTCTCTATTGACAATTGAGTGGAAGTTGCACTGAGGGTTCCCTAGGCAGCTCTGGTACTTAAGATTGGGAGAAAGAATACTGCAAAACTGGGCTGAGGCAAAATGAAAGCGTGAGCCCATGGGGCAGTGTGACAACCAAAGGGAAGACTAACATCGTCCTTTTCTATCACTCACAAATCAGAGAGTAAGACCATAGAATGCGGCAAGCAGGGAAGGAGGAGGAAGGAAGGTCCTGGCTGAAGGACTTACTTTGTATCCATATAATGAGCAATGTTACTGGTCCCTACACTCTACAGTCTACATAGTAACAGTGTCTTCGTGGTGTCAGGATTAATACAGA
This sequence comes from Cricetiscus sungorus, assembly GCA_030556225.1. Lineage (NCBI taxonomy): Eukaryota > Metazoa > Chordata > Mammalia > Rodentia > Cricetidae > Cricetiscus > Cricetiscus sungorus. The sequence continues at coordinate 26,246,620 of JANBXA010000731.1, forward strand.
AACCGTAACACAAAGGCAGTACAATTTGATGAGTTTGGACCATCATTTATCTATGACACATTGTCTTTGTTAGGAAAATACATCTGTGATTGAGTTTTCCTATTTCCTTTGCTATAAGATTTTGTGTTTGTTTTGTTCAAACTAGAGGAGATGTCATTAATTATGAGCCACACAAACAAATAAAAGTCCTCAAAATTATACACATGTCTTATTCTGTTGAAATTACTACAGGGAGGGGAATTGTCCCAAATACTCCGAGATCTGAATTTCATGTAAACTTAAAGAATTACGGATTAAAGTTCTGTGGAGCCTCAAGCTGAATCTTCACTTCATGGTGGGACAGTTTCAAATTCTCTTATTGCTTTGGCCACAGCAGGCTCACCCTGAAGCCATTTGTATTGCCTGTGAGGGTCATATGAATAGAGCACTGGTCCTTATTTCCTACATACCACAAGCTTCTCCAGCTGGGTCCAAACTGAGAAACTTTTACTGAAATTTTACAGAGGGAAATTAAAGGAAAACATCTGGGATATTCTCTTTAGAAACTAATTTATAGCAAAATCTGAGCAAGGACCCCCCCCCCCAATGGAAGGGGCACGGATGGATTTATGGGTTAAGAGAGAGGTGTTATTCTAATAAATAAATTAGAAGAGGTGTCATTCTGGCTCATATCTCACCTGTTTTCCTGAATTTCTACTCTAGACCCATGGCAGCTAAGTTACAGTTGCTCTTGCCTTTTACTTAGCCAACTTCCCAAACTATCTAGGAGAAAGAGAGTCTCAAAGCCCCTATGGAATGTATAAGTCGAATGTATACCCGCCACTCTCCAATCAGGACTATCTCTCTGCCTTGACAAAGAAACAGAGTTGAATACATCTGAGTTTTGGCATTGATCCTGCAAAACAAGCATGAGGATCTGATGAGAGGAGCATGCTGCTGCATGTCCTAGTGTGTGTACATGCTCACAGAAGTCATTGATGCTTACAAAGAATTTGCTAGGTAGTAAATCTACCCTCACGCAAACTTACATTTCCATGTTCGCCTCAAGTTCAACCACCAGTAACTTTGTCTTAATTGAGTGTTTGCTCTGGGCTGAGCAAGTGGCTGCCAACATTCATTTGACATATTGATGGAAATGTGTGAAGCTGAAGGACTTCCTAGAGCTGAAGTATCTGTTTTAAAGACTGCACACATTATTATACATTTGTGTCACCAGACAACCTTCTATCCTCACCCCTGCTTCTTCTCAGCCCTCCTATAACTCCTCAAAAAACCAAAAAAAGCAAAACCCAAAGGTCTTCAGCTCCCCATACTCTGTTGGATTCCAGAATGCATTACTCTATTCTTCTCTGCCAACTGAATATACTTACATTTTGTACTGCACAAAGTAGACGCTGCCGTTGCCAGTGAGGGAACTTCCTGGCTGCCAGCGCAAAATGTTGTGGAAGTTTCTGGATTGAAACTGGACCTTCTGAGGCTTCAGAGATCCATGGGCTTGAGTTTCTAAAGTGGCAAGAAGGATAGCATGACATTACCGTGATAACTACTGTTGTGAGTATCAGAATGTTTTCATAGTCTCTGCATCAGGAGCTCCTGGGGAGTCACTCTAAGGGAAGGCAGTGCTGACAGAGTTACAAATCAACATTTTTGATTCTTCAGTGTGATGATTACGTTCTCTGCCACTGAGCTACACCCTGAGTCTAAGATAAAATTGCAAAAGGATGTGTTTTATACTAGAAAATAAAAGGCAATGATCCATCCCTCCCCTAGAACTCCCCAATGGGTGAAGGAACTAAACCTCATGGAAAGAACGTAGTCTCTAGTTTGCTTCCAAATAGCAATGGAATGTAATGATTGTGATTACATTGCCTTTCTACTTGCCACACATACTCAAGTAGAGTTGTTCAGATTCACTGACCCACACCGAGACCTGTTGTGGGCTCGGGTGAGCATGTAAAGTCACAGGCAGAAGAGGGCAAGACTTTGCATGGCAGGATATTTGTGTTTTCTTCTTCAAATCACATGACAAGGGTAACCTACCTTTACCTGCATTTAATCTTACAGAGGCAAGAGAGCTATAACAAGATTTACTTCAGGGCCCAAAGTTCCTGACAAAGGAGAAAAGGATGGTTTCCTTGGGTATGTTTTCTTACTCACTGGCTACTACTGACATTGGTGTGTGTGTGTGTGTGTGTTTTGTATGTGCTCTGAAGGCCTCCTGCCATGCACGGGCTTGGAAAAAGTCCATTCTTGTAGCTTATTTTGTGCACCCAAATCACTACCTGCTTAATCCTATTTAACATATAAAAATTATCAGGATATGGCAGGCACAGTTTCTTGAAGACCCACCCACTTGGCTTGCTAACCTGAAGATGGTTGGATCCTTGCCCCCTATCTCTTATGTCTTTGGACTTATCTTGGATTTTTCTAACAGCTTGCCTGTTACCCGTCCTCCTCAGTAACAACTCACAGTGCAAAAAGCACTGAGGGTCATCTGCTCATTGAGCCCAGCTCCTCCATGCTAAAGACACCACTGAAGTCTTCCTCTTATGGTCTAGAGACCAAGCCTTGTAGAAGTAAAGGAATCTGGCCAGGAGCAGGTGTTAAAGCTGATTTTGTGCCCAGGCTGACTCAACAGCTTGCTTCTTACTTCTGAAAACTAAAAGCAAAGCCCTGAGCGAGAGGAGCTGATGGTGGAGGCAGAATGATACAATAATAATAAGCCTTTGCCTCCTTCAATTTCTTCCTCCTTGACTCTTATTAGTGGACAGATAGAAATATTAATCAGAAGCTATGCTCATTCTTTTCAAGTTATCCCAAGACAACTATGTAAGAAAGATACTATTATTACTGCATTTGCATGTAAGGATACAGGCACAACAAAGTTACACATCATGCCCAAGGTTACAAGTGTGCTGAAGTAGAGAAGCAGGGTCATTTTGCTAGCCCTTGAATTCTGACCAAATGAGTCCTTGCTACCAAGGACAAGAGGAGTAGCCTACTCTAGTTCCCTTATTTCTGTCAAATAGAGGCTGGGCTCCCTTTAACGTAGAGTCACAGAACAACTGTATAGTTGTGGGCACTTACTTAAGCCACTTAAGTGAGAGTCCTCATCTGTTGGCTTTGGGACTCCAGGGGCCTTTCTGAGCAGTTTGTCTTGATAAACTGCTCTGAAGAATTCTCTGTAAACACCATTTGCTTCTGGTCTCTGTTCAGTGGGGGAGGCTTCTCTAAGCACTCAGCATATACACTAAGTCTCCACAGTGACCCCAATCTTCATTCCACAGTCTTGTATCAGGTATTAGGTAAAGGCCTGTTTCTTTAGGTAACAAATGGCAGTGAAATCTTGGTTCTGACTATGTGGCTTCGGGTATTCTGTCTTGTGCTCATAATAACTTGATGTGTGTGTGTGTGTGTGTGTGTGTGTGTGTGTGTGTGTGTGTGTGAGAGAGAGAGAGAGAGAGAGAGAGAGAGGAATAGAGAGGGAGAGGTTGAGACTATGAACTGCTTTCTACCATGAAGGGGACCTCTCTGTCCTAAACTCAGCTACCTGTGGCGCTACTCAGTCAGGATGCAGAGAGCAACTATCTCCATGTCTGCTGGGACCATTTGATGACCTTACAGAGTTCAGAAAATCATCCAAGCCATTCCTAACCTTGCCTTGATCAGACTCACAGCTGGCCAATTAAAAGGAAGTAATAAAGTACTTACTTGTTGCACTGATCAGGAAGGATGCGATGAGGACGCCTAGAAAGTAATGTTTCGGCATCATGGTTGCAAGTGTGCCTGTCTGGCAACCAATGTTCCTTTCAGTGTGGAGGCTGCTGAGAAGAGGGAACTTAAAAATCCACCCTCACTTCCGTGAGATCAACCAATGGCAAATGTTTCCTTAAAAGAAATTTAGGTTGTTACCTTATTTTACCACTAAAGAATAGGAATCTCTTATAAACACACACACACACACACACACACACACACACACACACACACACACCAGTTCGATAGCAAATCCTGAGGGCAGGGTGGGACAGGAATTACGCAAGGTGAGGTGAATGAATCTTGAGGGAATTTGGCTCTATGAGGCAGGATGGTTTCTGGGGATCAGGAGGACGGCAGAGTAATTTGTTTGGCAGTCATGTCTGCCCCAGCCCCTGGCAGCTGTTTAAAGAGTTGTAAGCACCTCTTTTTGGAAAGCTTCTCAGTAGTCTCCCTATTTATGCCCCAGGCCCCTTGACTCTCCGCACACAGCCACACGCTATATATACTGTTAGCTTTTTCTTCTCCACGAGGCCTTGAGTCCCTTTCAATAAACGTCTCTCCTTTTCCATTTCCACCCCACAGTTTCCAGCAATTAGTCTCAAGGAAGATCATCAAAGTCAGCCAAATGATGCCCAAAGACAGTGGCCATGGAAGACCTTTAGTATGAGCTGCATCAAATCTGCTCCGTAGCTCCCGGGAAATCAGACCGAGCCAGCTCATCTGCTCGTTGTCAAAACTTCCTTATGTTGCTCTACCAAAACATTTCCTGTGTTTTTAAAGGCATTAAAAATTATGCATATAAGCACAACGAAGTCATAGTTTTTATTTTTTATTGTTTTACTTTGAAGAGACTTGAGGTCAAAAGAGGAAATGCCCTGACTTCTTTTTCATTGTATATGAATGAAAAAGAGAAACAAGAAGAAAGGGTCTGACTGCTGCTAGGTATGATAGAGGAGGTTTATTACAGATACGTGAGAGAGCATAACCAGAGGCAGGGACTTCTGGGAGAGTCCAAAGTGGACATGGTCCTGAGCCATGGGAGGAGAGGGGCGAGGAAAAGAAGAGGGGGCAGAAGGGAACCTGGTCCAGCAGCCAGCAGGCCCAAAGTAACCAAGATAGTGGGTAAGGAGATGGTTGGATTATGTAGGGAAGGGCAGCCCAAGGCTCCAGGATGGAGAGTTGGGGGGGGGGCGCCAGGGTATGCCAGCCAGGACTGCCCTGTAAGGGGTAAGACCTGGAGGCCTGGAGGGAGAACCTGGCAGTCGGGTCCACTTTGATGTGTTAAATAGGCCTGCCAGCCATTTGTCCTGGGTTTGAAACCTAACATCTAGGCTTTTGTTGATAATGAATGAAAAAAGGGTGATGCAATCTTCTTTATGAGTATTTCCTGTTCATATTGGGGCTTTGTTGTTGGAGCAGGGTGGGGGAGTTGGGCAGGAAAGCCAGAATGCTGGCCAAGACTGGGAAGAGTAGGCTGTTTCACTGCTGTCCATGCTTTGTGGGACCTACCTGGGGCCAGGGGCACGCAGGCAGGATTTTAGAGCAGTTTGTGAGGCTGGACCACCTGCAGATAGCAAGCAGTTGAAGCTGTAGTTGGTTTGAAATCTACTGGAACTGATAGACTAGGGAGAGAAAGAAAAGTTAAGGGCAAATTTGTAACCAGGGTGTACATTTGAAACTTTTAGGCCCATAGTCCTGGTAGTTGTCGGAGGGGAGTCCCAAGATCAGGGAAATGGGGGATATATCACCGAAAGGAATAGACAGTAAGTAGCAGGCAGGAAAAGTCAGGCTGTTGGTTGACAGGAGTTATCTGGAGTCCATTCGATGGAGAGATGGATCCAAGTAGATCCTCTAAGGCTTACAAGAATTGTTTTGTGAAGTTTACAAGTAGAGACAGAAAGTTTCAGATATGTTAACATCACCACTGCTTGTAATCTGTATTGAAATCCACATTGTAGATCTTGAGTCATAGTAGAAGCTTAGGACACAAAAATGATGTTAAAATATGAACACCCTTTCCTCTATCCAGAGGATGTATGCAGGCTGAACTTGTCTATTCTTATAAAATGACCAAAGGAAATTTAAAACCTTGAGCTTGTGACTATGATAATAGTGGTCAGTGTTTATCAGAGCTAGCCCAGAGCTTTATCAGAACTCCATTGATTCATGTTAAAACTCTTGAAGCCTTAACAATAGCATAGCAAGGGAAAGGAGGTTTTCATTTCTCTTATATTTTAAGTCACTTTCTTACACCTGTATAACTTGAATACGCTTTAAACATTTTTAATCCAATTTTTATGACAAAACACAGGTGGTTGATAATTGAGAGCAGTGACTGCAAAGGAAGTTCCTTTAAACAAAGGGATAGTAAAAAGTTACTTTGAAACCTGTTTTGTGAGTTTTCTCTGTTCTGAGTGGGTAGCAAGATAAACAGTCTGTCTTTCTCAGCTGGAGGCCTAGGAGCTCTGCTTTTTATACATGAGGAGGACTGAGAAGACAGCTGAAGCTTCAGGAAAGGAGCTGGACGCTTGCTGTTGTTAAACTGACTGAGGTACAGTCACTCACTATCATCCGAGATGAAGGAGAAATTCTAGCTGCAAGTATAACCTAAATGGTCTATGTGTCAACTAAAACAACAGAGACCCATTACCTAGACAGGATGCCTTAGGCTCCCATAGTTCTTTGGGGGCAGAGGTAGTTGATCTTTATAATAGTGAAGGGACCAGACCTTCACCCAGCCCTCTGCTTTGGCAGCCATGACAGGCAGCAGAAAAGACCCAGCAAGACTAAGGCCCCTGACTTAACAATGCGTGCTGAGTTCCTGACCTTGATCTACCTTCCAGTCACTAGGAAGCCAGATACCCTCCATGTAGCAAGGAACCAATCAGAAGTTAGCTAGAGGGACTCTGGATGTGCTTTATGGTAACAGTGGGGTACAGAGCAGAGCAACTGACATGGGAGGGCCTCTGAGCATAGCAACCATTCCTACAGCTGCAGCTGGCCAGGGTCGGGAAGACACCAGTTCTGAGACTGTTGTGGACCCCAGACACTGCCCTAGCTCTACCCCAATATATTCCCTGCCCCACTGTCCCCCCAGGCTCTTCTCATTCCCCCTGCTGTGTCAGATGGGGAGGACCTGAGTTAACACAGTTAACTCGTTAGTTAATTAAAGACTCTGTGTTTGCATTGGATTGGGTGTCTTGGTGATTTTGAGGTTCAGAATTTGGGAACACATCCTCACCCCCCACAAATAAGTTTCTCCACCACTCTGGCAGTAAGCCAAATCAAGCCAAATTGAAAAAGGACAACAACATGTGTATTTGAGCAGAGCAACTTCCAGGCAGGTCCCTTGGTTCCAGAGATCAAGGCTAAAGAAGGCACAGCCCCAAATGAAATAGGGAGATTATGGGTTGTAGGTGAGGGGTAATGACATGTCTGCCACAGCTGGGTCTATGCTCAAGTGTGGTTGAAAACTGAGCACTTGGGTGAGGACTTGGTCAGCTGGCAACTTCAGAAGAGGAAGCTGTACCACCAGGAATTTGAAAGTGAGTTTTGGGGTCTTTCCTTTGTTCCAAGACTCTCTGAACAGGCAGGGTTTGGAGAGGGCAGGGATGGGGCCTCTGGATCATGCAGGGGCAAGGTGGAGGTTCCAGCTGGACACTCGTCATACAGGACAGCAGAGGCCTTTGGCTGTCCAGACCCAGGTCTCAGAGGAACTTGGGAAAGCTGACTTTCCTTTGTTCAGGCAAAGTAGGGCAAACAACCCAAAAAATGTCTAGTTTGTGCAGAATGCTGCTGGCATGTAGATGAAGTTTCTGTCCTTCTAGATCCCCAAAATGAACACAAAGAGGTTTATAATTATAAACTGTTTGGCCAATGGCTCAGTCTTCTTACTGGCTAGCTCTTTTAATTATTAACCCACAACTATTAATTTATGTATTTCTACATGGTCTTATCTTACCAGAGAATTCCCGGCATCCTATCTTCCCGGTGGCTACATGGCATCTCTCTGGCGGCTTCTCTCTGCCTTCTTCTCCCCTGAATTCTCCTCCTCTGGTAACCCTGCCTATACTTCCTGTCTGGCTCCTTGGCCAATCTGTGTTTTATTCATCAACCAATAAAAGAAACATATACAGAAGGACATCCCCATCAGTGGCAGGCAAGACATGATGCAGTTCCACTTGGTTCCAGTTCAGGTGGAGGGGTCGTCATCATGTCCCATTCTCCTTCCGTGAGACCTAAATGGCTCCTGATAAGTAGGAGGGTGCAGCACTGCCTTTTGTGGGAAGTTTAAGCATTTAAAATGCCACAGTCAGCAGCTCTCTGAAGAGTCTGAGGACCATCTATCTGTTAAGCTCATCTTCTCTACAGGCTGTATGCTTAACTTGGGAAACACATAAGCGACCAAATACAGTTTACAAGTCAGTAGCTTAAGAAAGTCACCAAAGACAAAGGAACTAGACAGATATTACTGTGAACCTAAGTAGACCTCTTGGGTCTCTGCCATCATGATGTTTTGGCTGAGATGTGGCCATGGCCTCCTGGCTGGCCTTCCTGCTACTGCTGCTGTCCTGTACACCAAGGGGAGTGTTCCTTCTAAGCATGAGATTAGAACAGTTCCCTCAGAAGATGCCAACGTTCCCCTCTCAATCAGAATGAAAGTCAAAAACCTTGCACTCATTTATCGGGCCCTGCCTGAGTTAACTCTTACCTCTCAATCCATCTCCTGCACACTCTCCACTTTACCTTTAGCTCTCGACTTCACAGCCTTTCTGACATTTCTCTAACATGTAAGACACAGTCCCTCCTACTCTCTTGAATGTATTCCTGAAAATTCGTGCCTGCTTAAGTATTGCCTTAACAGTGGCTTCCCATCTGCTCACCCCAAATAGCAGCCCAACTCCCTGTCAGCTAGCTGTCTTCACTGTCCACTTTGCTTACCATCATTGCACAGGATGTGAAATCTTCCTTGTCAGATCATGGTTTGAACACTTGGTGCCTGTCAAGCCCAAAGGAAATTTCAGTCCCCCAGTTCTGGTGGTTAGACAAAAGCAAGCATTCCTCAGGAACTGTGGAAGCTGGTGCCCCCCCCCAAAGAACCAGTTCCTTTATCTCTGGCAGAAGGGACAAGTGGCTATCTGTGGTCACTATTAGCATACCAAGGCACATGCTGGCCTTCAGTCTCCTGCAGTGGCACGGTATTTGTTGCAGAGTCCATGCTATCCTCAGCCTTCTGGCCTACCCTCCTTCAGTAAACTTCCCCAGCTCAGGAGCTCTCCCACAGCTATGCCTTTCTTCCAACCCTGCTGTTTTGGGCTACACTCTTCCCCGTTTCTCTTGGACACTTCTTGGTCCTCTCTTTCACTTGGACTCTTCCAGACACATGCACAACAAAACTCCCCTTTACTGTTTCTTGGAGTGCCATGTCTTCAGTTTATATAGTTCTCAGCTGGTGTCACCTCCTTTTTTTTGGAGGGCGGAGGTTGTATGATCTTAGGAGGTGGGAGGTCCCTGGAGGTAGACCCTGAGGTTTTTAAATTGCTCCTCCCTACTTCTCCTAACTCCCTGCTTCCCAACTACTATGACTCGTCGTTTTCTCCTCTTCCCACTGAGCTTTCCAAGCAGCAATGGGATGTAGCCCCTCAATCTGTAAGTCAGAACAATTTCTCCCTGTATTGCTTCTTGTCAGGTATTTGGTCACACAAACACAAAGTAATTAATACAGAAAGTTGGTAGCAACAGTGCTAAGGACATTGGCGGGACCCAGGACTGGACTTCTGGTTATCTTCCTCTTCTCCAGCTTACCTTTTCAGAAACGGCCTTTCCTGGACCCGGTGCTCACTGTTTTCAGCTAGGCTGGCTGGTTGGTGAGGGCGAGGAACCCACATGCCTCCCATTTTGGGGTGCAGGCAGGCACAGTCACACCTGGCTTTTTATATGTGTGTTGAGGATCTGAACTCAGGGAGTCACCCATGTCCTGCACCACACCCATGCAGCAATCTTTCTAGCCAGGAGTTGTATTTCTACCATCTTAGTGATTTCAGTAGTTCTGTAAAACAGAAACTGTTGGCATCCATTTCTCAAGCGTTCCCTTTCTGTGCAACACTCTTCTCAAGGCTTCCTCCTTCCTTGATCCCCTGTTGTCTCGTGAGACCCGCTTTTGTTTCTGAACTACTCCGAACAGGCTTTTGCTCATTGGCTCCTTCTATATAAATGCCCCATTCTATAATGGCTTTTAGATTTTACATGTATGAATGTTTTGTCTGTTTGTATACCATGTCTGTGTCTGGTGCCAATGGGAGTCAGAAGCAGGTGCTGGATCCCCTCAAACTAGAATTGTGGCTGTTTGGGAATTGAATCCTGGTCCTCTGCAACAAGATCAGCAAGCTCTCTCAACCACTTAGCATCCCTCCACCCCCTGACCCATTTTAAAAGAAGGGATTATTTTTAGAATTACTTTAAAGGTTAGATATATAAACTAGAAGTAATTCTATAGCATTCATGCAAGTAATATATAAAATACATCAAATAGCTATCTATGAAAGATTGCCCAAGTGTTTCAATAAATGAATACACATGTAAGTCTTGGTTTCAAAACATTTTACTTAAAAATAACAAGTAATGCTCCATAAAAAAATGTACAAACTTCCATTGATAAGGTCTATCAAATTTTATCAACTTGAATTAAACTTTACACCCAACTTTAAGTAGCTTTCAGCTTTTCTTTCAAAGTGAAACTTGTAAACATACTGTATACAGGAATTTACAATTGCGAACACATATGAAAAAAAATTGTCCAACATGCCCCTTAAGGTGATAAGGTCAGAGCAGCAGCAGCTGCTGGAAGCAAGGTTAATAGAGGAAAATTCACTGCTGCTAACACACCCAGGAAGGAGGTCATAAGCAACAATATATTCCTTTGAAAAAGTCTTGGAGTTTGCAGAGTAAACCCACCAGTGCTCAGTTTCCTCACACATGGATCTAAATCAAGACATTCCATGTGGTTAAGGTCAGCAAAGGTACAATTTCTTCTCATAAAATCAAAGCAGAAAAAACACCTCTGGAAACCAGATCCTTCGCCTTTGGCAGAACTCAGGTGTCTCTGGCATCTGTCGTGAGTCTATACCCAATCAAAGACTCCTTCCCACCGCCGTCATCCACCAGTACATCCACCAGCACGTGTGGTTTATCATAACCAAAGGAGGTGGGGGCCTTCCTCACGGGGGTGGGCTCCTGCTCTGTGGTCTTTGTTTCCGGGTCACTGTGAGGGAGGAATTCCGAGACAGCTATGGAGCTACCTGATCCCACGAGGCCGCTGTCAGAGCCGTTTCTGGAGTGGTAGGTGGTGATGCTACAGGGCTCAGATTGGTTGCTACTTAAAAGGGAAGAACCGCCTCTCTGTATTGGAGTAGGAGGTCTGTCGGGGGCCACAGTGGAAGTACTTCCTTCGGGGAGCACAGTCTCAGTTCCACTTAAAAGCTCCCCATGTTCAGTTGCTCCTGGGTTGTCTGGAAGTGTCACCGTGGACAGCTGATCTTCACAGATCACCTTCTCATTCTCTAGAACAGCTGGCTGGCACGATGTGGCAAGCGATGAATACTTGGAATCAGGTTTTGTCTCTGAAGTGGCATTTTTTACCACAGAGAGCTAAGTTGAAAGAAAACAAGTAAAGATAGAAAATTATTGAGCTTAAACGCCTGTTAAAAAAAGAAAAGGCATAAAATGCAAATAACATATTTCAGAAAACATAATTCAGATAAGGTCACTGCATTTTTTTTTTCATTGATCTTTTTGTTTATTTGAGACAGAGCCTCGTGTAGACTAGGCTCGCTTAAAGTCAGTGTGTATCAGAGGATGGCCCTGATCTCCTTTGTGACACCCCTGCTTCCACATCCCAAGTGCTAGGACATAAAATGTGTGATACCCTGTGGCTTGATCTATCTGTCTGTCTGTCTGTACCTACCTACCTACCTACCTACCTACCTACCTACCTACCCAGCACATATTTATTTATTTATTTACTTAAAGGCAGGGTCTTACTACGCAGTTCTTGTTGGCTTGGAACTCAGGCTGGCCTCAAACTCACAGAAATCTACCTACCTCTGTCTTCCAAGTGCTGGGATTAAATGTGAGCCACAACACCAGCATATCTTCTCTTTTCTTTATTTTAAAATGATTTTTAAAGATTTACTTATTTTGTTTATATGATACTGTATCTCCATGTATATCTGCATGCCAGAAGAGGGTATCAGATCCCATTATAGATGGCTGTGAGCCACCATGTGGGTGTTGGCAATTGAACTCAGGATCTCTGAAAGAGCAGCCAATGCTCTTAATTGCCGAGCCATCTCTCCAGCCCTTGTCTTTTTAAAAGAACTTAATACTTAAAAAGATGAAGTCATTCAATATCTCATAAATGCATATTGCCTTTTTCACAATATCTATTTGTCTGTGGAAAAGCTATAGCAAGTGTTTTATCAATGTAAATTTCATGTCAGTGACTCAGCATCTCTTTAGAGTGATGTTTTCTTTAATAGACACAGAATATATTCAATCTTTCACACATTCTTACTTATGAAATTATTTCCTCAGGATAAATGATTGGAAGGGTTATATCAAACGCTGCTGTGTCTGCAGCTTCCTGGCAAGGGGCATATAGTTACAGCTTTACTGCCACTGCTGGGTTGGGTTCATTTTCCTGCTCTAACGATGGCTTAATACAGGTGGTCTCCTGCTTACCTACTAAAGAGGAGGACATATAGAACATACATGTTCTATCTACTTACTGTTGATAGTTTATGGCCACCTTAGAGACTGTCCACTACAGCAAACTCCACTGCACCCTAAGAGCATCATATATAGTATTCTTGTCATGTCTGAGTTAATGTATCAGCATTTCATTACCTTTAAGCATTGTTTAAACCATTTCAAGAGACAAGAGTGTGACTACACTTAAATGTCAAATGTGTTTTATTTTGGGTGATCTTCCTTCTAAATGCCAACTGAGATGAAATATTTGCATGCAACTCTTCAGAAACCAAGTTTGGGGAGCTATAGGCAGTTCTTGATGGGGGATATCCTTCTGTATATATGTTTCTCTTATTGGTTGATGAATAAAACATTGTGGCCAATAGTGGCAGGGAGCTAGGGGAGACTAGGAGACGAGGCGAATTCTGGGAAAGGTAGGAAGGGGAACCTGCCAGAAGGATGGATGACATGTAGCCACCAGAGGAGATACAGGTGCCAACATTCTCCAGTAAGCCAAGATTATGTGAAAATACATAGATTTATAGAAATTGGTTAATAATCAAGACAGAACTAGCCAATAAGAAGTCCTAGATATCGGCCAACAGTTTGTAATTAATATAAGTCTTTGTGTGCTTATTTGGGGCTGAGAAGGGTGGCGGGACCTGGCAGGACAAGCAAATCTAGCAACAGGCTCTCCCATAAGCTGCCCCTGAGGGCTAAATTCTCATTGCCTCTTAGAGAGTTGTAACTAACCCGCATCCACCAGAGTGGAGCAGGGTCTTCGCTGGCTCATACAGAAGTCTCTATTGCGCTGTACACTTACACTGATTGCACTACAGTGTATTGTTCCTTCTGGTCCTTTAGCTCCTTACCAAACCTGTTAGTGTTCATCCTGAAAATTATAAAAAAGGTACCTGGTGCATAGCAAAATATAAGTGACTTTGGGTGTATGGCAGATTGAAAGATTAGTTTTTAATGAAAAGTACTATAATAAGATTAAATAGAATGCTATTCATCGGAGCCCATCATCATTTTCCTGAATGATATCTAGTATTGAAGAGACAGTCAAAGAAGATTCAAACTAATGCTAGCATGAATAATGAAATAAATAATGAAATATATTACCAAGGACTTAGGTAGCGTTATGCTTTTTCTCTTAAATGGATTCTTCTTAATATGCCAACATGCAAATGCCAGGATAACCGTTAGAAAGAGGATAAAAGGAGCAACAATCAGAATCCAAATTGAATCTAAAAGAGAAAGAAAAAAAAAGAAAAGCAACAGTCACAAATAAAACAAGAATTCTTCTATTACGCATCAAAAGTCTCGGCACCATTCTTCAGGAGATGTGCATGTTATTTTCATCCGAACTTGAAAGAACACTGGAGCAGAAGTGAGCAATGTGACTGCAAACTCAGCACATACCCTAGAAGTCAGGCTCTTCCCAGGGCTTCCTTCTGAAGCATCCTGGGACTACACAGCCATGACACAAGGTAGCTGAAATAGCTTCTTAAACATCGCCACAGCCTCACAGCAGGGTGCTACCAAAAGACACTTTTCCCTCAGTTAAAAAGGCATTTTTAAAATGCCTTTCCTTAGAAGAAATAAATTTCAGCAACATTGCTGATAACTCTTAAGACAATTCAGCCCTGCCCCTTCCTTGCCACATTCCCATCTGAAGACTCAGGTGCCTATAAGTGCACACGGGAGCCCCTGCACACACATGCTCAGGCCCACAGAGGAGCACCAGACAGCGGTAAGGCCCATTGTGCATTTGGTTCTTACTCTGCTCTCTTATGTGCAAAGTGTCATCATCAGGATTTCCCAGAGTCCACTCTTCTAAAAATAAACAGTAGTCTACATGTTGTGACAGCATGTGTCTCCGTAACGGCATTTTATAACTCTAATTGCTGCGCTAAAGCTACCTCTCTGGAATAGTAACTACATGTTACTGCTTAATGAATGAATGCCTATACTATATCCAACATGGGCTGTGGTTAAACAAATTAAATTATCACAATAGCAATCAATCAATAAATGAAACAAAACAGTGAATATCAGTGTTGTATTAGAAGTACCATTGAAATCCAACTGAGCTGGGAAAAACAGCATACAAGACCTATTCATGTGACAAGGGGGACAAAATACTAGCTAAGGTGCTGCCACCATGTGACCATCAAATCAGCCCCCCCCCCCACTGTTTTATTTAGGCTTTTTACATAGTTGGATCTGGGATAAGTGCATCAATTTTGCATATAAAGAAGGATTTTTGTTTTCCAAATAGCTTAATGTAAATCAGCACAAAATGCACTACATTGTTTTAAGTCATATTTGACGTTTTCATAGAATGGCCTGAAATTTAATAATATTAAATTTTACACATCTGCTCTAACATTTCAGCTTAGATTTTCATTATTCAAAAGGACATATGTTGGGCTGAGGAATAGCTCAGTGGTTAAGAGCACTGGCTATCCTTCTAGAGGACTGGGGATTAAATTCCCAGCACCCAAGCGTCACCATATGTGACTCAAGTCCTAGGGGATCTGATGCCCTCTTCTGACCTTCTCAGGAACTGCATACATGTGGTCCATAAGACAACTATAAAGACAAAACCCCTATATACACAAAACTTAAAAATGATAAATGAAAATAGTAAAAGTTCAGGCTACAAAATCAAAATATAAAAACAACAGCATCAGTATTAAATTTTGTGAAAAGAAATTATGGAAAGAAGCCCCTTCATAATAGCTTAAAGAAAAACTAGGGATAAATGTTCCAAGGAAGTACAAGACCCTGCCAATGAAAATAAAATAAAAACCCAAACAACAAAACACTGGCAAAACAGATAGAAAGAGCAAAATATGGAAAGACTGCCCTGATTCATGGATTAGAGTGCATGCATCTGTACTAGCACTAAAGTCTACAGTCTGAATGCAATCTCCATCAAAACACTAATTATATTCACCTCACAACTAAAAGACACAATCCTAAAATTCATATGAAATTCATCACAGACACCCAAAAATAGCCGAGGAATCATCAAAATGCCAAACTTCAAACTAAAGTGACAGTAACCAAGCCACAGCATGCTGGGAGCAGACAGGCAGGCGCACAGGTCAGTGTAGCAGAGGGGAGGTCCTAGACGGGACCCACTAGCTACGGACCACTAAAGAGGAGAGCCCTTTCAGTAAAGGTGCTGGGGAAACCCACCAGCAGCATGCCATGTTTCCCACAAAGATCAACTCAAAATGGATCGAGGACTAGAAAACAGGAGTAACACTTGAAGACAAAGGTATAGAGATGCTCTGGACAGGGAACCAACATGAAAACATGCAAATGAATTACAGAAAAATCAGGCATAACAAAGTGATAGAAAGTTAATATAACTAGTTTAAAAACTTAACAAAGCAAGTAACCCAGTTAAAGAATGGGCAAATGAATAGACATTCCCAAGAGAAGAAAAACAGCCAACAGGTACATGGAAAATGTTAAATGTCCTTAGCTTTCAGGAAAATGCAAATCAAAACTATAATAGAGCAAATCGTCTCTCTACTTAAAAGTGCCATTAGCAAAACAACAACAGAAATGCAAGTGAGTATGCAGAAGAAAAGGAAATCTTGGAGGCTATGGGCAGGGATATAATTAGTACAGACATCATAAAGAACAGTAAGTACAGAGGCCAGGAAAAAACCTGATAACTGCCATGTGATCCAGCAATCTCACTCCTGGGTATGTACTGAGAGAAAATGAAGATGAATAGCAAAGAGATCATTGCATGTCCAAGCATATTGCAGAACTACTCAAAATACCCAAGAGGGTGATGAAGAAAATATCCTCTAGTGTATACCACACACATATACATACCCACACACATTATATATATATATATATATATATATATGTACACATACATACATATTTAAACATATCAATAGATATAGGCATACATGATTTAAAATCCTGTCATTTATAGGAAAATGGATGAAACTGTAAGATAACATGTTAAGCAAAATTGGCCAGACAAGCATAGCATCTCCTCATATTTTGAAGCTTGAAAAAGTCAGCCTGCATAGAGTATGGTAGTGCATGCTATAACCTAAAACTGTCAGAAGTTCAAGGCCAGCCTGTGTACAAAGAAGGTTCAGGACAGCTGACTATACACAGTGGCTTTATCTCAAAAGGTCAAAGTCAATCTAAATGTAGAACAGTGACAAATAGGAATTAGAAAAGGTGTGGAAGAAGGGAGGGAGAACAAGGGGGGATTTTGATCAGTGCTACAATATGCATATGCAGAAATATCACGCTGAGCCACTGATATACACACTAACGCGTGATAACAACAAACACAACAGATCATTGGTTCTCTGTAGACAAGGGTTATTCAGTTCGATGCTTCCTATGTTGCCACAAAGTCAGTTTATGATACCTATCAGCTGCTAAATTTTGTTGATAAGGTTATTATGCTCTCATCATTTAATGGTCCCAAACTAAAATGAGCATAAGGGGCTATGTGAACATGGAGACATTCTTACCTTTATCAATGTATCTATCTACTGTTTTGTGATGACTAGCATGTAAATGGCATGCATACTGTTAATGTTCTACATATGGAATTACTGACATAATCAGCAGAAGGGTTAAATTTTATAAAATATTTAGTAAGTTAGCAAAAGCTGGTCAGTGTTCAGATATGTTAGTTTCCACTTCTCATTGGTATTCTAGTAAACTGTGAAGAGCTTTGTTTGAGTTTTAATTAGTGTTGTTTTTTTTTTTCCTGTTAATGTATTATAGACAAATTGATATGTCCTGGATTGTGTAAGAAAGTAGGCTGAGCAAGCCATGAGGAACAAACCATAAGGAGCAAGCCAGTAAGGAGCATCCCTCCATGAGCTCTGAATCAGCTCCTGCTCCAGGTTCCTGTCAGGATTGCCTTTGATGAAGGACAGTGATGTGGAGATGTAAGCGAAACAGCCATTTTCTTTTGCTTTTCCTCCTCAAGGTGCTTTTGTCATGGTGTTTTACCACAGCAATAGAAACCTTAACAACTAAGAAAGCCTCCAGCCAACAGTTTAGTGTATAGTCACAGGAAAACCAACACTCAGAAGAGTACCTCATCTTCAGTCAGAAATACTTAACATTAATATTGCAAAGTACTTACTACATGTGGTATTTTTTCCATTTTTTACAATTGCCAACATAAAAATCAGAGTTCTCTTGAATCATCTTCAAGAGAACAAGAAATAGTGTGTTCTAGAGCTATGATGAACAACCACAGGCCAGAAACATAGATGTTTGTCTTGAATTCATGTTCCAGTGTGAAAGCAGTTTCAGAGGGTTCTATAGTTTTGCAGAGCAAAGAAAGTCATAAATCAAGGCAAGTTTCATAAACTGGTGGGTGCACCAGAGAGCCAGGTGCATTGAGATGTGGGTACTATCTTAAAGGCCCATGAGCTGACGACAGTCCCAGCTCTTGGACTGGTGGAAGCCTGTGTTCTATGTTAATAGCTTCTGGGAGGTTTTTACTTATTACCACAAGACATTAGTTCAGATGCAGAGTAGGGATGCTGTTCCAGAAAGCTAAAATTAGCCCAAGATAAAGTAGTTAGCCTCTGAGCCTACAGAATTCCAGTCTCTCCACAGTACGGAGATTCCCATCAGTCTCTGCAGACATAGCTTCTTCCCAGGAGTTTTCATCTACACCATCACTTATTAATTGTATGAGATAATGGATTTCATTATGACATTGCATATATGTCATGGGGAATGTTCTCTTATTGGTTGATGAATAAAGCACTGTGGCCAATGAGGCAGAATGATAGGTGGGACTAGGTTATGAGGATTCTGGGAAATGTAGGCAGAGAAAAGATGTCATGAGATCCCAGGAAGTGATATAGCTGGGCAGAAACTGCCACTAGCTAACCACAGAGGTCTGAAGGTCTGCACAGACAGGCAGGAAGTGACATAGCTGGGAAGAATCAGAATATAAGCAGGGACAAACAGGAAACGCTTTCTTCTCTTCTCAGTGGACATGCTGAGTCAATCACCATGTTGGATGCCAGAGGAGTAACAGGTCCCTGGACCTTTCTCCAGTAGAGAAGACCACAAGGAAATACTTAGATTGATAGAAATGAGTTAATATTTAAGACAGAGCTAGCCAATAAGAAACGCTAGTCACTGACCAACACTTTCATAACTAATATAGCGTCCATGTGCTTCATTGGGGCTGAGAAGGGCAATGGGACCTAGCCAGGCCAGAAAACTCATGTTACATATTTGCATGTATTTGATCATCTCCAATTCCCAACAAGCATACCCTGTTCCTCCCTCCTACAGGCCAGTATGTCTGTTCTCCTTTCCCTACCTCCAAGCTCTCCTTTGACTTTCTCAAGTATCTCTATTGTTTTATTATTGTCACACATATACATTTTATACATACATACAAATACATAAATACAACCTGCTGCGTCTGTGTAGTTGCCAGAACATGTGTATTTTTAGGGCAGACCACAATTGGGAGCTCATGCCTGGGGAAGACAGATTGCCCCTTTCTCAGCAGTCATCAATCGCCTGTAGCTCTTCATTCAGGAGTGGGGACTTCTAAGATTCTACCCATCCAATTTGGGATGTCAAGTGGTGTTGTCATTGTTTGGGTCTTATTTAGGCATCCAAGTGGTGTGATTTCTTGGGTACAGCTTTCTTGACATATAAAAGAAGACAGCTTTGTACTCTGACTCTTAAAATTGTTCTGTCTCCTCTTCTGCAATATTCCTTGAGCCTTGGGTATAAGGGTTGTCGTTATATCAATGGGTACTTGACACCCCATAGTCGGTTGTTCTCTGCATTATGACCAGTTGTGGTTTTTCATTCCCTAATGGTTTCTGCTGAAAACTGAAGCTTGTTTGATAAGGAGTATTTAGAATACAGTTAGGAATTATACTGGTTTGGGAAAACGACGGTAGTAGGTTCTCATCTAGGTTCCATAGCCTCACTAGTCATGGGCAGTTGGCTAAATTTACAGTGTCAGGCATGAATTCCCTTCTATTTAGCATGTCTTAAGTTCCAATTCAATGGCTGTTGGTTATGCCCAAGACATCAATACCACCATTTAATTGGGGATATCTTGCCATGCTGATCATTACTATGTTGGTTTTCTTTCTTGGCAGTTTTCGTAACACTCATTTCCTTTTCCAGGGGAATATTCCCCTGGAAAGTTAGATTTTACGTCATTTGAATTAAGAAAAAAAGAAAAAAACTAGTGCCCTTTTTAGCATTGAAAAGATATTCTTAAAAAAAAACTTGAAAACAGGAAAATAAACAATATAATTACAAAATGAAACATTATACAGAGTATGTAAAAGAAAATAATAGGATATTAATAAATCCTTAAATTTTTTGATTTTGTTTTCCGAGACAGGGTTTCTTGCTTTGTAGACCATGTTGGCCTCTAACTCACAGAGATCCACCTGCCTCTGCTTCCTGAGGGCTGGGATTAAAGGTGTACATCACAACCATCAAGCTTAAAATATTCTTATATTTAAAAAGTGCAATAAAGTGCATGGCTTCTCAAAGGGGTCAAGACCAGGCTGGAGAAACCCACAGAAACAGTTGACCTGAATGAACAAGGGGGAGCTCATGGACCCACGTCTTATAGCTGGGAAACCAGCACAGGACCAACCCAGACCCCCTAAACATGGGTGTCAGTTGGGAGGACTGGGCAGTCTATGGGGCCTCTGGTAGTGGATCAGTATTTATCCCTAATATAGGAATGGACTTTGGGAGCCCGTTCCACATAGAGGGATACTCTCTCAGCCTAGCCACATGGGGGAGGGCCTAGGCCCTGCCCCAAATAATATGACAGACTTTGAAGATCCCCCCATGGAAGACCCTCATCCTCCCAGGGGAGCAGAAAGGAGGTGGTAGGGGGCAGGGGAGGAGGGAAGAGTGTGGTAACTGGGATTGACATGTAAAACAAGCTTATTCCAAATTTAAATTTAAAAAAAAAAGTGCATGGCTTCTTTATTCTGGGGGGAGGGGAAATTATTGCAGTTATTGTAGTCAACACTGAAAGAAAACCTGCATAGAATGAATATGCAATTAAAATCAGCTTTGATAGCAAGCAAGTCAATTGTGAAGTACATCTGTTAGAATGTTCTCTATGGAAAAGTTACCCTTTGAAATTTGAAGAGCATAGGCACACAGTACACAAAATTGTATACACTACACAGTAACATTACAGACATATGGAGAAACCCAAGATAAAACCAGGATGCAAAGAAGACCCCAAACTGTGACTAAGGATAGGACTCCAGGTAATTGTTTCTTCTAACTTTAAAAACAAGCTACATTTTGATTTACTTGTATGTGGATCCCTGCACTCATGCACATGCCAACCCACATGAGTGGAGAGTAGTGGACAACTTGAGGAGTTGGTTTTCCTCTTCCAGGATGTGTATCTGGGACCCAACTGAGGCCATCAGTCCTGGAGGCAGGTACCTTTCCCCACTGGGGCAGCTTCATGGTCCGCTTCAGGCTTTTCTCAAGGTGACACATTTTCATATTGCCATTCAAAATGCAGTTATTTGTGTACATGGCTTTATGTATTGGTTACGTATCTTTTCTTTCCTGGGTCAGTCATCTGGTGGTGCTCCAATTTCATTGCTTTAGTATGTATTTCAGTGCCAGAGAAACTGTCTTGCTTTTAGTTATGAGCTTCTCTGGGGAAAGGGACTATTGGATATTTTTAAAAGAAAAGACAGGTGCTTAAATTATAAATCAACCCATTTCTTTTCATGTTGCCCTACTTCAATTCGCATTTTCTCTGTCTTCAGCTGGAGGGAGGCACAGGCTTACCTTTTCGGTTGTTATGGACAGGGGAAACACATGTTTCTTTTGATTTTTCTGTTGTAATGTCCCAGTATTCCGACACTCCATTTGCTGAGACACAGTATCTGGAATCCAGTGTGGAAATTGAGATGTTGAACTGGCACAGGGTTTCATTGCAACTTTCTATATCGATCTCATGCTTTGTATACAGGATCTGCATGGAAAAACAACAATGTGAAAGTGTATGGCTTCTTTAACCTGAGGGGAAAAATCACTGCATTATCCTAGTTAAGCACAAAGGAAAACATGGATAGAAATTAAAATCAGCTTTGATATCAAGTAATAAGTTGACCTGTAACTTAACACAGCATGAGGAGGAACATCTTTTAAAATGCTTTCAGTTGGAACAGGTATTGTTTAACACTGGAAGAGAGTAAGTGTTCGAGGACTGAATGGGAAACAGGGCTCAAGGTCTCATCCAGGCGCACCCCAATATTGCCACCTCAGAGACAGTCCATGCGGGATACCTGAGCAAGCTAACAACAAGCTAACAACACTGCCTTTGTGCTCCCAGCTCCTAGCACAGGTGATCATGTGCTGTGGTTTGTAGAATGAATGAAGTATGAGTGTACAGGGATCCCTCGGGGCATTTCAATGTATTTAATGTATTTAGTAGCGGCTTCCCTGTGCCTCCTGTGAAAGGCTTTCCTCTCTCCCCAGCTGCTTCTGGTACTCTGAGAACTGGATAAGCAAGTATTGCCCAGTTCCACAGCCCGGGACACTTATACTCTTGAAGGCTTAAACAATACCGTAAGCAGGCCTCAGGAGAAATGGTTAAGCTTTGAGTATAAAATGTCCCTCACAGGCTTATGTAATAAGGCCTAGGTCTTCAGTAGGTAGTGATATTATGGGAGGTTCTGGAAAGTTTTAGAAGTAGCGTATAACTGGAGTAAATAGGTCATTTAGGGTTTAGCCCTCGAGGATGCCTTGTCCTGTCCAAGGACATGAAGCCAGGCGACCATGAACTGAATGCTCAGAAACTGGGAGCTAAAACAAACTCTTCCTTCTTTCGGCTGTTTCTGTTAGCTATGTGGTTGCGGTGACGAGAAAGCGATGAGTACAGACATCTTAGGTCACAGGGCATGCCCCTGAGATGTACTGAGACCCCCGACCCCCATTCCTCGCCACTGTCTCCCTTGCTTCTGCTCTGGTTTGAGATGAAAATCTCTTGTGATAGTAGCGGATAGCATGGTGCATGCCTTGCGTGTGTGAGGTCACGGGTTGCCAGCACGAGGAGAGAGGGAGAAAGAGTGGTCATCACGTGTATATGCACTGCTGTTACGTGCCCCATCTGCCCTCACCAGAGCTGAGTGGATGCAAACATCACCCTTTGTGTCTCTAAAAGTGACCTAAATAAACTTGCCCACCTTGGAAGTTAGTTGGCTTGGGTGTTTGTTCAGGTCACTAATACATATGTATTGCAGTGCCTGTTTAATAACAATAAGAGGTAAGAAATGTAACAGAAAGGCAAATCTTGGAAGGAACAAGGAAAAAAAAAAAAACTGAGCCACCTGAAATGAAATAACCTGCTGAGTATGGAAAGAATATAAAGAGGCGAGGACAACCCCTGAACCCAAAGACTAAGCAGGAATGCGCCAGAGGGAAATGGTGAAGGGAATTCTGGGAAAGTACATGGAACTTGCAATGAGCCCTGGGGGAGCAGCATCTCACTCAAGAGAAAAGAACAAAACTCAACCCCTCCAATGCCTGCTTTGTTTCCACCTGTCCCCTGTCTCCTCCCGCCAAGATCACTGGCCCCTGATGCTGTCCCCACATGCCAACTGTGCCTCTGCTGAGATCCCTGCCTTTCCTAGGTTCCATGTACAGCTGCAGGGCCAGCTTCTAACTCCAGTGTTGACTCCGGCTGTCACCTGTCCTGCGAGGGTTCTCTGATTCCTGCCCTGAAAGTCACTATTCCATCCCTTCCGACCACTCACACCCTTCTCTGCCACACTGCGATCATCCCCGGGTTTGTCTGTACTGTTCATTTCCATAATTCTGTGCACTGAGAAGGCATATGGGAGGGTCTTGATACATATTAGACAAACAAACCAATTAATAAATGGTGACATTGTGCAGAATGAAGGGAGCATAGTTTGAATCAAAATATGGACTCCATACCACTACCAGAGTAATTGTATCACTGTAGTTGTACTTTCAGAAATAAATCATAGATGTATATTATTTTATATGCTACACATTATCAGTAAGGAAAGAGAAAAGAATCCTAAGATGATCTCCATCTTACCAGTAGAGAAACAGGTATATAAAAAAGGTGACATTCTAGAGAGGGCCCTGTGATTAACCAAAGAGAAAACGTAAATGTGGCATCTAGCCAGTGCTGGCAATTAACTCCATGCTGGGTCCCTTCAATAGTATTTATGTAATTTTTTTTTCTTAGCAGAAATCTATGACCCATGAATCTTATTGCATATGCATGAGTAGGCTACCTTCATGACAGTTTATGACAATTTGTACAAGCAATAGAATGATTGTTATATTTTAAAAAGATAAAAAAGAAACACACACCTCCCCACTTCTATTGCTTTGCACATATATGGTGTAGAAGAATGTGTGACAGGTGCTTTCGTCCTCAAACATGACCCCATGTCTTTCTCCATTTATAATAACCTCAGGGTGAAAAACATTGACAGTGAGCTGGTCTCCCTTCCCTCTGATGTCCAGTGTCGGTGGTCCAACTTTTCCTGGGGAGAAAGGGAAAGTATGATTCCTTCCAGCACAGCTACTGCATCTACTCAAATCAATGGACACATTTGAACAACTCTGCAAAATCTAGAAGACATTCTAAGAATAGCATTTAATAAATCCTGAACAAGAAGTTCTTCCCCAAACTCTGCTTTAGTGATTTAATTCACTTCTGACTTTGTCATAAATGTTAGGTTGGGCTGGTGATGCAGGCCTGTAATGCCTGCTATTTAGAAGTGTAGGGCAGGAGGAACATTCAGCTCAATAGTTGCTGGGGATAATGAATGAGTGTGAAACCAGCCTAGGCAAATCAGTGTCAAAATAGAAGGTAAGAACAGCAAGCTGGAGATGTAGCTTGATGGGAGAGAACTTGCCTAGCAACATAAGGCCCAAGGTTCATTCCCCAGCACTCCGCCCCCACATAAACACGCAAAATAGAAACTCAAATAAATACCTTTTCTTTCTCTTTTTTTTTTTTTTTTTGTAGCTTACGGAACTTGTTTTCTAAAAACTTTCTGAAAATGCCCTTATTTATTTATTTGTTTACGTATTTATTATGTGTGTGAGTATTTTGCCCGCGTTTATATCTGTGTATCATGCATGTGGAGGTCAGAAGATTCCCTGGAGCTGATGTTCCAGACAGCTGTGAGCTGCTGTGTAGGTGCTGGAATTTGAACTAGGTCCCCTGGAAAAACAGTCAGTGTTCTTAACCATAGAACCATGTGGCCGGCTCTTGGAGAGTTCTTTAGTTATCTTCCCCACTGAAACCTGGTGGCTGTCTGGCAGATTGGTTCTAAGAAG
Source organism: Cricetiscus sungorus (assembly GCA_030556225.1). Classification (NCBI taxonomy): domain Eukaryota; kingdom Metazoa; phylum Chordata; class Mammalia; order Rodentia; family Cricetidae; genus Cricetiscus; species Cricetiscus sungorus. The sequence goes on from JANBXA010000731.1 coordinate 26,271,517, forward strand.
TTTGCTAATGTTTCAGTTTTCACTGTAGCAGTCTATGCACAGCCTCTGAGCCTGGTGAATGGGGCTTGTGTAATGAACATCTGTGTATGCTTCTCATATGTACCACACACACACAGTCTTCCACCCAGATGTGTGTGGCACTGACTCTCAGGCATACTTTCTGGGACACAACAGGTCCTTGATAAACTTGTGGTGGACAAATCTGACATAAATATGGCATGTACCATATGAACCCAGAGAATAAAAATAAAGTAAGCAAAGGGAAAACTTTGGGTACACCCAAAAAGCTGGGGCAGGATCAAGGTAAGGGGACACCACAGGCATGGCAGTGTGGACACAACCAGCATAGAGGATGAGCTAGGAATGAAGGGAATTGGAAGGGATGCCCTCGGGGCCAGCACACCAGGGCACAGGCTAAGGTGGAATGCCCCACCACAGATTAGAGCTGATCTTCTGGAGTTGGAGTGAGAGCTAAGACCAGTAAGCTATAGGGTAGGATTCTGGGGGACAAAGCTTAAAACCTTGGACTCAGAGACATGAAAGAACTCTAAACTTCTATTTCTTTGGGATGGGCTAGCTTCAAATTCTTTACTAACCCTTGATCTTTCTACTTGAGGCCCCTGCTTGAAACTTTAATGTATTTATGTATTATTATGTTAGTATTTATGCTTCCAAGTTCTTCAAGGACTTATGGGAGATCAGGAATGAGCTCAGTGGCCAAATTCTCTGTGATCTAACTTTGAAACGACTTCCACATTACACAGGAGGGAAAGGCTGATGTCTAGCCATGCTGAACAGCAGTGGTCAGGATGTGAATGGACTAGATGCTAAATGATTTTAAAGTGGCAAAGTATAGGCCAGTTTAGTGTTGTTTTGTGGGCCTGGAAGGAAAAGACAATGGCTCCTTAAATTCTGCCATATATTTGCTAGACATTTGTAGCAACTATCAATAAAAGCAAACATAGATAGAAATGTGAGAGCTTCAAAATTAAAACGTATCCATGCAGGGACTAGAGAGATTGCTCGGTAGTTAAGAGCACTGGCTATTCTCCCAGAGGACGGTTCCCTGCACCTACATGGTAGTTAGCAAATACTTGTAATGGCAGTCCCAAAATATCCAGCGCCCTCTTCAGGGCATTGCACAGTGCACAGACATTCAGGTAAAGCACCCATATACACAAAAGTACATAAACAAATAAAAATTTTAACAAGTTACCCACACATAGACTCTACTTACCCTGTCGGCACATAATAAACTCTCTTGACACTGCATAGGCAGATTCTTTCTGTCCAAAATTAGCTTTAACTCTGGCCCAGACAGATGCATCAGGATATTTAATTTGTTCATAGATATTACAACAATGATTAGAAATGTTGGTGCAGGAATCAATCCATCCATCCTCCCTAAAATGAAAAGGAAGAGAGACACATGGTAAATCTCATTACCACACAAACTTCAGCCATCCATCTGTATTTTGCATTGCATCCAGCCAGCTGTTTCGAAGAGCTGAAATAAAACAAGATAGAGAAGCCAGATGAAAGAAGAAACCCTTACTCTTGAATAGGAGATACAAAACCAGCAACTTTAATCCAAAAAGCTAGTAATTCAATGGCTCTAAAATCCAAGCCTTTTGAGCACCCATCTGATGTCACAGGGAAAAGATGCTACACCATGCAAAGTTGTTTGTTTCCTGCATAAAATTTGTTATTCAAATATATAAACTCGGGGAGTAGCTTAGTAACAGAAAGCATGTGGGGCATGTGGAAAGCCTGAGGCCTCATCATTATAAAAATTATATTTAAAAGAATGGATAAAACACCAAAAAAAAAAATTACAACAGCTACTTTTAGGTTATATGTGGATGAGGTAAATATGACCTAAGTCTCATATTTAGACTTAGGCCCAGACTTATGATATCTACTTAGGTACATATAAATCTTTCAAGATCTGATAAAAGTCAGAATATGAATTACTTCGGGTACCAAGCATTTGAGATAAGGCATACTTAACCCTGTGGATTCTTGAGTAAGAGATCATACAACACATTTCATATTTAATCTCCACTTTCAAACCCTTATGACTTACGCAGATGTGAGTCAATTACAAAATCAGACATATTACCAAAGGCTCTTCATTGTGGTCAGTGTTTTTTGTTTGTTTTATTTTTAAATTTATCTCTCTAATAAAATTTACAGGTATTATAGGAAGACATCAACCTAAGGTATCAGCTTCATTTGCCAAAACTAACCATTTTAGAAGTTCCTTGTCCACACAAGATCTTTTCATCCTCCCAACTTCATTATTATTTAATGACAATATAGATATTACCTTACTATTTATCATGTTCTTGTTGATTTTGCTGCTTAAGCTGTGCTAGCCTTTGGCCAGTAAGAACCTACTTACTTCAAGATGCCTATTGGATCCTTTTGACATTTCCCCATCAGTTGTTCTGCCACAAGGGATACTTTCTAATTCCCTTTCTGTCTTCCCAGGCTGGGGTTGTTGCTTGGAGGTACAGTGAACAAGCTGGACCTCAGCCTCACAAAGACAAACAAAAATCCACTAAACCAATCAAACAAGTTAGCCTTCATCAAATACCTATAAAAAGCTTCACTTTGTTTCATGGCCTAACCCTGGAATCAGCATTTCTCTAAGGAAAACATGAGGCTCTTCCGATTGGTTCCCACAACATTGTTACCCATTCCTGCAGGAAGCCAATCTCTCTGGCTTCAGGGTTTTATTCCCTGAGCTCTCTGAAGTGAGACAGCATGCACACAGTCAGGTTCATCTCATTCACTGTCCCCAATGAAGCACAGTGCATACATCCTATAGAACTTCATTTTTATTTTCACTGAACAGTATAGTCTGGAAATCACTACATTCAGATCCATAAAATATGAAATGCCTCCATCTTTTATAAAGCTAATACAGAAATCCATTTTTGTAGCAGTCATGTGTTCAATCTCCCATTCAATCTCAAGTTGTATTTTTATAACAGTGTATCTTACAGAGGGCCTGAGTTCAATCCCCAGAACCCATGTTAAAACAAAACAAAACAGGAATGATATTTGAGATTGTTCCCACCCTCTACATGTATGTGTATATGCATGCACACATTCCTGCATATGCACCACACACACACACACACACACACACACACACACACACACACACACACACACACAGAGGAACATGTACTCATACATACAACAAACACAAATGTAACATGGGAGCTGGCAGTGTAGCATAGTGGTGGACAGCACCACAAGAAAAGAAAAACCATGCCAAAGGATGCATATTAAGTTTTATCAGATAAACATTCTTCCCCCAGGGCCAGATCTATTTGCATTCACATTAATTATGTATGAGGGTTTCTGTCTCCCACAGTTTTCAAACAGAATATGTTTTTCAGAGTTTAATGCTTCTGTCAATTTACTAAGTGACTATGATGGGGAGTTTTTATGTCAACCTGACACAAGCTAAAGTCAGTTGAGAGAGGGAGCCTCAAGTGAGAAAAGGCCTCTATAAGCTGGGTCTGAACACAAGCCTGTGGAACATTTCCTTAATTAGTGACTGGTGGGGGAGGGCTCAGCCTATTGAGGGTGGGGATGCTCCTGGGCTGGTGGTACTGGAAGGAGCAAGCCATGGGGAGCAGGCCAGTCAGCAGCTCCCTCCATGGCCTCTGCATCAGCTCCTGCCTTCAGGCTCCTGTCCTGTTTTAAGTTCCTGTCCTGACTTCCTTCCATGATGAACAGTGATATGGAAGTGTGAGCCAAATAAACCCTTCCCTCCTCGTGTTGCTTTGTCATGGTGTTTCATCAAAGCTCTTGAACTGTCTGTGTACTTGTGTAGAACAGAATATCCATGTCCTCATGGAGATTTCCCCACAGGTTGTTTATTTTAAAAAATGTACAATGGATAGATGTGAGTGCTAACACCTTTGTCAAATAACCAGGCTGCATGGTACCAAGCCTGGGATGCACATTAACTATGATCTGTAAGGTATATTCAAAGATTGCCTTTGTAGCATGCCTATCAAAAGTTGTTAACCTCAATTCCTGGATTAATTCTTGAGAAGACAAATCCTCACTGAAGTCTTGTTCCCATCTGAGTCCACTTGGCCTGTAATTGTTTATTCTGAAATAGTGCTAACCTACTGTAAGGTACTGTTTGCCCTCCTGACAGTAAGTGCAATGCATCTGGCTATTCTTGGCTAACAGCTAATAAAGCTTAGTTTACTTGAAGACTCGAAGGAAGTCTTGCACATTTGTAATACTTCCCTACTTCACTACTGACAATCTGCATCCTTAGCCTTTTGCAACATCTGCAGACAGCTGATAAAAGTTTAGTGGGTTGGAAGGAGGGATGGTGGAGGAACACAAGAGTTATAGAATATTCAAGGATCCAGATTAACACAGATAGAAATAATAAATGAACAATACTCACCCATAGTTGTTTACCTGTGCAGTAAAAGTGGGGGTCTGTGGCATGTCCTGGTATTCCCAGCACAGGACAGGGTTCAAATTATAAGACTTAATTAGAACATTAGTTGGTGCAGGCACTGCAAGAGATTAAAAAACAAAATGGGTCACAGTAAGAAACTAACACTAGCAACAGAAAACCTTACGCCATGACAAGTTAGAGAAACATGCACACGTAATTGGAAGTCAGTACTGGAGATTCTGAAACCATTTCAATCAGAGCAAACTCACAGGATGTGTTCTACTGAAAATGCGCAGAGCTCTGTATGGCTTTAAGCTATGTCGACACTGTCACGACATAAGCTGTGGTGGTTAATCCTCAATGTGCTCTTGAATATACTTAGTCTCCCAGTAGAGGAACCCCTGCATACGTCTGTGAAGGCGGTTTCCAGAGGAGTTCAGTTGAAAAGGGAAGACCCACCCTCAACATGGGAGGCATTGTTCTAAGGCAGTGGGTCTCAACCTGTGGGTCGAGTCCCCTCTGGCAACCTTCTATCTCCAAAAACAATATTTACATCATGATTCATAAGTTTAGCAAAATTAAAAGTTATGAAGTAGAAATTAAAATAGTTGTATAGTTGGGGGTCACTACAACATGAGGAACTGAATTAAAGGGTCACAGCCTCAGGAAAGTTGAGAGCCACTGTTCTAAGTGGTCCAGACTGAGTGAATAGGGAAAGGGGTGGAGGGAGAAGTGAGGATCTTCATCATCTCTCTCTTCCTGACTGGGGTCAATGTGACTGACCGACTCCTCCCCTCAGCTACCATTCCTCCTCAACTACTGCAAACTGCAATCCTCAGACTGTAAGTCAAAACAAGGTCTTCCTTCCTTAAGTTGCTTCTGTTGGGTATTTTGAAACAGCAACGGGAAAATGAACTAATATATACGGGAAAGAAACACAATCGATTCCCACAATGTTTTGGTGGTTCTGATAAATAAACACACTGCCCACCGTAAGAGCCATCATTTACTCCCTTCACTGCCATTACCACAGTTTTCTAAGTGCCAGCACAGACTGCACTCAATGTCTCAATGACTATAGAAGAACTGGCCACACCAGAGATTCCCTCTCTCACCCTTGAAACCATGGGGCTCTCACACTGCCTCCCAGGGGAATACACATTTGCTGTCCTTTCCTAAACAGCACATGCAAATCTGCCTGGCTACAAGGGAAGCATCCACTGGTCACCTCAGTTTCATCAACACTGCTTCCTGGGATGTGCCTGTTTCTCCTTTAAACACACCTGAACGGTGTGTGGGGAGGACTCACAAGAGTCAAATAATAGAACAGGTGGATGACCGAAACGCACAGACGAAGCTGTGACCCCGAACTTAAGGTGGTTCCTTCTTCTTTGGACATTAAACATGATTGACTTAAAAAGTTAGACCCCTCAATGAACGGCAACGTGGGCAGGTAAGGCTGCTCTACCCACACTTTGCCATCTTCTGTGAGTACTCTCAGCACCCGAGCCCACGCGTGTATCTTTTCACTATACTGATACTAATGATGCTTACTCAGATTGCTCTCATTAATAATTAGAGTCCAGGCCAAATCGTTAAGAAACCCAAGTCCTTTCCTGGTTATCTGTTGAATAGCTATTTTGGACTTTATCATCTATTGAGTGGCATATCGTGAGAGTGAGTTTTAATTATCTACCTTGACACACCTAGACATTATCTAGGAAGAGAATCTGAGTGCAGGATTGTACAGATCAGGTTGTTGTGTGGACATGGCTTGTGAGGGTTTGTCTTGGTTATGTTCACTGATGTTTAAAGGAACCTAAAAGTGAATGGTACAATTCCTGAATTTGGAAAGTGAGCAATTAGCACACATGCATTAATTCACTTCTCCCTGCTTTGAGAGTAGATATGACGTGGTTAGCTGCTTCAAGTTCCCTTAGCCTGGACTTCCCCACAACAACACACAGAAATCTGGAATTGTGAGCTTAAAGAAACCCTCTTCCTTTCAGTTGCTTTGTCAGGGTGTTTTTATCTAAGCAACGGACATGAAACTAGGACACTGATTAATTTACATATGCAAGATGTCTGCTTGGGAACACCGACCAGATTTTTTTTTTTCTTCTAAAAGAAATTTTTTTAATATTAAGACCACACTGGTTTGCTGTTTTAACTTATAATTATTTAGCACGTGTATTATCTTTTCATTTAGGGGGCAGTAGGTCAGGGACAGTGTGGTTGCTTAGCATGAGGCTGTAGGTTGATATTCCAACACCCCCACCCCACACCACATAATTAACGGACACACATTCTACTGTCATTTCCTCCCCTAAGAACTTCTTCCTTAAGTTGTGACTTCACAACAGGACATGATTTTTGTTCCCCAGGGGACATTATGCAATGTCTGCTGACATTTTTGGTCCTGATAACTTGGACTCCAAGTTGGGAAGGAATACACCACAGGCCTCTGGAGAATAAAGGTCAGAGAGGCTGCTGAATATGCAACAGTGCAGCCCCACCACAACAAATAACCCAGCCCCAAAAGTCAAGAGCATGGCAGTTGAGAAACACTGCTTTGTGTGTTTATAATTCCAAGTTGCTCTTTACTCTTTGGGAGGAGAAAATGCTTTTATTTTAAAATGCTTTATGATTGCTGTATTTCATTCTCCTCAGTAGATTTGGTTTGTCAAAACATCTAGCTTCTATATAATGTATCAATGTAGGGTAAAGCTTGTGGCAAAGACTGAGCTTATGAAGACGGATGGTGGCTGTCCCCAGTGCCAGACTCAGCAGCACTTCCCAATCTTTTGATCATTGGCTAGACAACTGCAAAGTTTCTGCTACACTTCTACAAACACCACAGATGCATTCTGGGACATCAGTACCTATCCGCTTTGGTTTTCTAAGCAGCTTCCTTGAGCGCAAGCCTAAAAATACTGGTCTTGCTAGGCTCCTTCCTCTCCTGTTGTTTTGGACAACTGCCCATGATCATTCACAGCAGGGGAACTTGGGAATCCCTTAGGAAGTTGCTCTTTTGTGGGGTATATCTTTCAGGCTTCCCAAACAGCCTTGTTCCAGTTAAAAATCCATGGTTTAAGAAAAAAAAAAAAAAAAAAAAAAAAAAGCTTCTACTCTCTCCCTCAAGAACAATTAGAACAATGCAACATTAACCAAATAACCAGCACACAATAACCTCCCCCCATACACACACACCACACCACACAAATCTCAAACCAAACTAACACACTAACAGAACCGGGTGTAGAGAAGCACACCTGTAATGCCAGCATGTAAATGGAGCCTAAAATCCCAGATCAGGTCAGGGTTCATGCTGACTCTTAATTACTTTCAGAAGCCATTTCTCAATTGCAGCAGCAGCTGCCTCTGCAGAGCCTGAAAATGTCAAACCGTCAGTTCCTCCTCCTCGCTCTCCTCCTGACTCTTTTTCTGTGGGAATTTCATGCATGCACGTGATGCTCTGACCAAATTTACTCCCACTGCCCCCATCTATGTCTCTCCCAATTAACCCTCCCAATTTCAGGAGTCCTTAGTGCTGACTGTGTGGACATGGATGTAGGGCCATCCATGGGAGCATGTGCAGCCTGACACTGGGGGTTACCCTGGATATAACTGACACTCTCTTTCCCCTAGTAGCCATCAATTGCCAACAGTCCCTCAGTAAGGTGGGTGAGGGGTGGCATTGCATGAGCCCCTCTCCCATCCAGGCTGGGATTTTGAATGGCTTGACATTTATCCTGAAAAACAAACAAAACAAATTTATCTTGGAATAAACCTAACCAAGGAAGTAAAAGACCGTACAATGGAAACTTTAAAACAATGAAGACAGAAATTAGATACCAGAAGATGAAAAACCTTCCATGCATATGGATTTGTAGGATTAATATTCTGAAAACAGCCATCCTACCAAAAGCAATGAACAGATTCAATGCAATTCCCATCAAAATTCCGATGATCTTAAAATTCATATGGAAGCACAAAAGACCCAGGATAGCCAAAACGATCCTGAGCAATAGAAACACTGCTAGAAGTATCACATTCCCTAATTTCTGCCTAGACTCCAAAACTATCAGAATATAAATAGCACAGTACCTGAATAAAAACAGAAACATCAATCAACTGGATAGCACTGACAATCCACGTGTAAGCCCATGCTTCTATGGTCACCTGAATTTTGACTAAGAGGCCAAAAGCACACTGAGGAAAAGACAGCACTTTCAATAAATGGTGCTGGACAAGTCAGACAGCTGCATGCAGAAGAATAACGCTAGACCCTCATCTCTCACCCTGCACAAAACTGCAAATGGACCAGGGACCTCAACAAAAGACCCATCTGCTATTGCATTTCTTTTAAACAGTCTTCTCCATAGTTAATCTGTCAGCATTCACATTGTGACAAGAAATGAGCAAAAAACCAGGTGGTGCCTTGCAACACTTAGCCTGGGACCCTCCTTGGCTGGACCACACAGCTCCTGAAGCACATCTGCTCACACATCCTTAAAGGCAAGAGCCCCACGCCTCCTGCCTCCACAGCAAAAAGACCCTCTTCCTCCAACTTCTAACAATAAGCTCTTTACTTCCCCTAAAAGCTATCAGGCTTTTTAATGTTTATTTTGTTTGGCTGCATGTGTTTACGTGCATCCTGAGAGTGCCTGAAGTCCGTGGAGGTGAGCAGCCTTGGGGAGATAGGCTTAGGACTGCAGTTAGGAACTTAGAGTGTGAATCTTGTGTGATGACCCTCATCATAACAAAATATAACTTACAACTATGCATATCTACCTTCTTGCTCAAGACAGTAGCCCAGGCTGGCCTTCAAATGATTCTATAGCCCACACCAAGCAAATGGATGGTAAGAAGGAGTTTCAATGAATGATAGCATGAATTACTACTAAAGAGAAACTTTTGGTTTATACCAAAAGACATCACCTGTGGTTTACTATAACCAGAAGAGAAACCATGTGGTTGGGTTTTTAGACATCACTTTTGTCTTTGCCAAACTTACACAACTGTCATATTTTTCACCAAGTTTCAGATTTTATCACCTGACCCTTAAATTATAGTGTAGAGTAGTTAAAAATAATTAAGGCCCACAGCAAACCTCTATTCAGGATATATTTACACTGTATAAATAAAAAGACATGTAGAGAAAGCAAAGAGGCATTATTATCTATGGAGTTTAAGATGGAGCTAGAATGGTTTCATGGACTAAAACTATCTTACAGATTTTGTGGTCTCCTGAAAACAGAGTTTTCTGTAACTTGCTATTTTCAGAGAAGGACTCAGAATTCTTTGACAATCTCATTCCCAGACTCCTTTAACTCCTCAAAACCAAAGGTTGTAGCTGAATAATGAAAGGAATCATCTGTCCCCTTTCCAAATGATTGACTTTTGGAGCAAAGATTTACTGGCTTAAAGATAGGAAGGTCTGTACAGGAACACAAAGGTGATTTCATATTGTAAACTAAGAAATGGTATAAGAAATTCATATACATAGAAGATACCAAGGTTTTGTTATTTTTATCAAAATAAATTTATGGCTACCTTCTCCCTCTGGTCATTTACAATCTGAGGGAAGAGGCGTATTTCTTCATGCATTTCAGCTTCTAATTTGGAAGGCAGCAGCATGCCTTGGGTTTAAGCTGAACAGGGGTAACTTGAGACATCCTTACCAATTCCTTTGCTTAGCAGTGACTGAACCCCAGGGCCTTATGGATGCCAGATATGTGTTCTATCACTGAACTGTAGCCAAAGCCCCTGGACTAATTTATCTTAAAGTTGAAAAATAGTTCGGGAACTGAAAATAAACTGGCCTTTTCTGCTAAAAACAAAACAAGTAAATGCTAAAAAAAAAAATGAGTGTTTGCTCCTGAGCAAATTTTAAATTTCTTATACAGATCTAGATTTTTTTTAAGGCCAATATACACCTTTATATATAAAATAATTAACATTTAACATTATCAATTAAAGTAACAACATATACATTAAGTGATGATAGTGATTCAAGTATTTCAAACTCTACAGGGCACATCTCAGGTAGTCCCACAGCCAGCCTATGAATGACATAGGATTACGGTGTACTTTATCAAAGAGAAAACAGAGCTTCAGGGAAGGTAGGAAAGGTGACTATGCACAATGCTTTGTCCATTTTCATTAAATATCCTTGCCATTATTTAGTAAAAACAAGGGCTATAACCTCCACATATAAGTGGATAACAGTTTCCTGATTCTTTCACAAGGGTCTACTTCATGCAATGGAACTGTTTTTAGGATTGGTCACAACTGTGTAAAGCCACCATAAAAGCTGAATATCAGCAAGTCCCTTCCATAACTCAGACAGGACTAAATGGATATGGTGCATTTTGATTATGAATCTCTGGGACATCTGAAATAAAGATCCCCTTTTAATAAGAAAATTATATATGAACCAACTCCTTTCTCTCAAGAAGAAGTCACTCCATACTGATCAAAATCTTGTTCTGAGTACCTACCTGTACAATGGAAACAAAACCATCCACACTATTGCTGTGTGTTGCTAAACTTTGTATGTTAGCTTTTAAAAGCTAGTATTTGTTTCCCATCTCTTAGGGCTTGTTTTAGAAGCAAAATGTCAGCTTCCAAAATCTGTAGGGATTGTGAATCAGAAGTGGACATTTTAAAGTAATCTTAACTGTAGCAAAAGGAACTGGTGCCATGGTCTGAGGCTATAATCCCAACACTCAGAAGGATGAACCAGCGAGTTCAGCTTGAGACTAGTTTGGGTTACACAATGAGAATGGAAAAACAAAAAGATGGGAGGGCTGACCCACTGCACAGTTCAGAAGGGTGCAGATCTTACCATAGAGGGCAAGCTCTGAAGACCATGAAGCCACACAGAGGAGGAACCTCAATAGTAGAAGGAAGTGTCTGGCACTCGATTGAAGGCGCTGCCATCCAGGCAGCTGTGTCATTCTCTCCACCCACATCCAGAGTCCACCAGACTCTGCCTTCTCAACAGTCCTTCAAAAGCTCTCCTCTCCTCCATTATACAGCCATTTCTCATGGGCTCCTCCTGACACTTAAGTTCCAGCCTCCTAATGGGCTTTCTTCTTCAAGCTACTTTATATGTTGCCTGGCCTTTCTACACAGCATTATCTAAACCTGCAAAAGGCCACCCACCCGCACCAGGAACAGGGGGCACATTACTCTCTTGCCTTGGGCCCTTCACTAGTGTCAGGAACACGGTGCTACTACTTTTGAAAAGTCCAAACCACACCTTTCAACAATGTACTTCCTGCCAGTCAAGATAGGGAAATCAGAGTCTTCCTCTGGGATTTTGTTCAGGCAGAAGTTGCAAGATTCTCAAAGCCATGACTCCTGCCAAGCAGGGAATCTGTGCAGAGCCAGGCCACTAGAAATAAGAAATGGTAAGTTGTAGCCTCCTGGTGTTCCTGGAGCCAAGCTAATACCTCTCATTGTCTGCTTACTGAGACTTGGGTTCTCTGAACCAATACACTTCTCTTTCAGGTTAAGTCAGCTAAAGCCATGTATCCACCCCTGCTGTTACACAGAACATGGTTTTAACTGCTCCCCTCTGCTCCCCTGACACAGTCTTAAGATAAGACACTTGACTACCCTGCTAGCTTAGCACGTCACTTCACATCCCTGCAGACAATATTCTCTCCAGACCTCTGGTTCTGAGCCTGGGTTAACGTTCTCTGTGAAACCTCCCCAGAGACTCCCAGACAGGATCTGGGACATCTACTTTGGTTTCGGCAGACAGTAAGTAAGTTCAAGTTCTTATCACAGTGTACTGCAATTGCCCACATGACAGCCAACTTGACCTGGGTAATGAAAGTTGGCAGGGCGGTTAAGAGCATGGACTCTGTCACCTAGTAAGTGACCTCTACCACTTGGGCAACCCTGTGTGACTCATCATAGATGCCGATACTAGCAATACTACATTAGATGTGGCTGTGAAAATAGGCCTGTATGCCCTCTGTTAAGACAGTGCCCAGCACCCAGTCCTAGGCATACTGTGAGTCCTAGCCTTTGGCACCTTGTCTACCCTAAGTGATGACTAAGGATTTGTTTGCTTGACAGTTTTTTTTAATGAGTACATCCTCTATTTAATTAATAAATGTTAAATTACCAAAATCATAGATTTTTTTTACTCAGCATTTTCATACACACTACACACCTGTCATCATACTTTCCAATTTGCCCCTCAGTTTTCCTGTTTCTTTGTTTCTGGGGACCTGCCTCCCCCAAGAACCCTCCCTTCTGTATTCATGTCCCATGTGGTTTAGTACCCTGCTTTTATTTTCTCCTCCCTCAAGATCTGTTTCTCCCCTCTCATGGTCTCCTACACACACACACACACACACACACACACACACACAAACACAAATCTAGGTATATATGGTAAGAAAATATAGTATTCGTTTTTCTGAATCTGGCTTATTACAACTAACACTATGATTCCATTTTTCTGCAATTACTATTTCATTTTTCTTTATACCTAAATGAAATTTCATTTTGTATATGCACCCCATTTTCTTTCTCTGTTCTTCTGTCGACTGACATCTAGGTGGCTATTTCCCAGCTATTGTGGATAGTTTTGCTTGACCTTTGAGGCTCAAGTCAAGGCAGGGCTGAATGGTAATATTGCACATCTAAATGGAACACCTGGAGTCAAAGAGGTTGGGTTATCCCCATGCCTTCCCGCAGCTGTAAACTGGAAACATCTCAGACTTAAGACTCGGGACTGAATGGGAGCAGATGAAAAGTTGTATTGCTCTCTGTAGAGCTCTATCACGGAAAACTATCCCCAGCAAGTATTCCCCGGATAATGTGAATTAGCAGGAGAAATCAAATGCTCAGAGGAGATACGCTACGAGAAGAACCCTTGCATCGCAACACTTTTTATACTTAAAAGCCTGACTAACAAACCGGAATCACTTAATATCACCTGGCACACCTTTCATCTCTCCTACACAAAGGATAAGGACAGCACTCGGAAAATAAAGTTTAAACAGTGAGTTGTACACGCAATGCCGAACGCTGCCCTGGAAACTAACGATAACAGACCAAACTTCAGGCACTAAAGAAGAGGCGAAAGTGGCCTGTAAACCGCCGTGAGCCCGGCGCCCCTGCGGTCCCCGGACCCGGGAATGCCTTGCCCGGAGCGGAGCAGCGCGACTAGGAGGGACTTCCCGGCCGGGCGCCTGCCGCCGGGCCTCCTGCCCCAACCCTGCACGCAGCGGCTCGGAGCCTTTACCCGCCGGCGGCCCTGGATCCTCGATGCTAGGCGCGGCTCCACTCCCGGCCTCCGCAGACAGCATCAGGACCACCAGCAGAACCACGCTGCTAGCTGCGGCCAGCGGCTCCATCCCGGGGCAAGACGCCCACCGGACTGACAGGTTACCAGGGCGGTGCCGCCTGTGGTCGCGACTGGCGTCACGTCCGCCGCGGCGCTTAAGCCCTCAGGGGGCGGGGCCGGGGGATGGGCGGGGCCAAAGTAGAAGTCCACAGCCTCTGAGAGGCGTGGCTTTACAGGGACTCGGAGCCTCGACAGGACGAAGGGTGGAGGTAAAGGCAGAGGCGGACCATTAGGGGCGGGGTCAGGGCGGGGTCCAAGCAAAGAGGCTGGGAGAATACGCGATTTGCAAGCGTTGACTAGAGATCGGGGACGGGGGTGGGATTTTGAGGCGGGATCTACACGAGGAGGAGGATCCAGGACTGGGACTCCGGGAATGGGCGAGGTCTGGCTAGGCAAGGTCTGGCAATCCGAGCCGGGCGTGGGCGGAAATGCCTGACTAAATTGGAAGAGAGATGGACTAGCCTAGGGCTTGAACCTTCGTGTGCTTCGTCTGGCTGTTCTCAGGATCTGGCCTCCGGGTTAGGAGAAAATCTGGGATCCGAATATTGCCTTCTTTCAACTTGACACCACCTTCCACTATTCCTTTTCTGTTTTTGTAGTGACCTGGGGTTGCAGATTTTTGCTTTGGAATACAACCCAGACACCACGCTTGTCTCATCTATCTACCATCTAGGTATCTTGGATCCTGAGGTTTTAAAAGAGTTCAAATGAGACTCCTCCATTCCTGCCAGTTTTCTTTTTGGAACTTGAATCTCTGCTTTTTGTTTGTGCAGACTCCTACAACACAAACCCAACGTGTTTGGGTAAGTTCTTTGTTCTTAGAAAAAGAAAGAAAAAACTACTACAAAAAAAGTGCATGTCCATTTTAATAATGAACTGTCAAATGACAAATTATTACGTAGTCTCATCAAGAGATCAGCCGCTTTTCCTCTGTAACCAACACCCATTAGGTTGGCATCTCTCTCAAACCCTTGCAATCACTTTAGTGTCTTTGTTTTTAATATCGACAATATTCAAGACTTATCCTCAAACAAACTGTATGCTTATTTCAGTTCTCTGCATATCACCATCTTTGCAAAAATTTTAGATCACAACCCACTCTCCCATTCTCTTTCTTCCACTCTATTTTTAATGACACCTCCTCTCCCCCCCCACACACTATAGATATGCACATTGATTGATTTTTCTTTGCTTCTTAGAATGCAAGCTCTATAAGGCTGAAATCTCAGCATGACATTCGATCAATCTTTGCTGAATGAAGGAAAGCCCTATCTCTAAGCAAACTGTTATAAAGACATTGTGCAGACTAGGAATTACCAGCTAAAGGTGGCTATTTATATTAATCTCATAGCCCAGGATTTCTCAGACCTTGGTGATCTTGTGCAGGTTGGTATTCAGTAGATATGATCCAGATTAAACTTCAGCTTTCTGCATTTCTGGAAAGGTATACAGCGAATACCATCATCTTTGGTGCCAGGAATAGGAAGGCTTTACCCTGTCTGCAAGACTATTTCCTTGGTGTGCTTATGATACACACCCCATGAAAGACATTTCTAGTCATTGTATGGGTACAAGAATAAATTACTGCACTTTGCTGCTTAAGAATGTTATTTACAGGTTTTGTTGTAGTGGACGTAGGCATTGGAAAGTAAGAAGCAAAACATCTCTTGGGACTGCTGCTGGGAGAAACCCCTGTAAAAGGGAGGTGAGCGGAAGCAGAGCAGGAACTGATGTGTGAGGACATCCTGACCTCACACGCTGCTTGTAGGGTGTCCTAGATGGGTGTGAGAAGTGAAGCAAAGCCTTACCAGCCCTGAATAGGAGCTAGAACAGGGCATGATTTGGGGCTCCTGTGACTTTAGCTAAAGCATCTCCCCAAAGAAGGCTGGCAGCTGAGACTGACTACTTACTAGCTTAGACATAAAGCATGATCCAACGCTGACACACCAGCCCCAGTGGAGACAGTATAGCAATGGCTGAGAGAATTCTCAATGGCTATCTGTCCAGAGGTTCGCACACATGGTTACGCCTGCTAGGGAAAAGTGGTCCAGATCCCTGCAGGTGCTTGCTTAGCTGGCTGTTTGGGACGGGTGCTAGATGTATTTTGTGTTATGATAACAATATTGCCTTTTATTCATGGATATTTTAGCCTGTAGCTCCACTGTTAATTCAGAGAAGCCTAGAGAACACTTAGAAATAGTTTCAGGAACTGAAAGAGATACAGATCAGCAGTCAATAGATGGGTATTGCCCTCTGTGCCTTCAGATACAGATCCTAAGGCACCAGTTGTGACTTCAGATGTCAGCCCAAGGCCTCATAAATCAATTAGGACTAAGGCTGTGAGGATTTGCCTACAATGTGACCCTGCCTGTAATTAGCCCACCAGCAGCAAAGCTGTTGTGGGATTCACTACAATACTCTAATTTGGGATCTTAGGGTTCCCTAAATCAATACTATTAAAAGTTTACTATCCAGAGACAAAGATTATTCTCTAAACTCAACAAATCAAATCTCTGATACGCTGACCACAAGCAGGCCAAAATAAACAGAGGCTCCCAATTATGCACTTGCTTAAAAGTATTTACGATCTCATACTTAAAAGGGAATTGCTGACATCTATAGAATATCTGTTTATCTTTAAACTGTGACCAAAGATCTGTTCTTTGAACTTTCTGTATAAAAACCTGATATTTTGAAGTAAACTTTGCAGCAGTTCAAAAACCTCCTCAAGTGTGTTTGTGTCTGTTACGCCGAAGCCACTCCTGACCTGGTCATCCGGGTCTTGGTCTCCACGCAGACCTGTTACCCACTGAGCAGTCTGCGGCACAACGCCAACAAGAAGTAACACACACTGTGCCTAAGCACTGGCATTTCCTTCCCCCTTATCAGGCAGGAATGTTTGCCTGTTTCCCTTTAAAGCAGAGAGCCTGAGAGTCTGCAGCTAGAGTACAGAGGTTTACATTCTCTTCACTACTCTGTAAGTTATAGCCAATACCCTTCTCTGTCTCTACACTACTCTGTATCTAGCTTTCTATTTGGTGTAGTGTTTATCACCATCTGGAGAACTCACTGTAAATTCTATACTTTCAAAGCACATGTGTTGTGTATGCACTATGGTTTTTGTTTGTTTGTTTGTTTTTTACAAAATGTATAAACATAGGTGACACAATCTCCACAAATAGTTATTGAAATCATGTTTATAATTACCAAAGAATGCAGCAGGATTATAGGAACACATAAAAGGATTTAATATGAGATTTAAGAAATTCATATGTGGGTAAATGTGTAACACACATATTTCTTTAACTTCTCTCTTTTTACTACAAAAATAAACTTTTTCTTGAAATTTTACTGAAAAGATTAACTCTTTGCTTCTCTCACTGCCACTTCTCCTATCCCTGGACAAGTGTCTTACAGTCCATTAATCTTTATCAAATAAAAGAAGGGAAAAAAGAAGCTTACAAAAAGATATAGGGTGAAAGCACATGTTTTAATTTATGGGTAGCTGTGGTCTCCCTCATATCTACAATAAAACACTTCTCAACCATTCCTTGAAGCAGTCAGGTCCTCATTTTCATTCAGTGGGTGACTTTCCTGTCCTGCAAATAACTGGCCTTGAGGCGGGGGATGGCATGACTCTGATCAGTTAATAGCATAACAGATGAGAGAGGTATGGAGAACAAACACAAAAAGTGCTTTTCTTGGTATCAGTATGATATCAGACACTTGGAACTCCCATCAGCCTGTGCATGACTGGAGAGATTTATAAGAACAGATACAACAAGGGAACACACTAGCCTCGACCATCTCTAATTCCCTGCTTTGACTGTACACACAGTGATGTCTTCCGGGCAGTAGCAATTGGCAATCCTGATGCACTAAGTCTTAGGAGAAAACAAATCCACAAGTGAAAATGGAAGTTCGACTAGGGAGATGGCTTAACTGGTGAGGTGCCTGCCATATAAGCATGAGGTCCTGATTCAGATCTGCAGCACCCGCATTTTGCAGGGGATGTGGTGGGGGAAGGAGACAGGAAGATCCTTGGAGCTCATTGGCTAGACAGTCTAACCAAACTGATGAGCTCCAGGTTCAATGGGAAACCCTGCCTCAAAAAATTATAATGGGGGCTGGGCAGTGGTGGCACATGCTTTTAATCCCAGGACTCAGGAGACAGAGGCAGGTGGATCTCTGTGAGTTCCAGGACAGCCAGAGAAACCCTGTCTGGAAAAACAAAACTAAACGGAAGTATATAGTGGAGAATGATTGATGAAAACACAACATACCTTTGGCTTTCTTTGCCAGTGAACACACATGCATGCTCGTTTACACACCCAAATGATCATCTACATGCATGCTGGTATGTACCCTAATACATACACTACATACAAAAAAATGGAAGACTGAATCATCAGTGTTAGCATCCAGCCATCAAGTCAATGTCTAGAACCATTCACCTCTGCATGCTTGACGCAGAGAGAAAAAGAAATGTTTATTGGTTGAAACCATTGTCAAGTTGATTTTCTGTTGCTTGTGCTGATTTTTTTCTCTCATTCAGTGTCAGGCCATCCTAAGTAAGTTCTTTTTCAGAGAAAGATCTGGGGTGTGACCCACAGGGCAGAAGAAGAAAAGGCAGAAGCAGAGGCTACCACTCAAGTACAGAGTAGAAAATTAGCAAGCAAAGAGGATCCTTTGTCTGGGTGGGCGATGGGGGACAAGAACAAGACCTTGTTAAGCTGTCACAGCTGCACCAGCTGGAAGGCTTCCTGAACTGCCATATACTCTGAACTCCCTGAGACTAATTCACTCATTAATCTTCTCTTCCTGCGTTCACGTATGTCCTTATGATATCCCCGTCATCTTCACTGTCAGAGCTTTGCTCTACATGAGCCCAGTGAGCAAAATTTGCAGCCATGTGTGGCCAGTCTTCCAAAAGGATAGCTCCCATGCACTTTGAGAAGACAGTTCCCAGCATCATTAAAAATATGGATGTGAAAAAAAAAAGTTGCTAAAAGGAACTGAGCGACCTAAAGAAGCACACAGTCTGTCCCCAGTGCCCCATTCCTTCCTGTTTCAATGCATACCAACCCCAACCCCCACTCCATGGCCTCTGCACATCAGAAAGGGAACTCAGCACTCTTGTGCCCTACATTGGTCTCTGTTCTCTCACTGCCTGCAGATAAGGAGCCTCCTTCTAGCTAGAGATGCTCTGGTTTTCAAAGCTTTAAACTTTCTCTCCACTCTTTCACCAATATCTAGGCAGATGTTTGTAAGTGGCTTTGGGTCATGATTAAACAAATTCATTTACTAACATCAGTGTTTGATAACTTTGGGGCCAGTACTCCAAATATATACTTTGACACTAAAATAGTTCTTAATCAGCAGAGGAATGAATTGTCAGAAATGGCGTTGGCTGACGGGAGTCTTAAAAAGAAAGCAGAAATTAATATATTTTTCCCTCAGCAAAGGAGTCTTTGAACTGCTGTCAAATCACGATGTGACAGCTCGAACCTTTTCTTAGTTACATTAGCAGTTTGGTGATTGGCTTCAAACAAGAGACATGTTTTATTTGGTCGACAAAGACTGAGAGGGCACACATTCCTGCTTAGTATTTAATATCTGAATTATTTCTACTGTATTGAGTGCCAGCAATGGTTTTTAAAGGAGATATTTATTTGTAGCAAATAGGAGGCTTTCATTTGTCCTTTGTTTGTTAAGGAGACAAAGTCTGCCATAAAACCGGCTTAGCTTCAAACTTTAATCCTCCTGTCTCTGCCTAGGAGTGTGGCTAGGCCTGGTTCCTCTTGTCTAAATTCTCACCCCAGGTGCCAGTCACTCTGCACCTACTGGTGCCCGGGACAGGCAAGGGCCCCTTCCATGTCAGCCTGGGCATTTATACCTAAGGAAAAAGACTCCCACTTTCCTTGAGACAAAGAGAAATCCTTTTTTCCTAAGTATAGACAAACACTCCTTGGAAAGACAAAGAAAAACCTAGCGGCTTATGGTCAGGAATCTAAATAGATTTCTTTGCAAAGAAGGGAAAACCGGAGCCCTGAGCTGTATACCTATCAGGTCCTGAGGCTTTACCCCCATCCCCAATCCTTGACAGGAAAAGAGGGCCTGTACGTTTGGGGAGGCAAATGCCTCTGGAACCCTCCTTTAATAGTCACTCTTAATGTCAAGCCTTGTTCTTCTAACTGAGGTCCCATGTCTCAGTAAACTTTTCTCCAAAAATCTTAACTGTGTAGAAACATCAGAATATTTCTCTGTGGCCTGTGATTCTGCAAATGAGCTACATTTCTGTCACCATAAAATCATTTCACACACCTCTTGATTTAGGTTACTTCCTTGGTTTTTATTTTAGGCATTTGCCACTGGTTTAGTTCAGGATATGTGGAAGATGGTGCTTTGTCATTTGAGGACAGAGGGACCTGTGACTTCCTGTCTGTCTCTGTTGGCATAGACCATGAAAATTTTCTCTGACCCGCTGAAGCCTTGAGAGTCTTATTCCAGAGGTAGATTTTTGCTGTCTGCTAGAAAAGACTCTTCTTGAATCTGCAGGCACAGACAGGGACAAAGAGCAGAATGTGAACAACCAGACATTGCTACAACCCTCCCAGTTTATTACTGTTAGAACACACCCTTGTTATCCAAACCAGTTTCTCTCCAACCACCCACGTCACTAAGCAGCACGAGAACACCCAGGCTCCATTTTCCATAGTTTATCCCTTCCAATGAGGATTCTTATGAATGGTGGGCAGGGAAAGGCTCCCCTCACCCCCACACCAACCAACCTCTAAGTTTCAGAGGATCTAAGTATGTGTATGCATTAACACATAGACCTCTAAGAGAGAATTACCTCATGGAGTTTGTATGAACACGTATTTCTAACATAACTTTTACCCTGAAAGCAGAGGGCAATGTGAAGGCCAGGTCTTGCTAGTCTATGATGTTGAACTCAGTTTTGTCTTCATGGGCACTTACCACGTGAGAAAAATATGTTAACACGGTCATGGCAATTCTGGCTGTCATTCAAAAGAGAACAAGACAGTCTTTTGCGGGGGAAGATTTATAAAGTGGTAGATTGTTGCTGCAGCTTTATGAATTGCATTAGATGGTGGGATTTATGCAGGGAAATGTCAGTTCTAACCAGCAGGCTGGGAGTGGTCAGGAAACACTCTTTGTAACCTTTGGGTTTAATCTTGAAACCAGTTTCTCCTCTCACCTTGGGCTCCTAGCAACTGCCAAACAGTGGTAGAGAAGGCTGAGTCTTTCCCACTGTGCATTTTCTTACTTAACATTTCAGTTTATTGCACATGACAAGGCGATGGCAGGATATGCTTTCTGCTTTTGTCTTTTGCAACTCCTATATTGCCCACCAAACCAGCACTGTCCCTCCACCCAATTTCTCAATCATCCATTTCAGATTAAAATGCATCCACAGTTTGGTATAAGATTATAAAAATGTATTTTTACAACCAAAGCTGGATATAGTGAAGTCTACTTGTTCAGGAGGCTGAGGAGACAGACATGCTTGAGTCCAGGAATTCATGTTCAACCTGAACAACAAAACACTCCTCAAAATAAAACAAAGTGTGTATATGTGTGTGTGTGCTTTTGCACTTTTTAGACCAAAAAAAAAAAATTGGAGGAACAATTTAAATAAGATCATAACATAAAAAAAAAAACAATCCAACACAAAAAGAAAAGGGTGATCTTTCTTTCTTCCTTCCTTCCTTCCTTCCTTTCTTTTTTTTTTTTTTTTTTTTTTTTTTTGAGTGCAAAAATATGGCATTGGGGGAGGCAAAATTGCCCAGTGTGTCTCTAAAAACGTCCAAGATAAGGGGTGCCATTGGCATTGGTGCAGTTTCTTTGACTCAGGATGCAAGGGCTAACTAATATTAACTAACAGGGAGGAAAGCATTGTCTGGATTCTATTGCAGCCCCACCTTTTGATAGCTGTGAGGCCTTGGTGCACTGCTACACTCAGTGAGCCTCTGTGAGCCTCGTGTTCGCTCATTGCACTGCCTTGGGGTGTAGACAGATACGAGAGCCCTGTGAACGGGAAAAACAAAAACAACAAAAGACAACAAAACAAAAAACCAGGGCCTGGGAGAGAGAAAGTGCTGGAAAAATCACGACCACTAGATTGGCTGCTCGTAGCCTCAGCCACTTTCTTTCAGCCTGGGTTCCAAGGACACTTTATATACAGTTCACTCCTTTTGTGTTTGCCCAACGTGAGCTTTCATCATTTAAGGGGAGACTGTGACTAGTGTATTGGGAAGACCCAGCTGCTGCAGAGAAGAACAGACACCTTCGCCCCAGGCCAAGCTCACCAACCTGGCAATAGATCACTTCCGGCACATCATATAAAGGCCAGGGGATTTAAAGACGTTCTGAGTCATAACCCCCACAGCCCCAGTCACTGGGCACCCCGGAAGTAATCGGTTCTGTTTGAACACAGGACTCAGGAGTATTGCGGCAGCTGGTGTGAGCAGGGAGGAGCAGCTAGCCTCTGAGACGCACCTTGTGATTATTAGAGAGCTTATACGGAGAGCAAAATCTGGACGTAACCTGCACTGCATTGGAAACTGAGCTGTCTATTTATTGCTGAGAGTCCGTGGTTTTGTTACCGTATGAATGGAAACCACCGATGGCCCGCTGCCATCTGCGTTTTCATGCCAACAGCCTCTGCTGTGATTTATTAGACACAAATAGCAGGCACCATTCATGATGGAAAACCCTATTTTGATGCACCTTGGCCGCTCCTTCAGTTTTGCTTGATTAAGGCAGAATTAAGATAAACAGACACTGCATTGCCAAGACTCCCCGGTAACTGGGGTCTTGGCAAGTGACTCAGTTTCTTCCTGTGTGCAAATCTTAGTGGAGAAAACTACCTGGAGTGTTTGTGCCAACTGCTGGAAAACTGGAAAAGGGGGTGGCAAGTGTGTGGTTAGTGAGCCCTGCACCCTGGTACACGTTGGTGATGAGTGTAACTATGGATTTTGCCAGAGCTGCTGTGTGACCTGTGGCGACCCCATAGTCTCTGTTGCACAATTCAGAAGGAGAGATGGTTGCTTAGGGGAACCCTAAGATGTATCTGCTCTATGAACACAAATAATATGGGCTCAAGAAGAGGTGATGGGTGGGTGGCACCTCCCTACCCCACCAAGTTGCTGTAGCTACCGGAAAGGACACCCACTGCTCCAGCAGAGACAGAGCCAAGCAGTTCAGAGTGTCACCGCAACCACTGGCTGGTGTCCTGGCCCCTTATTACCCTTTCTTTGTTTCACCCAGGAGGGAGGGCATGAAAAAGCATTCTTCATAGAGTACCCTTCAGACTATGGAAGAAATACTCCTAGGTTGATATGTAATTTCTGTTGTTGTTTTTTGTCTTTTGTTTTTGGAGAAGACAGGTTCCGCTCCTCACTTTGATTCATTCTTTCTGCATCAAAACCTTCAAAACACAAGGTGCATCCACTCAGCCTTCTGTCTGAGGCCCTGACAACGAAGCTGCCTCCAGAGAAAAGACTGGTTTTTCGGTGGCTCTGCCAGCAGTTGTCAGTGATGACCTTCAGTATGGCAGGAAGCCATGGGAACAGTAACATGATGCCTTGTGACAGTTCCCAGGTGGCCCTGGCTGCATGTTATTTTCCTTCTGACAAATCAGAAACTTTCTGTTGCTATTGCTCTAACAAAATTAGTGAATATTTCCTGGTTTAAAAAAGAGAAAGAAAGAAGAGGGGAAGGGAGGAAGGGAGGAAGGAAGGAAGGAAGGAAGGAAGGAAGGAAGGAAGGAAGGAAGAAAGAAAGAAAGAGAGAAAGAAAGAAAAAAGAAAAACCATTCTGCTGACTAAAGATGGTGATCCAGATCATGAAATCACCATCATTTTCTTCCTCCTTCAATAGCTTACTGCCACCTCTCTCTAAAGCCTCCAAGCTTTAGTCCTTCCCAGCCCAGCATCTCACCACCCACCAACAACGTAGTGGATCTTCACCTGGAAAAGTCAGAATGCTGAGGGTGGGGCTGAGAAGAAATGCACTACGAAGTTGAAGCAGACACGAACACTGACAGGTGATCCAGGAGTCCATCTCACATGCTACCCAGCGATGATAATTCTGGTGTCTTCTCTGTTGACCAGGCTGGTCAGTGTTTTAAACCACTCTGCTAACTGAACATTGTACTGGGCAGTGCCCTAGTTTGGGTGAGAAATGAGAAGACAAACAAGCTTGAACAGGCTAAAGTTGGGGGATCGGAAACATTAACTGTAGGGAATTCTGTAAAGGCTGTTGATCAGAAAAACGGCATTGCCAGCATGCAAGGCAAAGTCCGCACTGCGAATAAGTCTGTGTTCAGACATCACTCCTTGGAATGAGCTGATGGACATTGCCTAAGATTTGATCCAGGGATTGGTACAAGGACTAAGGATGTCCCAGTTCCAATACCTACGTGCTTTCTGTGCTTCCTAGATTTAAGGCAGACTTCCCCATGGTCACAAGGTGGATTGCAGAAGCAAAGAGCCATGAGACTCCTTCCTGCTGACATCAAACACTTTTCCTTTAGACAGAAACTGAGGGCAAATAGCAACTTTAAAGTGAATTATCATCTTTGTTTCACCTGGTGTGAAGGTTGTGACCTCATGAGGGCCACGCAGCAAGGGAGGCTAACCCACCTGTTCAAGGGGGATTTCTGAGGTTTAGTGAAATAGAAATGATAGCTAAGTCCATTAAATTGCTACCTAAACTTGTGATGTATTAAGCACGATTGGGTAGGTCAGGGATCTGCAGGGAAACAGAACCAATGGGATGTATGTGTGGCTATGGATACATGTGAAGAGAGGAGTGGGGTGTAGTTCAACATTATAACTCTTCCTTAGTGTGAAGAGAGGGGAAGGGCAGGAAATGGGAGAGGAGAATAGAGAAGATGAGAGGGGAGGAGGGAGAGAAGAGGGGAGGGTAAGGTAGAGAGGAGGGTAGGGAAGAGGAAGGGAGAAGAGGGGAGGGGAGGGGAGGGAAAGAGAGGGGGAGGGGAAACTTTAAGGAATTAGCTGACATGGCTGTGGGCTTTGGTGAGGCCAAATCTGCAGGAATTAACAGCAGTCTGAAGGACCTGGGGAAGAACGTTCAAGGATGCAGGCTGAAGATGGCTGAGCTGAGGTCACAGCTCCAGTGGGAAACCTTTCTGATGCAGAACCCTCCTGCTACATCTGTGTGCCAGCAGTTTTGGAGGACTCACTGCTGAGCTAAAGAAGGAACTAGGTGCTGGCACACAGCCAGGTTTCCAGAAGCATGCCACCCTACCCAGCTACATAGCTGAACTTGTGTTGATGGTCTTTAGGAGGTAAAAATGTACAGAAAAGAGGTAAATTAGCAGGAAATCTGTGTGCAACATGTAGTTGTGACATATGTCCTAGGCGTGTTGCCTTACAAAGCTTGGAAGTCTGAGAGGCAAGTAGTGAATTGTTGGGTTTGAGAAAAGGAGGGTCATTGTGTCCTGATTCTGCTTTGCAGGACTGTGAGGACAAACATGCATTCTAGCTCTGCAGACCATGCTGTCTGTGCTCTGGGTCTTCTCATCGCCTTAAAAACGACCTGTTAACAGTTTTGCTACTAAATGGTGTGGCGATGGTGGCTATATTAAATTTATTTTATGTTTCTTTCAGGAAAAAACTAGAATTATGAAAAAATATTTGGATGGTAGAGTTGGTTGTTTTTCCTCTGTCAAACTTATGGAAGATTGGGATTGGTGTCTAGAAGTTTAAATATCAACATCAAAGGGTTTCCTTTTTAGAAGGTGTTAACTTTCATTCATTACTTTTTATTGCTTAAAAAGATTTGCTTTTTGTCTCTGTGGTTTGAAATGTATGCGTCAATTTGTCGGTAAGGGCTTGGCGAGCTATGACTGTGGTTTTCTTGGAACAAACACTCAGTGTAAATATTGCTTTAGATCAAGTTTACAGGAACAGGCTCATCTCAGTGGAAGATTTTAGAACAAAAAGCAGATTGAACGTTGTGATTGTCAGTTTTAATAGTCAGCCTGACACAGTCTAGAATTACTTGGGAAGAAAATCTCAAAAGAGTTATCTAGATCAGTTTTGTCTGTGGGTGTATTTATAAATGCAAGAATCAAATGAGTTAGTGATTAACTCTGAGTACATAAAAGTACAGTTATGCATTAGCTTAGGTTGTAAATGCGATTAAACAGGAAATCCAAGGCCAGTAAGGTTGATGCTTTCGCTGTTCTTTTAAAAGAGAGGTTCTCAACCTTTCTACCGCTGCGACCCTTTAATACAGTTAGTTTTTCATGTTGTGGTGACCTCCACCCATAACATTGTTTTAATTACTACTTCATAACAGTGATTTTGCTAATGTTATGAATTGTAATATAAATATCTAATATGTGACCTTTGGGAAAGGGTCACTCAACCCCTATAGGGTCATGACCTTCAGGTTGAGAACCACAGTCTTAAAAGAAAGATACGGGGTGAGTGTGCACTGGGAGCAGTCTCAAATCTTACGCTAGAGTCTTTTAGAATGTAAGAAGTATGTTCATAATACTTAATTACCACAGTTTATTGGGAATTATACTGATCACATTAATTGATGGGAAGATACGTTTAGTATGGGTGGCACCATTCCCTTTTCAGGTATTCCTGAACAGCGTAAGAATGAAAAGAGTGAGTCACCAAATTATAAGCAAATAAAAGCACAACACGCAAAGCTGTGGGTTCCATTATGTTGGTCAACTACTCCTGAGGCCTGCCCTGGGGCGATTGATGCAACCAGGGTCACTCCAAGGGAGAGAACTGATTTTCCCTCCCCCAGCAGGTATAAACGACAGTTCAATTAACATTTACCCTAGTGGTTAGGTTTTCAGTCATTCATTCATTCATTCATTCACTCACTCACTCACTCATTCATTCATTCATTCATTTTTTTTAAAATATCACAAAATAAAATAAAGACAGTCACACAACAGTTGGACAAAGACAAACTAACAGAAGGAAAAGATCCCCAGAGAAGGCACAAGAATCAGAGACCCACTCGTTCCCACACTCAGGAATCCCATAAAAACACTAAACTGGAAGCCATAACATCCTCAGAGGACCTGGTGAAGTCGTGCTGTCTTAGTTCAGGTTTCTCCTGCTGTGACAAAACACCACGACCAAAAAGCAAGTTGGGGAGGAAATGGTTTATTTGGCTTACACGCCAGCATTGCTGTTCATCACTGAAGGAAGTCAGGGCAGGAACTCAAGCCTGGCAGGATCCTGCAGGCAGGAGCCAAAGCAGAGGCCATGGAGGGAGCTGCTTACTGGCTTGCTTCTCATGGCGTGCTCAGCCTGCTTTCTTGTAGAACCCAGGACCACACCAGCCCAGGGATGGCACCACCCACTGTGGGCTGGGCCCTCCTGCGTCAATCACTAATTGGGAAAATGCCTTACAGCTGGATCTCATTGAGGCATTTTCTCAACTGAGGTTTCTTCCTGTCTGAAGACTTTAGTTGAGTCAAGTTGACACACAAAACCAGCCAGGACACGTGTGTAGGCCCTGTGCATATTGCTACAGTTTCTGTGATTCATGTGAACCTTGTTCATGTTAATTTACAAGGCCTGTTTTTTTTTTTTTTCTTTTTCGTGTGTGTGTGTGTGTGTGTGTGTGTGTGTGTGTGTGTGTGTGTGTGTGTGTCCTCCATTCCCTCTGGCTCTTACACTCTTTCTGCCTCTTCTTCTGCAGCATTCCCCGAACTCTGAGGAGAGGGATTTGATGGACATGTCCCACAGCACAGCGGCCCAAGGCCTCAAGGTCTCTTTGAACTATATTTGTTCCCATCTGCTGCAGGAGGAAGCATCTCCCATGATGGCTGGACAAGCACTGATATATCCTGGTATAGCAGGATATTATTTGGAGTCATTTTATCACTATAAATATTTTTTTTCTTTAAGATTAGTATTATTTGGTTTTACCCTTAATCCCTGGGTTATCTAATCTCAGATTTTTGGTCATGCAAGCAGTGTTAGGTATGTGTTCTATTTTGTGGAGTGGGCCTTTAGTCAAATCAATTATTGATAGGTTATGCTCACAAGTTTTGTGCCAACATTGCCTTAGTATATCTTGAATGCCAGTGTATCTGGTGCACCATTATGGGTAAAGGGTTGTGACTGGTTTCTTATAACATGCTTTTTTGTGGGTTGCCAGTTCGCAAATAATGACACAGAGACTTACTAGTTATAAAAGCCTGGTGAATAGCTTAGGCTGGTACCACTAGCTCATATAACTTCAAGTAACCCATTTATATTAATCTTCATTCTGCCTCATGGGATTACCTCTCTCCCATCTCGAACCTCTTGTTTTCTCTGTGTCTGGCTGTCACCTCCTTCCCAGAGTCCTCTCTGTCCCTGGAAGTCCTCCCTAACTTCTTTCTGCCTAGCTATTGGCCATTCAGCTCTTTATTAAACCAATCACAATGACATGTCTTCACACAGTGTAAACAAATATTCTGCAACAGCTTGGTATTTTTTAATGTATATATTTATTATTTTTCCTTGTTTTATGTGTTGATCCCAGTTCCCTCTCTCTCCCTCCCATTCCCTCTAACCCCCCTCCTGTCCCATCCCCCCTTCTCCACAGGGAGGGTGATGCCTTCCAGGAGGGATCATCAATATCTGTCTAGTCATTTGGAGTAGGGTCTAGGCCCTCCCTCCTGCCCCTAGAACAGCTTTGTATTTTATTGAGGTAATTTTACCACAGTAAGGGGACAAACTTAAGATAGGAATTGGTATTGAGAAATGAGACGGCTGTTGTAATAACCTAACTATATGGCTTTTAGGTCCTTTGAGCAGTTTTGTGGGAGGAGAGTGGAAGCCATTGGAACTTTGGGCCAGAAAATCTGTTGAATGCTGGAAGCAGAGGTTAATGGGCCATTCTAGTAGAAGCTTGGAAGCTAACTGCCAAGAGAGATATAGTACAGGCTCAGCTTATGAAGTTTCAGAGGGACTCAAGGACTCTATCAGGAACTAGAATAGTGGCTATTCAGGTGACAGTTTGGCCAAGTATCTGGCTTCATTCTTCCAATATCCTGAGACTTGGGTGTTAAAGTTGAGGACACTGAACTGATTTATTTAGCAGATGAAATTTCGAGGCATGATGGTACTCAAGCTGCTGTTGAAGGAGCAGCTGTAACTGATGGGGAGACCAGTACCACAGCAGGGGGGTGTCCTGTGAGAGTTACTCGAGAGTTGGTACCCAGAAGCCAACACAGCTGTGGTCCAAGAGGACCTGGGGTACATCTCAAGCTGGCAGCAGAATCTGACAACGTTGAAAGCGTTATATATATGGTACTGGTTTGAGGATCTTTAGAGATGCTTTGAAGAGCTGCCGAGGCTTGGCAGTGTGTGGCGAGGTTGAAGTCACAGTAGAGAAGGCCCTGAGAGGCCAGTGAATGAATCCATGGAGGTGATGACTCAGTCGTAATGGGGACTCCAGGATATTAGAGAAGCCACGACTTTGAGCTGTCCCCCGAGAAAAGTGGCAGGCTAATGGAGAATCTGTGTGGGCTGAGGTGGCAGAGTTGGAGGAATGAAGCTACCTACCTAAGTAAGCCCTTTGAAGCTCAGGTAATTTCATCACAAACCGCAGATGACAGACATGTAGCTGTACATTTTAGTATTTTCCCAACTAGATTTATTTTTTCCTGTGATTATTTCTTCTTACTGATTCTTTCCTTATGGGGATAAGTATATATATTCTTGCCATTACATGTTAAAGTATTTAACTTGATTTTGATTTTATGGAAGTTCACAGTTAATTAAAAATATTGAAAAGTTTAAGGACTATAGAGACATTTACAGTAGGCCTGTGTTTTAAATCATGAGATAAACATGAGACATTGGAGACAAGGGATGGGAGGTTATGCATTAAAGTTACGTGCGCCTGCGTGTTGCGTTGCTTGAATTACCTAGCTCGTACGGCATCCCAGTGAAGTCCTATCTAGATCAGGTTTGTCTGTTGGCTTCTCTGCAGGGGAATGATCTTGATTACTTGGTGTGGGAAGACTCACCCACCGTGGGTGGCACCATTCTCTAGGCGGGGACCAGGTAAGGATGGAGAAAGTGAGCCGAGCACAAGCAGGCGAGCCTTGCTTTCTCGCTCTCTGCTCTTGACTGAAGATGCAGTGTGGCCAGCTCTTCCAAGTTCTTGCCACTGTGACTGCCCCGCTGTGACAGGCTGTAGCCTGGAGCTCAAAGAAGTGCTTCCTCTCCTAAATTTCTTTTGTCAGGCATTTTATCACAGCAACTGGGAAGTGAAACTGATACATACATGCAGTCTATTTTTAAAGGTTAAGAATTTGGGTTTAAAAGTTGGTAAATTTTATCAGGCCTGTAGGTAAAGAAACAAAACTATCTGAAGAGGTAATAGTCTAAACTTTCACTATTCAAGATGGTAACCACTCACCACCTATATGGCCAATATGGCTAGCCAAGAAGTCATGCTTTATGAGTGTGAAAGATGAAACTGGATCTAGATCACTTTGTACTGAGGAAGAAAGCAAACCCTTCCCATAGTATTGGAAAATTATATACTTTTTTCTGTTTACTTAAATACACTAGGTCACCAAAACCAGCTTCCTCCCTCCCTCCCTCTCTCCCTCCCTCTCTCTCTCCCTCCCTCCCTCTCTCCCTCCCTCCCTCTCTCCCTCCCTCCCTTTCTTCCTTTATTTCATGTGGCTAATAGAAAATTCAAGAGTGGCAAGATGGTTTGGTCAGTAAGTACCTGCTGCCAAGCCAGATCTGAGTTTGATCCCCTGGACCTAAGTGGTAGGAGTAGAGAAAATCAATTCCCACAAGTTATCCTCTGACCTCCACAGTAGGCTGGGACACATGTACACGCACAGGTACACATGCACACACACACACACACACACACACACACACACACACACACACACACAATGGATAATAACATTTTTAAAAGAAATTCACTACATAAGCCTTAAATGAAGCCATTTGGGCTGCAAAACAATGCCCTTCCCTTCTGCCCTTTCCTCTGCCTGTGGCTGTCATTGGTCTGGGACACTCCTGTTCATCCCTGAAGCAGCCTGCCATCTGACACCATGGGTTTTCTTTTCACCTTTGTTTCTTCCTCTGCACTTGCCAGCAATGATTCCCTTAAGCAACATATGGCTGCTGAAGAAAGAGTTAAAATATGGTAGTCTGATATCTTAGCTAAGACATGCAAAGCAACAGGTAGGTTTTGGTGTTTTTTTCTTTTTTTTTTTTAATTTCTCCTTCCTTCCTTCCTTCCTTCCTTCCTTCCTTCCTTCCTTCCTTCCTTCCTTCCTTCCTTCCTGCCCCCCCCCCCTTTCCACCTTGGTAGGATCTCATTCCAACACTGGTTGACTTTGAACTCATGGTGATTTCTACTTCAGCTTCTAGGGTGCCAGCCACTTCACCCTGCTCATGTTTTCTTTTCTTAAAGGCAGAAACGAGTTTCTCATCTGAAGACATACTCCCTACACTGGAAAGTTGGCTATCCCATCTGTAAGGACAGGAATTACCACAGTGAGGATCTGAGCAGCTTTTGTCACAGCCCTCACAGTTTAGTATGTGTGTCAGATGTGACCCACTCCAGCTGCCTGGCATCCTTAGGCCCTTATGAGGGCTCCTATGTCAAGTGTATATGGCAAATAAATGTGTGTGCTTTACCTCTGTTAATCTGCCTTGTTGCAGGATGTCTGATCACACTGTGAACCTCTAGATTGATGAACTGGGAAAATCTGCTTCTAGCTGTGTTACGGTTTGGCCCTAGCACACACCTTTGATTCAAGCGCTTTCTTCTTCCTGACAACAGGATGAAATAAAGTCAACTATAGGTCAGACAGAGGTAGAACAAGCAGCCAGTTGACAGGGGGCGAACAAGGGAAAACCTCAGAGAGTAGGAAGGAGCCAGGAGCACAGGGAGAGAGCGGTGCACAGGGAGTGGAAGGGGAAAGAGAAGACTCTGAGTTGGAGTTGGAGGAGTCTTGTTTGAGATGGCGTAGGATGGAGGCTTCAGGGATGTTGGCTGAGGAGAAAGGTCAGGTGAGCGCTGTCTCTGAGCCAGCAGGGTTTCACCCCAGCTTCTGGCTCCAGAGTCTGTATTGGTAAAATACAATGTTAAAAGCAACACTATCTTTTATCTGTTTATTCTTGGGGGTGGATTTTTTTTTTCTGCCTCTATGCTGTGTTTAGCATTGGCAATGGCGCTTCTTAGTGAGAATCAAATCCAAACCCTTTGCCCAGCTTCTATTTCTGGGGCTTTGAGAACACACGTTGATTTAGTTTGGAATACAGACGCTGTTGGGAGGACATGGGGCCTTTTCAGGGGTGCCAAAGACTGAGCCTATATACAAGAAGCAGAGATGAGGCACACGGTGGGCTACTAAGGAAAGCAAGCCCATTGTTCGTCTGTTTGCATCCACACAGTTAAAAGCGGTGTATACAGCTTTTGTTTTTGTTCATGCATCCGTTTCATGAGACACATCTTCTAACCCTGGGAGTTTGCTCAGCTCGTGGCCTTGGTCCAAGATCAATGTGTAATATTGCTATTCCCCAAGTTGATGGAGCTGCCGCTTGGGCACAAGCCGTGCTCAGCCAGCCCTTCACAATAGGCTCATTGAAGAAACAATTTGAAAAGGAGAGAAAACAGATTGTGTTAATGTGGCCAAATTGGGAAAAGGAAAAAGAGATTCAGTGACTCCCGACGTTCGTCTTCAGGGTCCTGCCATGAGATTTGGTCTTGACATGGCAAGAGATACAGACAGCTAAGCAGCCCTGGTCAGGATGTGGTCTCTGGACCCAACACTGTTTCCACTTCAGTCTGCCCTGCAAGGTGGCCTCTTAACCGGAGACAAGTTCCTCTTCTGGCTGGCTTAAGGCTACTGCCCTTTTCTCCTCCTGAGATTCCTGGGGACATTCTAGTTTATTGGGGTACACTATTTAAACAGTTTAACAGCAGAGGGAGGGTCACACTTTAGAATATCTTTCCCGGCAAGATGGTTGCATTTCTTAAAATGTTTTGCCCTGCAGCTTTCCTTCTGATGTAGCAATAGTTAATTATCAGGGTTTGCTTAGCAGTCCGGGAAGCTCTTACCAGCAGTTAGTTTGCTGGTAAGTATAGTTCCCACAATACTGCACCATAGGTGGCACCACTGTGGACTGCCGCTTTAGACAGGCAGGCCAACTGACACAGTGTCCCTCCCACGCTCCCAAGCCAGCTGCAGGTTCAAGCTAAGTCATACGTGACTCAGACATTTCCTGCTCCCACGCACTCTGGGCTCATATTCCCCAGTAAAAATTCCCTGGGATTAGACTTCTGAGCCAAAGCTTGTCTTTTCAGGCCTCGGGTCCACTTTAGAAGCACTTGTGCCATGAGATGAGGAAAGTGACTAGCTGTTCTGAACAGATGAGTCACTCCTTCAAGATTGAGGAAGCAAAGATACTTATCTTGGGACTTTCAGGAGTGGCTGGTTTCATGACTGCACAAACAAGGTGAGGGAGAGAGAGAGAGAGAGAGAGAGAGAGAGAGAGAGAGAGGGAGGGAGGGAGGGAGGGAGGGAGGGAGGGAGGGAGAGAGGAGAGAGAGAGAGAGAGAGAGAGAGAGAGAGAGAGAGAGAGAGAGAGAGAGGGGGAAGACTCAAGCTTCTCAGTGTTCCCTTTGCCATCATCCTACCTATTATATTTTCCAATTTATTACATTTCTTCTAACTTAATAACTTCTGTTAAAGATGGGTATGATGATCAACCAATCAGATTGAGCTGATTGCCACTCAACATACACATGAATCAAGCATCACACTGGGGCTGGGGAGCTGGCTTAGTCAGCCAAGTGCTGGCTGTGCAAGCATGAAGGCTGAGTATGGATTCCCAGGTAGCAAGCCTGCCATGCTGGGGCAGTGCAAGAAAGAGTTCTGGGGCTCCTTGGTCAGCTAATCTAGCTAATTCAGGAGCTCCAGGGCCAGTGTCAAAAAGCAATTGAGAAAAACAGTTGACATTGGACTTTGGCCTTTATGCACTCCTCATACAATGGGACATCACAGCATGCCTCTGAAATATAAAAAATATTCGTTGCTGACCTTCACTGACAGCTTCTGCATGGAGCTGGTCTGTGTGCTTTAGTACCTGCGTTTTCTCCCGTGGGCATCAGCATGGGGCTGGATTCTCCCATGCTTTCCTGCTTGCTCATTCTTGTTTCCCCTTCTCCACGAATTTTCGAGAAAGAGTTGTAAGAGGTGTCCTCGCCTCCTCAGAAGGAAGTGGCTGCTCCCTTTTCCAAGCAGTGGGAACACCTAGGTGAGTCAATCCTGTACCTCAGCAATTTTTTTGGGGGGGGGCACAGTTAGGTTCACTAAGTACTTGTGTCATAAGTGAAAGCTAATTATTGGTTTTTGAAAAGGGGATAATCCTAAGGGACCAGCGTCCTCCAGTCTCCTTCACACCCTCTGCTCCTCTTTACCCTCCACAGCAAGGGGAGCGTCTGTTCCCACTTCTAACAGAGTTGGATTTTACTCAGTTTTGCACCTTATATAAATGGTGTTGTACTTTATGTACGCCTGTCTTTTACATGCTGACCATTGAACCCAAGGCTGTATGCCTTTAGGCTTGCATGCTGACCATTGAACCCAAGGCTGTATGCCTTTAGGCTTGCACTCTGCAGTGGAGCTATATCCTAGTGCGTGCTGTGCAAGGCTTTCTTTTTGTAGATTCTTTTGATAATAAGTAAGCTTCAAATGTGGTCTATGACATGGTCTTTAATGTAACAAACAGAGGTATTAAGTAAAGAAAAGCAAAACACCAGGAGCCAATGAGCATGATTTTGTTGCCCACATAGAGCTATTGTTAAGATTCTTCATTATTTCCTTCCAATCCTAAAATAAAATATATTTTACGTGTATGAATGTTTGTTTACCTGCAAGTTTGTGCATCAGGTATGCGTGTGGTGCCTGTGGAAGCCAGGAGATGGGGCCAGATCCACTGGAAATGGGGTTAAAGGAGGCTGTAAGCCACCATGGGGTGCTAGGAATTAAACCTCAGTCCGCCGAGGAGCAGCCAGTGCTCTTAACTGCAGACCCGCGCTCCCGGCCCCTCCAGTCATTTATGTGAACTGTTTCAGACTATTCCGTGCCAAGATAGGGCAAGTACTTAGCTTTGAATCTGGATTTAGTGTTGCATTTTAGCAATTTCTTTCTCATAAATGGCTTTGAGAAAATATATTTGAAAATGTTATAAATTGTGATTTAAGTGATGCATGCGCTTGTTTCTTACTCTGATGCAGAGGGTTTTAACTGTTTCTATTTTTGCTAAACAAACAAACACACAAACAAAAAATGCTGTTCTTGATACTTTGTATTTTCCTTTCCCCTGATTATTTACTGGGTGCAAATCTGGGAATACAATGACTTGTCAAATATATAAAGATTATAGTCAAGCCAGGTAAATAGTTCCAAGAATGTTTTTAGGAATACTGTAATGGCTGTACTCCCAAGAGTGATGCATGCAAGTGCCTCTGGGTACCTTTACAGTACTAGGGGTTCCTATATTACTAACTAAGCTTGGGGTTGGATGGGGACCACTTAATTTCCAAGTGAGACTGAATATTCTCATATCTGTTTGCCTTTTGTGTTCTGTTTCTGTTCTTCTTGTAAAGGCCAGTTGATTTTCCTGGTCACATTGTGTGATCATCAACCATGATGTGTACATCTGCATTATTTATTACTGTCCCTCCTCAGAGTCTGCATTTCCATGCAGAAATTGAAAGGGAAGTTTGGCCTATGGCACAAATAAGTAACTCCCAGGGGATGGAGGTGGCTTGATTCATTCATGACAGACGGTAGCTGACATTGAAAGACAGGCTGATAATGATAAGTGGTTCTAAATAAATCAGATTTTTCAACTGTCCCAGCATGTCACAGAATTTTATTGATGTTTCCCATTTTCTTTAAAAATTTCATATTCAGTGAAACGTTTCCTAGATAAGGACCCACACTCCCTCGTCTTGACAGCTTCCAACGCTAGTCTTCCTTGTTGATAATGTGGAGTGCCGAGCTGCTGACATCTTACTTTTTCACTCTTTTTAAAATTGGGTCAATTGTTCTTGGTTGCAGCTTTTTTCTTTTTAAGATTGTTATTAACTGAAGCATCCTCCATACCTCAAGTCCCAGGACTGAACCCAGAGAGCCTGTGTTCTCACTTTAACAACATAGCAGACGTTTGGCACAAAGCCCACTGGTAATTTAGAAACAATTCTCTTTAATATTTAAATTCTTGCTGCTTGAACTCAGTAATGTTCCTTACACGGATCTGTATCAAGAGACTTGAACGTGTGTTTGAGCTGCTGGCTTTGAACTTCTAGATTACTCTATTTTGATATGTAAAAGTCTGCTTTTCCTGTGTCTTCTGTGTTTCCAGTCAAGTAGTTACTCCATACTTGAGTATAAAAACCAAATCCAAAACTACAAGTTGATAGACTTCAAGGCAAATATTTAATTAGTAAATTCGGAAATTCGTATATGGGGTGATCGTATTCTAGTTCCAGAACTTATGGATTTAAGAATCTTAAGAATTGTCCAACCAGAATCCCCAGTTGGATTTCCCTTTCTCCCGTCTTTTCTTTCTCACTCTCCTTTCCCCTCCTTCCTGCTTTTCTTCCTTCCCCCTGCTCTTCCATTTCTTCTTATTAGTGATTTTTTAATAATTCTTACTTATAGTTATAGATGTTAAAGATAGGTCAGTAAATCTAGTGTTGTGTCCACGGAATTTTACTTCTAAGATTAGACTCATTAGAATACTTAGAATCAGCAAAGCCCACTGCTTGTAAGTGTGTGTTTAAGACTTTGGGCGATCGATTCCATCACGGAGTCCATTGTTGCTGTGTTTGCCATCACTTTGAAGAGCTCCTTTGCTTTCCTTTATAGCCACAGGCTGCACCCTCCACCAGACCTGGCCAACCCTTGTGTGTGTTCTGTCTATACAGGTCAATCTTTCCCAAACGCTAGGCAAAGGGAGCCACTGGGTTTTGTGGCCTTAGACCTGGCTGCGCTCACTTAGAATGTTGCTTTGAGATTCTGCATGTTGCCCTGTAGACTTGGACTTAGTTTAGTTAGTTCATTTGTTTTTTAATTTAAGAGAAGAATTATAGTTATCTCTTCATCATTTTATGGCCATTTGGATTGTCTCCAATTTTGGAGATTGTGAACAATGCTATTATAAACATTTATTTGTAGCGGGTTTGTGTATAGGGGAGGGTGGGGAGGTCTGTTTGAGTTCCCTTGAAGCAGCTCTTGAGTGTGAGATCACTGGGCCTGTATGAAATAGTTGTTTATAAGAGACTGCACCGTGACTTTCCAAACCCACAACAGCAAACGAGATCCCTGGTTTTTGTGTAACCCTGCTGGTATCTGGTCAGTTTTAAGAATGGACTTAGCTTGTATTTTCTTGGAAAGCATCAGTTCTCTGCTTTACTTGCTTAATGCTATTGTTTCTTCGCTATCTTATATTCCTTTCAAATTAACAGAGACTGGCCATCAAGTTATGATGATTAGAGAAGACCTCTTGGATCATTCTCACCTGTGCTGGAGAGCTCTTCTCTCTGGAGTTAAAGAAGATGATGCTGGCAAACATATAGGGATGCATGTTTCTTGTGGCTGTGATAGCATACCTGACAGGAAGTCCTTGATGGAAGAATGATTTATTTTTGCTTTGTGGGTCAAGAAATAGAATGCACAACTACACGGAATGCATGGGAGGGTCAACATTCCACAGCTGAGCATAAGACACCGATGACATTGCTGCTGAGATCAGGGAGCAGAAAGACGGCCCCATGTGGGGCTCATTATATGTGACCCACCCTGACCCAGTCTGCTGGCTAGAGTCTAGGTCCAAAATGTTCTACAACCTTGCCAAACAGCTTTACCAGCTGGAGACCAATTGTTTAAACACATTGTCTTGTGCAAGGGACTTTTCTCTTAAAAAAAAAAAATAGTGAGGAAATGGGTGAGAGAAAATTCTTATCCTGCTGGGAGAAAAGCCAGAGAATCTGGAACCTCATAAGAAGAGCTTTGTTCCAGCGTGACTAATGTGGACAGGTTGTTGGTAGGAACAAACAAGGGGAGTTTAGGAATTACTCAAAAATCCAGTCCTGGGGCAACAGGGGCCTGAACTGGGTGGCAGTATTAGTAAGGCTGGATATGGTAAACATTTAAAAAAGCAAAGGGTTCCTTAAGTTAATATCTGAATATTGATGTGAAGTTTCCTAAAGTCTTGACACACTTAAATCTCACAATTTTATTAGAAGGAGCCAAGTAGTACAATAAGGCATTTTTATTTTATTTATTTATTTTTAATACATCATGCATTGTGTGCATACAGTGCCAAGGGAGGCCAGAAGAGGGCGCTGAACCCCTGCAAAGGGAATTAGAAATGGTTGTGAGGAACCCTCTGGATGCTGTGACTTAAACTCTAGTCCTCTGTAGGAGCAGCCGCTGATCTTAGCCACCGAGCTACATCTCCAGTGATGCAGTAAGGCATTTTAAAAATCCTCACCTTGTTCATTCTATGGGCAGGCTATTCTCCAGTTATATCTGAGGGAATTCCTCCGCAGTATTGACATTTGCCACACACGCCCTCTTAGCACAAATGGAGCTGCTCTCTTCTCAACCCCAGGCTATCACTTCCTGTGATTTTCCTTCTGCTCTGGATCCTCGCCCAGCTCATCTCGGCATTTCTCCAGCTCGAAGCATCTGCGTCTCTAGCTCGAACCTTGCTGCCCATCTTCAGTCTTGCGTATCTGCTTACTCAACTTTGATAGCTCCACAAACAGGCTCCTGGTCTCTGCAACCCCAAGCCCACGTTTCTGTGGTCTTCCTCTATTCCAAGCACTCAGGTCCCAAACTGAAAGTCTTCCTAGACTTTTCTCTTTGTCTCATATACTAGTTCCCATCCATCGTCACATGTTTGAGACAGTCTTATGATGAAGATGAGACTGGCCTCAAATTCACAAAGAACCACCTGCCCCTCGCTTCCAAGTGCTGAGAGTATAGGTATGATGTGCTATGATTCCCACCCACCATACGTTTTCCTATTTATCTTCGAAAACCTAGACTATAGCCTTTTTTTTTTTTTTTCCTGTCCATGGGTCAGCACCATCTCATCCTCTCTGATCCAATCTAACAACAAATTAATTAAGCAACTAGATGCCATTGCACTGTTAAAAACACCTCCGTGGCTTCTCATGGCATCCGGCATTAGAGTTCTTAGAATTGGCCAATGGCTGAAAGTCTACAACAATCAACTCCTTGCGATTGCTCTGTCCCAGAACTAGTTACATATGGTAGTGACCCCTTCCAAGGTCCCCAGTGGGTACTTGAAACCCCAAAATAGTATTTCCCTTATACATGTGTACACAACTGCACATTTTCACATAACAGAGATAGTTTATCTCTTTCAATCGAATCTCCTCATTGCCAGCATCACTAGTATTATATTTAGGGACTATTATTAAAGAAAATAAGAGCAGAAGAGCTGCATGTAATACAACCGTTGATCTGGCAACTGAGCTGGTTATTAAGGGGATAATGGGTGGGTAGCATATGAAGTGTGGATACACCGCACCATTCATAATTCACATCTCAGTTGGAATCCATTAGGAGATTTTATCATGCTATTTAGATGGTTCTTAATGGAAAGCACACCTTGTATCTTTCTGAAAATTTCCATTTAATACTTCTTGGGTAGTGTTTGGACATGGGCAAGTGAATCTGAGGAAAGCAAAGCCACAGATGGGGAAAACTTCTGTGATTTGCATTGCCCACTGCAAAATGAAAAGGCAAACCCCTCACTATAATTATTAAGTATTTGAAAGTGCTGACGGTTGAGCATTAAAGGAAGTGCAGGGCTCTCTTGAGGACAGGGACTCTATGACTGTGTCAGTGTAGCTGGCTCTGCTTGGCTCTGCTCTCCACATGCCCTTTCTCTAACTTTGTTAAGTTATAAGGCTTTCTTTGGGTTTCTTAAATAAGCCGAGCATGTTCCATCCTCATGCTTTGCTTCCCCTGCCTGACTTTCTCTTCCTTACATATCTGCACAACCCAGTTCCTCAGGTCTGTGCTCAAAAGTCCTTGGGCTGGCATAGGGTCACCAGGAAGGAGCTCTTTGAGAGATAATACGATGAGATTCAGTCCCAAATTTAGAACAAGCTTAGATTTTAGGGATCTAATAAAGGTAATTACATACACAATCTCTAAGATAATAGAAATTAAATTCTTCCTTAATTGCTCTTGATTAGAATTGTGTATGTGACATTTAAAACAGAAAGCACCATAAGATGGCAAGGGTGTGCACAGGAGTGGGGGAGATGTATGGGACCGCGATGGTTTGTAATTCTTAAAGAATAGGGTGACCTGATTCTCAGATACTCACTGCAGAAATGATTTGGGACACAGTAATGAAACAGAGAAGGAGAAGAGCACACACCTATGGTTCGCCACAAAGGAATGCTCATGTTTATGGGGACAGAGGGTTTGTGAATAAATTAATGAGTG
The DNA here is from genome assembly GCA_030556225.1 of Cricetiscus sungorus. Taxonomy (NCBI): domain Eukaryota; kingdom Metazoa; phylum Chordata; class Mammalia; order Rodentia; family Cricetidae; genus Cricetiscus; species Cricetiscus sungorus. The sequence goes on from JANBXA010000731.1 coordinate 26,311,903, forward strand.
AAACAATCGATTCTGGTCAAGGTGTGTGGTTTTGAGTCTGCTTTGCTGACACATTAGCTCTGCCACTGATTCTCTGTGGCAGTGGTTCTTCGCCTGAGGGTTGAGACACCTTTGGGGGTTGGACAATCCTTTCACAGGAGTCACCTATCAGATATTCTGCATGTCAGATATTTACATTATGATTTATAACAGTAGCAGAACAGTGTAAAGTGGCAGCAAAAGTAATTTTATGGTTGCAGGGGGTTCACCACAGCATGAGGAACTGCATTAAAGGATTGAAGCATTAGGAAGGTTGAGAACCACTGTCCTCAGACTTGTTTGCCTCTGCTGTAAGTGTAAGAACAACAGTAACAACTTCTTGCTGGGACTTTTGTGACCAATAGACAATAGCCTAGGCAAAGCAACAGGGTGTATTGAACATAGTAAGTTCTAAATGGTTGTTATTTAGTATTTTAAGACTTACTTATTTTTATTCTCTGTATTTGGTATGCTTTTATGCATGCACATGTACCCCCCGGGTGCCTGGTGTTTGAGGAGGGCAGTGGTTCCCCCGGAGCAGGGGTACTGATGGTTATGAGGCATCATGTGCTGCTAGAAATGGAACCCAGGTCTTCTGCAAGAGCAGCAAGTGCTCTTAACCCCTGAGCCATCTCTTTATTTATCCCCAAGATTTTGTTCAGCATGTGTATAGCTTAGGGAGATAATCCTTATCAGAGGACTCATAAAGGCTACATGAAAAAAAAAAAAACACAACCCTGCCCTCTTAGGTGGAAAAAGTAAGAGTCAGGGGGAATGGAGAACACCAAGAGAACGCGGGAGTAGGGCACACGTGAGCTCACAGACACCGAGGCAGCAAGCTCAGGGCCCGCATGGGTTTGCACCACATGGGGCTCTGGGAATGAAAGGAGGAATAGACATGTGCCCCATCCCTAACCCAGAAATTATCTCCAGTTGACATGTCCACTTGCAAGTGAAAATTTAGTTTCCTCCAAGGCAATCTTACTGGGGAAACAAAGCTTTTTTAAGGGCAGGCTGTATGCCCAGCCATAGGTGGCTGACAAGAAACAAACTCAACAGCGTATTTGTGAGTTCTTTGCCTCACAGTGTCATGTCAGGGCTTTTCCTTAAAGAAAAATATACATTATTATTGTAAATTTTATTTTATTTGTATTTTTCCTCTTTATTTACCCTGCAGGTCTTTTAAATATATATTATGACTGCTAGTTGAGTGTTTCTATTGCATTTTTGAGTGTGGGTCTCTGTATCTGTTTCTTGTGCTTTCTCTTGGGGCTCTTTTCCTTCTGTTTGTTTTGTTCTATTCTGATATCTTAGTTTCTATTTTATCTTATCGCATTACATTTGCTATTTTCCCTTAGAAGGCTGTTTGCTTTCTAATGAGAGGCAGAAAAGGGGGTGGATCTAGATGGGAATGGGAGGTGAGAATGAACTGGGAGTCGTAGAGAAAGGGAAACCACAATTAGGATATATTATGTGAGAAAAATACTTTTAATACAAGAAATTTTTTTAATGTCCTCTTTATTCATAGTCCCAAGTTAGGATACATCCCTAATTGCTTGTTGGAAGAATGTGACTGTTGAAGTTGTATGTCCTTGTGGTTTGGCTCAGGGGAAGTTACACAATGCAGTTTTTTATGCTGATCACTAAAGAAAGTTCTGTTGTAACAAAGACATGAAAATTTCTGAATATCCTAAAACATCATTGAAGAACTGGACTTGCGGCTGTCGAGAGACCGCATGCTTCTTTGTGTGCACGTCCTTTGTGTGTGTAAAGGAATAGAGGAACTGTGGATTGGCAGCTGTCCAGCCTCTAGGGAGCAGACAGGGAAGAGAGTGTCTTCTTCCCTTGATTTTAATCTACGCAGAGGCCATGACTTTGTCTAAAACAGGAAGATGGCTATTCTTCATTATTTGGCATGGGGCATATTTATGGAGGCACCTATTGTAAAACATCATATTTATTAAGAGAAAAAGTCTACAAATGCCCCACTCCAACTCCCTCAGCTTTATCATCCTAGAAGTTAAAGGGTTAAGACTGTGTTATCCCAACTATTCATGTCCCCACAAAGAGGTCCTTGCATGCTATCCTTAGGATGCTGGGTTCTATTCATGGTTTTTTTTTTTTTCTCAAAAGAGAAAGAATGTTCTTTAACCCAGCTTTCCTCTTGGGACTCTGTGGTTTGTCAGAAATGGCTGAGAAGCATGTGGGTCACAAACTATGGCCACTGACAAAGCTCTAAATGGAGATGACTGTGTGGGGCTGTGCATTCATCAGGCATCTAGCATATGCTAGCCAACTATTTGAAGGCACAGAATGCCAAATTATTATGGCTTCCCAGAGGTTCTTTTTGGTCCTGAGTTCTGACTGGTTATGACAATTAGTGCCACTCTATGTTTGCTAGATTTACAAGCATAGCGTTAAGAACATTTTTGTATTGAAATGAGAACCTGTTAGAATCAATTATGCCTTAGCTTGTGATCCTAACTGGGCATTACCATTATTAGAACTGAGCTTCAGATGACAGCTCTGTCATTTTCCCACTGTGTGTGTCAAAGGGACTTGTAAAGCCCTAAGCATGGGCAACTGTTGTTGGTTATTAGGATTGCCTCATAGGTTCTTGTTTTGACAATCTGCTGATGAGGCTCAGAAAGACCCAGACAGGACAAGAAAGTACACACAGTATGCAGCTGCATTGCTGGTTTGGGAGCACAAAGAGAGACTGAAAGTGACACATCCTATGGTGTGACCTCCACAGTCCCAGTGGAGGATAATATGAGCGGAGACAGAAGGGCTTTCGAACCTCTGTAGCAGCCCACTCACGACCCTAGAAATGGAGCTGTCAAGACAAACAGCCCATTTAAAACACCATCATCTTTGTGTGTTGCCTCCACACAACTAGAATAGGCTTCCTGGAGACCTTGTGGTAACAAATCCAGTTGCACAGTAACACCATCATAATGGTGGTTATGATGCCCTCCATTATGGTCAGGGGTCTATATGTTTAAACCTACTTAACTCCTTTCTTTTCTGTTAATTTGATCTGAAGTTTCTCTGGCTTGGAAGGAATAACACTGGCAAAGGAAATGAATGGGAGTCCTGGCAGCCAGAGAGAAAAGGGAGGGGATTAAACTTAGCAACATTTAAAGGTCATTATGTGGCCATTGGCCACACACACACACACACACACACACACACACACACACACACACACACACACACACACCATGAACAACTCAAGAAAGAAAGGCATTGTGTGTAACCTCTATGTCTTGTCTCCATCTAATGGAGAGAACTTTGGAGAGGAGGAGAAAAGACATTTCTTTTTTCCTGTAGGGCAGAGAACCTAAGCAAAGGACTTACATTCCTGAGACAAGATAGAAAGGCAAAGTCCAAAGACTGATGCTCCTAAAAGGAATCTTAGCCGAAAGTAACGGGCAGGAGTTTGAATCACCAGAATGTGCTGACTTGAGTCAAAAGACCTAACAGCCACCTGTTCTGTCCTCAGAGGAACCTCTTAATGTTAACCAATGTTGGATGACAAATTTGTCACTTATAAGTCAGCATCCCATTTTATTGATCTTCAGTCATGTTAATAAAAGAATTTCTAAAAACAAATTCAGAAGGGAGCTTGAGAACTGTTTTGCAAGAGTTTGAGCGAAAACAGTTGCTGTCTCATTAGCTGTCAGGAGTAAGAGGGACACAGGGTTCCCCCTGGGAAGGCAAGTTAGTTGAGATCTCCTGGGTAAATGGGGGGGGTGAGGTGAGGCAGTAAAGGGGAGGAGGGATGACAGCATGAGAGAATGGGATGTTGTGGAGGAGGAACAGAGTAGAAGAGAATGAAAGAGCTATTTTGATAGAGAGAGAGGTTAAGGAGAAACCGGATGCTAGGAAAATTCCCAAGAATCCTCAGGGATGACCTCAGCTAAGACTCCTAGCAATAGTGGAGAGGATGCCTGAACTGGCTACCCCTATAATCAGATTTGTGAATACTCCAACTATCATCATAAAGCCTTTATCCAGTAATTGATGGAACCAGATGCAGAGATACACAACCAAGAACACCAGGCCGAGCACTGGGAATTCAGTCAAAGATAGAGAGCAGGGAATGTTTGAGCAAGGGGAGGGGGTCAAGATCATGACGAAGAAATCTATAGACACAGTTGAACCCATGGAAACACATGACTGATAGCTGTGGAGCCTCCATTGGATCAAACTAGGCCCTCTGTGTGTGGGGAGCCAGTTGTGAAGCTTGGCTATCTGAGGGGCCCCTGGCAGTAGAACTAGGATCTATCCATGATGCATGAGCTAGCTTGTTGGAGCCCATTCCCTATGGTGAGATGCCATGCTCAGCCTTAACGCAGTGAGGAGGGGCTTGGTCTTACCCCAACATGAAGTGGCAGACTGTGTTCCTCCTCATGGGAGCCCTTACCTTGGGAGGAGTGGATGGGAGGTGGGTTGGGAAGCAAGAAGGGGGCGGAAGGGAGAACTGTGGTTGGAATGGAAATTAAAATTAATGAATTAATTTAAAAAGTCCCAAGTAATCAACTGCCGAATAAAAGGTAAGTAAACTATGGTACATTTTCACCATGAGTGGCATTTCACATGGGAAATGAACTAAAACATAAGTATATTTTAGGGATAAACATTGTGTGAATGTGTCAAAGCCAAGAAGACAACACAAGATTTCTCCATTGAGTTAGCAATAGGAACAGTTAAATAGTATAGCGGATTTACCTTTGTATAGTTGTACTTCACACACACCAATGTGAACCAACAAAGACAAGGAGGCCATTAACAGGAAATTCAGGAAACCTATTCCCTCTGAGGGAAAATAAAACTAGAACCACAAGAAGAAGCAATCAAGTAGACAGAAAATGTATTGCTCTATGAATTGATGGGCTTGTGGAGGTTAATTGCATTATGTAAAACTTTTACATACAAATTATAGAAAGTCGAAGAACAGTTGATCTGGAATGTTGAGAATGTTATGACTAATCCAAATTAAGTGTGTCTGCAAATGTTCCTTACAGGAATGTTCCTTACAATAGGGAGACATCCCTTCCCCAGAGAGGGAGCTCTTGCAGTCCTGAGTAGAAATGCTCATTAAGCCTCTGTGAGAAGTAGAAGGATGAAGGATGTGTGCAGAACCAGGAGATGAAAGTGCTCAGTTCCCTGGGGCGGCGGTGGCTGGGGGCGGGGGCAGATCTTGAAAAGCACGAAGAAAAAATGTATTCAGTGACATTTGTTAAAGTTATTCTGAGCCACTAAGATGGGTTATAGGGATCACTGAAGGGGTCTTGCCATGAAGGTAAGAGGCTGAATATATCCCTGAGTCCAGCATGGGCAAGTGGGGATTTATTTCCATGAAGCAAGATGTAGTTGAATGGGTGAAAATCACTAAGTGGAAGCATTGAGGATAAAGACAAATTCTGTCTAACTTTCACCAAAAAGATTTTTTTTTCCCTGAAGACAGGCCTGAGTGACCAGATGTCTCAGGACTTGGCAGGGGTGAGGAGGTGGGGTGAGAGACACTCATATTAACTGGGTATGGAAGGTTGGGGTTCCTGCTAATTTGATTGCTAAATTGCTAAAACAGGATTGCATATCTAAACGAAGGAATGGGCCTAGGGACATGACTAAATATGGCCAAGCAAGGTGTTTTTATTACAAACAAATCGATAGGGGAAAGAAAAAAATTGAGTAAAATGAACAAAAATAGTGGCCCCATTTAATAAGAGATATTCATTATATGGCAAAAGCTGTGTGAACTTCAAGACACGGTAACTTGAACTGTCTAGTAAAAATACTTTTGACAAAAATTTTGGTCAATGGGAAATATGAGATACAGAAAATGTCCCTTGCCCAATGATAATCATAACACATTCAAAGGTTCAAACTTATCGAATAAAAATCAAACGAATCCAATTTACTATGAAGTTAGCATATCAGTCTGAATTCTAGCTGCCTCTTTGAGTTTCAGTCTCCTGTGAACTCATGCTGCTGTCAGGTTGTCCCCTCAAAACTCATGTGGAAATTCAGGTGCAACTTGGCTAGTATCTGGAGGAGGAATCTAAAAGATTGATTCATATAAAGTCCCTCACAGAAGGGGAAAGGAACAAGATCTCCTGAACATATTGGGGGAGGGCAGTGAGTGGAGAGGGAGCTAGGAGAAAGAGAAGGGAAGGAGAGGAAAGGACGTGGGACTAGAAAGACTGAGTAAGGGGAGGAAAAGAGAGAGAGAGAGAGAGACAGAGACAGAGACAGAGACAGAGACAGAGAGACAGAGAGAGAGAGAGAGAGAGAGAGAGAGAGAGAGAGAGAGAGAGAGAGAGAGAGAGAGAGAGACCATAAAGAGGGAGCCATTATTGGTTTGAAGAGAAAACTGACTCTAGAGAAATGTCCAGAGACCTACAAGGATGCAAGGATGACCACAACTAACAATTTGAGCAACAGTGGAAAGGCTACCATAAATGCCCTTCCTTGATAATGAGATGACTAACTTATCCACCATCATAGAGCCCTTATCTAGTAGCTGATGGAAACAGAAGCAGACACCCACAACTAAGCACTGAGTCGAACTTAAATCCAGATGCAGAGAGGGAGGACAAGACCAGGTTGCAGAAACCCATAGAGACAGCTGACCTGAACAAGGAGGAGCTAACAGGCCTCTCAGACTAATAGCTGGGAAACCAGCATTGGATCAACTCAGACCCCCTGAACATGGGTCTGAGTTAGAAAGCCTGGGCAGTCTAAGGGACCTCTGACAGTGGAACCAGGATGTATCCCTGGTGCACAAAAGGACTCTGAGAGCACATTCCCCATGGAGGGGAAGGAGGTAGAGGCAGGAGGGAGGGCCTAGTCCCTACTCCAAATGACTTGACAGATTTAGATGACCCCTCCTGGAAGGCATTACCCTCCCTGAGGAGTGGGGGTGGGTGGGATGGGAGGGTGGTTAGAGGGCATGGGAGGGAGGGAGAACTGGGATAGATATGTAAAATAATAATAATAATAATAAAACTAAAATCAACAACAACAACACAAAAGATTTATCATATCATTTGGAGCAGGATCCCAGGCCCTCCCCGTGAACACTCCCCATGGAAGGCCTCGCCCTCCCTGGGGAGCAGAAAGGGAATGGGATGGGGGTTGGTGGGAGGAGCAGGGGAGGGTGCAGGAAGTGGGATTGACATGTTAAAAAAAAAAAAAAAACTTGTTTCAAAGTTAAATAAATAGAGCCCATAACAACAATTTCAAAATAAAATAAAATACAATAAAAAGAAATATAAAGGAAGAGAAAGCTCCACCCCCAGTGGTAGATTTGTGCGGCTATTCTGAGAGTGGACTGGTTATTTCTGGAGTGGACTACTTGTAAGTTGTAATAAATTTTGTCCTTCTTGACAGACAAGTCATGTTCTTGGACTTCTCAACTTCCAGAAGAATGAGTCAAATGAAACAAACAAAATTCTTCGATCTTTCTGTTGTTTATAATTTACTTAGTCTGGGCTAGCCTGTTATAGCAGTAGAAAATGTATTAAAAGATCTGGGGAGGCATGTAACATGTCAGCTGCATGAACAAGAGGCTCTGAGTTTGATCTACAGAATCCATGTAAACAGCTGGGGGTGGTAGCTTATGCTTGCAGTCTCAGCAATGGGGGGCAGATCCAGAGTCCTTATGATTCACTGGTCCCAGCTTAGCAGAACCAGCAAACTTCAGACCCCAGTAAGAGACCCTTTCTCACAAAACAAGGTAGTACTGGAGCTTCAGTGCTTAGGAACAGTTACTGCTCTCAGAGGACTTGAGTTTGGTTCCTAAAACCCACACTGAGTGAGTGGGTCGCAGCGTCCTTTAATTCCAGCTCTAAGAGATCTATCTGGTGGCCTCTTGTGACCTCTAATGTCACTCATTCACTTACATGCACACATCCACACTTACACATAAAAGAAAACAATAAAAAGAAATCCTAAAAAAAGAAAACAAGGGTGGTAGCTATCTTGAGAAACAACATCTGGTACTAACATCTGGCTTCCATGTCCAAATATGCACACACACACACACATACACACATCAAAAAAAAAAAAAAAAGCAAAAATGGATTAAGAAACTATGAATGAAGCCTGTTCTGCTCACTTCACTAGTCTTTAGTTTTTATCTGTTTAATTTGCAAGTGATTCTCAGCACTGAGGCAAAGAGGGTGGAGTCAAGTGTTCATTCGCAACACGTGGGAAAAGAATATTAGACCGAGAGGGCATGTGGGAAGCCAGAATATGCCTCTCTCATGTGAAGGACGGTGGGTGAAGGCAAGAAGAGGCAGCACATTGCAGAAAGCTCTGTTTGTCTAACGTTAGGCCTAGATTCACTAAGACACAGAGTGGTCTGTGGGTGTCAGGGGAGCCTATGTCAACAAGCTGCTAACTAGCCTTTATATGCCATCGCTTGTCTCATCCACTGTGCTTCCCACAGAGACCCAGAGACCTTTCCCTTTGCCCTGTCACTTCTGCAAATGTTTCTTGTTCTTTGTCAAATGGGTTATGTCAACTGGAATTCAAAGCTGCCGCTTTGATTTATTCCCTGGGCATATTTCATATATGTTTGAAATATGCATGCAATAAATTTCTGTTCACATTCTCCTCACTCTATCCTTTGTGATAGGCCTGCATCCCAATGATAACTCTGTGAGAGTTACTAACTTTCCCATGCACATACCTGCATCGGTCCATTCAGTGGTAATGTACACAAGGTAAGGATGGTTGAGTTCAGAAGTACTTAGAGGGGGCTAGTCCTTCTTGCTGTCTGTGTAGGCTGCAAACTTGTTTCCCTGTGCTCTGTGGGGACCTGGGGATGGGACAAAGCCTCCACACACATCTAGTATGTTTAATGGGGAGGAGGAGCTGGCTTTGTCATTGCAGCCAGCTCTCATGTGAAGGCGTGTTGTGTTTATTGTGGTTTCAATTTATCTCTCAGAGCATTTCCCTGGTCATCTGTGTAGCTCCCTTTACCAAAGCTGTTTTCCTGAGCTGATAGCCCCTGGACCCAAGAGGTGACCTTGGCAGAGCTGGGGAAATAATGACGAGGAGGCCACCAGACGTTGCCTGCTTCACCATGGATGTCCCAGGGTTGTTCCAGATCTTCTGTCACATGCTCTGGATGCCTTTGGTAACGGCCCAGCCAATGCACACGAGGCAAGAAGAGTCACCCGAAGGAACCCTTCTGCAGTTGGTTCCCTCCTTTTACTGTGACATTTCTGGGCTCAGGGATGACCATGAGCATTTAGTCACCATCTTCTGAGAGACGAGAATCCCACCTGCCTCCTTATGTGCTTGGCACATGGTGGGTGCTCAGGCAATGTTTGTGAACTGATCTGGACTGACTCACTACCAAGCTCATAACGAAGTTTCATTATGATAAACAACTACGTTTGTAAAATTTAAGTATAAAAGCATAATGCACTAGAATAACTAAGTATAGTTAGTACACAATAAGAACTTAGTAAATGACCAGGAAATAAACAGAAATTGGGTACCCAGGAAGGATGGGCTGCCTAACCCTTCTGTAGAATTATTCCTTAGTACTGTGGAGGTAATGTTCTCATTCAAGGAAAGAAAAGGTTACTAGAGGCCAGTTGTGATTAAATCCTTTAATACATTTCATTGTTGCTTCAGATTTTTCATTTCAAAAATATTTTGTCTTAATTTGGACCAACCTTTGGTAAGTTTTTCAAAGTTGATTGCAAAAGTTTTGGTTGTGTAACAAAACTCTCTCATCCTGTTTTAAAAAGTCTACATGGCTCAACCAGGGATATGACTCATCCAGTGGGTAATGGTACATCCTACCTAGCCTGGTGACCTGAGTTCAATCCCCAACATTCACATGCTAGAGGCAGAAAGCTGACTCCTAGGAACTGTCCCATAAACTGCCCCTGACACATGATACATGCAAAATGTTCCTTTTAAAACCATTTCATTGCCCCTTGATATTTTAGGCAGAAAAAAGAGAACTACCTGTGGATAAAGTTTCATTATTCCCCTCCTTGTAAGGATGGGACACATTTCCTTCAATTTGGCAAGCAACATTTACTTCATGATTCACAAATAAACAAAATTTGGTACACGACCATCTTGCACTTTCAACTTGTGTGTGTAGTCTCAGTTAACAACAGGGAATATTTGTATTCTGTGAACTTACAAAAAAAAAACCTTGATTTTGAGCACAGTGCTCATAAATATGTACAAAAGTTTAACTAAAGTATCTGAGTTTTTAAAGTTAAAATAAAATCTTAGTTAAAATAAAATAATCACTTGTAGTAAGGTTTTGGGGTTTAGCCTTAAAACTACCAGGCACTAAACCAACTGGTGATAATTACTGGAACACTAAAATTGACATCACTGACTGCAACTTACTTTGGAATCATGGATGTGGACATAGGAAAAGTTCCTGTGGGATTTAGGTTTCTGTAACTCTGTAGAAGTTTATTGGGAAGGTGAGAGAAGCGTTCAGAGGTGGTGGCAGAGTCCAGGCATGCTTCTGTGGCATTTCCTTGGTGTTACCACCTGTAAGCAGCATGAATGAGAAATGTCCCCCATAGGCACATGTACCTGAACACTTGCCCTCAGTTGGGTACTATTTGGGGGAGGTTACAAAACATTAAGGGGGTGCAGCCTTCCTAGAGGAAGCATGTCAGCTTTGAGAGCTTGTGGCTTCTCCCCATCCCTGTTCACCGTGTGGATGGCAGATGTGATGAGCCGTGTTTTGATGGCTAAGGAAACCCACTTTGTAGTAGGCACCTGTTTTAGTGTTTGCCTAACTTCCTGAAAGGCAAGACAGCCTTGACTCCTCGCCTCTTCCCCAGAATGGTGTGACTGCTTTGGGACGATCAACTGCTTGCTCCGGACTCTGTAAATGGCTTCTTCACTGTGGGAACAGGGCATAAAGCAATTAGTTCCTCCACGTGGCTGTAAACTCCGCAGAAATGAAGACATTGTTATTTTTACTTAAAAGCCTTTCCTCAACTGTTTCAAAGCAGCATGTCTCTGATTTGACTTAGGGTTTTAACAACTGGCTGGAAGTTTTAATAAATTTGACTAATTATAATCTGAATTTTGTATGTGTTTTTCTTTCCAGGCAGACTTGAACTCAGTAACAATGCCATGCTCAGCGGTCTCTACCACAATGGGTGCTTTATGCCTTAGGAATAATAAACCAAAGTAAACTTGTTTCGAAACATTCTGAAAGTGATCTTTAAAGATTGGTTGTTATTATTATTATTATTACTATTACTATTATTATTATTATATGCTGTTAAAATACATCAGGCATACAGATCTGTAAAAACAGCCAACTTTTACCATTTTAAGAAGAATGCAATGACCTTCATTGAGAAAACTGTTGGGCCTGGGGAGACAGCTCAATGGTAAATTACCCAGGGAGGAAGGCTTGAGTTCAGATCTTGGCACCCATGTTAATCTGGGCACAGGGGTGCTTGTTTGTAAGCTCAGTGCTGGGGCTGGGGGAGGTGGTTGAAGGATGAGGCACAGAAAGGTGGACCTCCCATGTTACTGAGGAGCCAGTGTAGCGAAATCAGCCAGCTTCAGGGTTAATGAGACAATCTCATTAACAATCAAAAAGTTAGATAGAATGTGATAGAGGGAGACACCAGTGCACTCATATGCGCTTCTACACACTCACATGCACACACACACAGACACACTACACATACCATATACACACACAGGCACACTACACACCATACACACAGAGACACACTACTAATACCACATACCACACAAAGACACACTACACACACCACATACACACTGGCACACTACACAACACACACACGTGCACACACACACTACACACACACACACACACACACACACACACACACCACATACACATATACACCACACACAACACACACACACACACACACACACACACACACACACACACACACACACACACACACTGCGCACACACCACGCACAGAGACACTTCATGCACCACACCAAGAGAAGATAGCTGGTCTGTGACTGCCGCCTTTCCCACACTTTCCTTTGCTTCCCACTTGGTGCTTTGGGTTGGACAGCGAGGATACTCTCTTGTCTGCAGCTACTTTTGCTCTCTAGTTGCCTTTGGCCATTGATGATTTTCTACACAGCATGGCTTCTTTTTATTGTGACTGTCATCTGCTTCCTGTATTTACTTTCAAAGTATAGGCCTTTATAGCCTTTGTGCTAATTATTCCTTTGCTCTTTATTTTTCCAGAAAAAAGTCTTCTCCCCACAAATGGTTCTTGATTCTGTATGTATGTCAAAGTGTATGTTCTTTAGTCCTCTCCGACTTATGAGGTTCGAAGCTTCCATCCCTCCCTCCAGGTTCCATTTCCTCCTTTACTTCTAGTTTGGAAATTATACATTCAATTTATCTGTATTTACTCATTATTTTAGGAACTTTAATGTGCTTATTTCATTCATATTTCAACTTAAATCAAGTATTTACCTTCCTTTTAAGCAGAGGGCTCTTAGAATTCTTCATCCTGACTTTGTCTCTTTCCCAATTTAATGCTATTTTTAGTCAACATTTTAGTTCTGCCTTATTTTATACTTAGAGAAAATGGGCATTGTTGGCTTTTGTCATTTCATGTAAACAGTGAATGCTTAGGTTTAGGGTGTGTTTACAGTTTTTTTTTTTTTTGGCTCACCATTCCTCTTTTGGGGTTTGAGATATTCATCTGGGATGTCTTCCTTCTAGAAGAAATTAGTCTAGACAATTTTATGATGTGAATCTTGTTGGCTAGCTTGATTTGTTCGAGTTATGCCTAATAGATAAGTAGAGCACACTTTTGGGGTGCATCTTGAGGTGTTTTTGAGGATGGTTGACTAAAGGTAAAAACCAACCTGAGTATAGACAACACTGTCCAGGAAGTTTGGAATCTATATAGAGCAAATAAAAAATAAAAAAAAAAAATTTAAAAAAAAGGAAGAGGAGGGAGCCAGCTACCAGAATTGCCATGAGATGAGCACTCTCTTGATATCATGTTATCTTCCTCATCAGAGCCTGAGGAAGCAGATTCATTCCTTCTTTGCAATTGTGCAGGTATTTGTTGCAGTGATGAAAAGTTCAAGATAGTGTTTTAATGAAGATATGTTGCTAGTTGGGTCTGACTTTACTTCCAGTGCCCTTATTTTATGCTTGGTTTTTAAGTTTCTTTTTTGTACTTTCAGGAATCAAGGTCAGTCTTTTGGCTCCCACTCTTGTTTTAGAGAGAGCAGTTGTTACTCTTTGGAAGGGTTTTATTGTTGTTGTTGTTGTTAGGCTACCTTTGGATATTCTTTTTTCCCCAGGATGCTTTCGTCTGTTTGCTTCATATATCTATAGGTTTAAATTCTTTACCTTCGTATAAACAAAAGACATGTCCCCAGCAAGGTATGCTTGAGGGGCAGGGCTTTATTGCAGCCAGAAGGGTCCAGAGAAGGAAGAGAAAGTAGTAGACTGAACATGGCCAACAGATAGGCCTAGGCAGGAGAGAGAGAGAGAGAGAGAGAGAGAGAGAGAGAGAGAGAGAGAGAGAGAGAGAGAGGGAGGGAGGGAGGGAGGGAGGGAGGGAGGGAGGGAGGGAGGGAGGGGAGGGAGAGAGAGAGAGAGAGAGAGAGAGAGAGAGAGAGAGAGAGAGAGAGAGAGAGAGAGAGAGAGAGAGGAGGACCAAGAGAGAGGAGCAAAAATGGAGCATAGCAAAAACAGCAGGGTGGTAAGGACAGTGAGAAGCTGTGGAAGTTTAGGGTAAGAGGCCTCTGAAATGTGCAGCAGGTACCTGTGATGCTGAGGGAGCCTGAAGACCAGCATGTAATTTGGTGTGTTAATATTCACCACAGATAACCTTTGTCCCTTCCTTTGGTGCAGGGGAACCAGATTCCTAAATTCCCGAGGAATGCTTAGTTTTGTCTACCTGCCAGTATTTGGGGATGTGATATTTCCTTTGCCTCTGACAACCTTACCTAATATTCCTTGGTTTCACTGAACTTGACAGTATCTTCTGCCAATTTCAAACGTCTTCCGGCCAATTATCTTCTTAAATTTCTCAGTGACTGGAGGCTTCAGTGGTAGAACGCATACTTGGGCAGACATAAGACCCTTTGTCCAACCAGTCAACCAACCAACCAAACAAGTAAATACATCTGTCCCACTGAACTAGTGTGTTCTGAAAACCTAATTAGAAATACTTATCTTTTATAATTTTTGCTGTATGGCCTTTCTGTGTTGAATTAATCTTCCTTTAAAAAATGTTTTGTTTGTCTTTAGTTTTAGTTTATGCATGCCTGAATGTGTGTTTATGAACCATATGTATACAGAGCCATCAAAGGCCAGAAGAGAAAGTTGGAGACCCCAGACTGGGGGGGGTGAGCCACCATTTAGATTCTGGGAATTGAACCTGGAGAAAGAGTCAGTGCTCTTAACCACTGAGCCATATCTCCAGCTTCAATCATATATTTCTTGCAGTAGAAAGAAGAAAATTACTTAAAAAATCTAATCTCATCAACCAGTTAAGAACATGCACAGAGCTCTGTTAATATTATATTATTATGTATGTTGTGTTTATGAGTCTCAGGTGATGCAAGAATTATTTTTCTGGTATAGTTTTTCTAAAACCACACTAAATTCATAGTGAAATGGCCATCGTGGTGGTGGGTTCACTTCCTACATTTTGTTCCTTAAATCTTTGCAATAGTGACTCTTAGAATGAAAGTCAAAACGAACAAAACCCATTAGGTGGTAGATATCAGTTCCTCATGGATAGTAACCTTGCACGTTCTCAGGTCAATCATTAATATAACTGTCTATGTCTGAGATAGTAACAATAAGTGATGACAATGCTCCATGTTTGCAAAAGCCAAATTATTATTCTCCTTAGAAGGGCTCTGATAAGATTTAGTTTTTTAAAAAAATTGTTCTATGTTATTTTACAATTTTCTTTAAAAGTGAAGTTATAGAACTTAACACAGCGGTGAAGCCGTGGACTTCGCTATGATAGCTTCTGTGAGTTGGGTATAACTCTGGGTGGATATTGCTGCTGTGGGTCACATGGTTAAGTGGCTTGGTAAAGGCCAAGATAGTAAGTGCCACAACTTGAACACCACCTGTATTATGACGTCCTACTTTGTTATCATATGTGGAGACATGTTTTAAAGTCTTCAGTGTTATATGAACTCCCACAGATATCCTATGGATTGACCTTCTAATTTTGTAAAGGAAAAAAACTATGAGGTAGAGAAGGTTAAATATACAGTAAAAACTACACAGTCATTTAGAGTGTAGCTCTTTTGGTCCTCAACTATTGATTGTTTCTTTGTGTAACCTATAATTTAAAATTTGTGGACTATGAGTAGAGACATTAATTATTTATTTTCCTTTTAATTGAAAATAGATTCTTTTCTCATATAATATATCATGATTACAGTTTCTCATCTTTACTGCTCCAAGTACCCATCCACCTTCCTTCCCTTACCCTTTCTTCCTCTTCCCTCCCTTCCTCTTCCCTCCTCCCCTCCCTTCCCCCTCTCCTCCTCTCCCCTGTCCTCCCCTTCCCTCCCCTCCCCTTCCCTCCCCTCCTCTCCACCCCTCCCCCTCCCCTTTCTTCTCATCCCCTCCCCTCCCCTTCCCTCCAGATCCACCCCCTTTCTCTCTCTCATTAGAAAGGCAGGCTTCTAATTGATAACCAAATGTGACAAAATAAAATATAATAGGTTAAAAACAAAATCATCTCACCAAGGCTGGACAAGGAAACCCCACAGGAGGAAAGGAGCCAAAGAGAAGGCACAAGAATCAGAGACCACTTGTTCTTACATCCAGACATCCCATAAAAATACTAAGCTGAAAGCTGTAACGTATACCCAGACCCTGGTGCAGGCCTGTATAGGCCCTGTGCTTGCTGCTTCAGTCTCTGGGCTCATACGAGCTTTGCTCAGCTGAGACAGAGGGCCTTGTCCTGCTGGTGTGCTCCATCCCTCTGGCTCTTTCCACCCCTGATGGGAGGGATTTGATAGAGACATCCCATTCACAGCTGGTGTTCTAAGGACTCTTTGTCTCTGCA
This sequence comes from Cricetiscus sungorus, assembly GCA_030556225.1. Classification (NCBI taxonomy): domain Eukaryota; kingdom Metazoa; phylum Chordata; class Mammalia; order Rodentia; family Cricetidae; genus Cricetiscus; species Cricetiscus sungorus. Next base: position 26,328,009 of record JANBXA010000731.1, read on the forward strand.
TAATGTCTGGCTGTGGGTCTCTGCATCTGTCCCCATCTGCTGCAGGAGGACGCTTTTCTGATGATGGCTGAGCAAGGCATTTGGCTTTGAGTGTAGCAGAATATTAACAGTCATTTTATTGATACTTCTTTTTCTTTGATACCAGTAGTGTTTGGTTTTACCCTACTTCTCTGGGCTATCTAGTCTCTGATTCTGGGTCACCTAAGTAATGTTGGGCATGGCTTCTGTCTTGTGGAGTGGGCCTTAAGCCAAATCAGATATTGGTTGGCTTCTCTCACAAGTTCTGTGCTATCATGGTCCTAGACAGATTATGGATCAAAGGTTTTGTGGCTGGGTTGTCATTTATGTTTCTCTTTTGGTACCTCCAGAGAACCTTCCTATACCAAAGACACAAGAACATAGGGGTGAAGCCTCCATGTGGGCACCAGCTTGACTTCTCCATTTTAATGATTTGTGTGAGTGTTGTCCTCAGAAACAGGGCCTTGCTGTCCATTTGTGGAGAACAAACCATTTGTCTTAGCAACAGACTGGGTTGTTTGGGGATTTCCATGGGAAGCCATGTCCAGCAAATCAATTGAATACAATTCAGTCCTAGTACTGGAAACCTTATTTGGTGGCAAGAGATGGTTAGCTGGTATGTTGTTTCCCCTGTTATTAGGATACCTCATTATGAGCACCTTTAAGTAGAAATTTTTAAATAAAAAAGAATACGTGCTTTGCACAGGTTTAATGCAGGGATGTCTGCCACCTAATAGTGATAATAAGTTTATAAAGGAATGGGGAAGTAGTGCTGGGCTGAACATTAACACCTTGGCCTTCTTCCCTGGAGATCCACGCACTATAGGGGAGAAAATCAATCACTCCTTCTTACTGCTCCGGCAGCCCTGCTTGGCCAGCAAGACTCTCCATGGTCTTCACTGGTTCAACTGACATTTTTCTTTTAGATCCCAGCCCAAACCATCCCTTCCTCAGGCTTACCTTCCTGAGCAGGGCAAAGGCTTTATTAGGGAGGTATAACACACTGCCTGATCTTTGGATTGTGAATCACAAATACAATTATGGTGATTTATTTAAAGCCCATGCTGCTAACAATCTGGAAATCCTTGAGGGTGTGCCTCATTCAGATGGGGCTCTTACATACCTGGCCCTGTTGTATTTATCTCAGAATGTTCCATATGGTGAAGGTGTTTCATCATCTATTATCTATTTATTGCACCTATTAGTGGTGTTCGATAGACATTGTGGCGAGCTGTAATAAGGTCAGGAGGGCAGAGGAAATCTTCTATGTTTTAGGATGTTTGATCACACTGTATGAAAATGTGTCACTGTTTAACCTTGCCAGCCTAGGCACCTTCTGTTGGTTTAATAAAGAGCTGAATGGCCAATAGTTAGGTAAGAAGGGCTAGGTGGCATTTCTTGGGAGAGAGAATTCTGGGAAGAAGAGGGGCAGGATTTTGCCAGTGAGATGTGGAGCAAGTTGGATGTACACAGTGGAGGAGAGGTAAAGAACCGCGTGGCACAATGCAGATTAATAGAAACTGGTTAATTTAAGTTATAAGAGCTAGTTGGAAACAAGCCTAATCTAAGGACAAGCTTTTATAATTAATAGTAAGGCTCATTTTTCATCATTTGGGGGCTGGCGGTCAGTCCAAAGAAAGTCCAACGAGAAAGACCTGTTATACATCTGTCTTAAGTAATTTACCATGGTGGGAAACAAAGAGAAACACAGTGCAGAGCTGAGGGTTCCACACCCAGAGCTGGGGGATCTTACTATCCTCCAGGCAGAAGCAGCTTTCAACTGGCCAGTCGACAGAACACTGTTGAGCTAGGTGTGGAAAGAAGGGTTCAAAGCTGCCCTTGCAAACTCTTGTGGACTTGTAAGCATGCACTTGCATTAGGTGAGAAATCAGTCTGGCTTTGCTATTCTGGGTCATTGTCCTTGGAATGCAATCCCCTCCATGGAGACTTAATTGTATAATGAATGAGCTCTTCCTGAAGATCAAATTTAAATGAATGAGCAGAAATTCCCCTTTACCTAATCCTTTCCCTAATCAAGTTCTAAGTAATTCACCTCTACAGGTACTCCTCCCTAATGTCTCTAGCATATGAGTTTCATTCCCCATCCATGATGACTCTACCATTGACAGTCTCATCTTCCTCCAGCCTTCTGATGGACACTCCTGGCAGCTTACCTTTCCTAAGGTGCACATCTGATTGTGTTGAAAGCCTTTAAGGTCCTGTTGGCAGCCTTCACATGAAGCCCCATTAGTCTAGGCTGCTCCTTCTTTTCTGTCTTCCAAACCCTTCACCCTTTACTTACATTCTAAGGCTGCAATGTGAAACATCTGTGGCTGAGTCAGCTCATTCCTGACATCATAGCTGGACAGACATCTGCTGCCAGTGCTTCCTTCTTACTTTATAGTATCCATGACATGGTTCCTTCATCTTCTTCATTTGGAAGACACCCAATTATCCTTTAAGCTATGGTTTAATCACTTTTTTCTCTTATGAAATCATCGTGTCTTCTGAACCATCACTAAGATGCCAATATTTTATATTGGCTTCTGGTCTATCCCAGTCATCACAGATTTTTTTCTTTTTAAATTCTTCTTCTCATTGCTCCAACCAATGGACTTTAATGGTTCTTGGAATAAAGCTATGTGTAGGTAATTCTTGGGGGGGGGCATCAAATCACCGAGAACTCACCAATTGATATTGAAAGCCTAAATAGGAACCAGACAGTAGAGATCTAGTTTCTCTGGATGGAAAGTTCTCCATTGCGTGTATGGATACAGTTATAATGCAACTTAAGTTGTTTACACTGTATAAAATAAATTTTCTGCTGGGTTTGTCAGGCTATCCTTTGATAGTTTCAGTATCCTTTGATAGGCTACACTGTAAATATTTGTTTAAGTCATGTGATCGGCTAGGTACTTGTTGAATTTATAGAGACTGTAGTCTTGCCCTCACTAACCAGTTCAGTCCAGCTGTCTTCCACCTGACCACAAGCACTGGAAGTCTGGGATAGCCTTTCACACCTGGGGATGAGAAAGCAGCTCCCCAGAGGAGGTCAAGGTTCTTCCCACAATACCCACTGCTCTTATTTTGGATGGAGTCCTTTTACTACAGATAAACTTGTTTCCCCTTAGGGTTCTTGATCAGGAAGTCTCTTACACACAGCCGGCAATGGCTTCACTAAAAGTGAAGAAGTACACATGCTCACTCCCCACAAAACAGGGAGGAGTGGGGAGCTACTATCTGCTCCCTGCCTCAGCCCAGGAGGGCTGGACTCTTTTAAGTGATTCATGTGTGTAAGGTAGACCTTCCTTCCTTATATCTGATTGGTCATCTTAAACAAAGAGGAGGGATCCCAACATGTCCAACCATTTCGTGCAAGCTGAGATTCATCCAGGATCTGCCTTGGGTATCTCAGGACAGGCGAGAGAAGCCTGCTATTTCTTTGTCCCAGGTGAAGAAATGAGAAGTTTGCCATCTTATTTACCTGTGGGTTCTTTCCCTACCTGTCTGTTGGGATGCTTATGCCTTCAGACAGACAGGAGTAAAACAATTAAGTTAATAGGATGTGTAGCACACGTCAGGTGAGAAGAAACACAATGAGAAATAACTAAAACCAGAACCCAGTCTGCACCCTTCACCGTGGAGTTAGCATGGGTGTCCTTGTCCTGTTTCCTTATGCTCCTCTTACCTATTGGATCCCAGGATCTGAGCACTTCCAAGTCAAGCATATTTTCTCCTGTTAACTCTGCCTCTTCCAAACACTACCACATTCATTTCCTTTTGCTGCTCTGACAAATTGCTGCAAATATGGTAGTTTAAAAGGATACCAGTCTGGTGGTTCTGAAAGGATTAGGCAAGCCCTGTAGAGAATCAATTTCTTATCCCCTTCAGCTCCTAGATACTGCCCACATCCCCTGCTGTGTGGTCCAGCCTAGCCTCCCATGTTTACATTCAGCACCTCCAGATCCAACTCTATTCACAGTCTCCCTGACTCCCTTTTGTGTCTCTCTCTTTTGCTTTTAAGGTTAATTGTGGCGATGCTGGGTTCACTTGAGTGATGATAATATTATCCCCAAAGTTCTTTTCTCTTTATCTTTATTTTTGTAGTTAATTCATTCTTTCTTTAAAAAGTTTTTTTTCCCATAGGATTGTGTTAATTTCCCCTATCAGTGCTGAGATTTTTGTCTGTTTTGAACCCGTGCAGGTCATTCTGTTGCTGTCATTGTGAGTTTGTCTGTATGTGCACCATCCTTGTTGCATATTAAAGATTCTGTTGTCTTGGAGTCATCCAATATTTCTACCTCCCCTGAGTCAACATCTGCAAAAGTCTTTTTTGTTATGTGAGAAAAAGATTCTAAGCATTAGTGTGTGCATGCGTGTGTGCGTGTGTGTGCGTCCATGCATGTATGCACGTGTGTGTGCATGTGTGGCACTGTTCTGTCCACCACATTCATCATTGCCATGATGGCTGTCATTTTTTACTTATTCAGATGCATTTTATAGTCTAATTATTCACCATTCTTTATCAATAAAGCCATTAATCAAACGATGAGTTAAAATGTCTCTGGTAAAAATCTCATGTACAAGATGCACTGTTTTGCACACAGTTACAGAGCTATGTAGAAAGTGATACACTGAAGGACAGTGTAGAAAGAAAGGGACCAGAGAGGAAAACATTCTGAAGTAACTCCTGAGCAAGCGAGGTAGCTGGAAGATGAGGAGAAGCGACATGGGGCATGTCATGAAGAAAATGTAATTTTTCTACAGCCTCCATGAGTTCTTATTTGGGATGGACCCCTGTAACAACAGAAAGATGAACCTGAAATCAACAAACAGGTTTGTTAATGTGTGTAACACACATCTGTGATGGCTAAGGAAATTTAATTTCGTTCCAGGACTACTTTGATAGTCACAGGCCTCTGACCTAAATTTCTAAAAGTTGCCTTTCATTTATCTCCCCTAAATGATGTAACTGCTGTGAAATGATTAACCTCTTGCTCCGACTTCTGTAAACACAGGCATTACTGTTGGCAGGAGGAATGGCAGAATCTTGTGTAGGAGACAGTTCCTGTGGGGTGGGGTAGGGATGGGATAATTCCTCATATAGTTGTAAATTCCACAGAAGTGGAGTAATTGTGGTATTCATCTTTAAAAACCTTTCTCCCATCTGCTTGGGCATAGCACCTTTCTGATTTTGCTTGGAAACCGCTGTCCTGTTAGTAGAAGTAATATATTTGGTTAATTACAATCTGAATTGAGTCTGTGATCTTTTTCTGGGGCCCTTGGACTTTATAACACATTGTGTAAGAGGAAAATAAAATAAGAAGTGGTTTAGGATGCTGGTGTACATGGTATTGTTAAACAAGGCTGAGTTTGATATATACCTGTCTACTTGGGTGATAAAGTTTGGTACAAAGTTCGGTGCATATGACCTATACCCTTGATATGAAAACATATTGTAATATAGCCCGAGAACACATCCTCATAGCCAAAGCAACCGAGTATCAGTCAGGCCTGCCAACCATGTCTCAGCCAATTAGAGACTGCTAACTGACCGGACAAATGCTTATGTTAGGCGAATGCCAACCACAGGCAATCGTGTTGTTTCTGTGCGTCACTTGCTTTTCTCTGGCTGTTGGTCTAACTATCTACTTGGTGGGATAGAGCACGATGAGCCGGGCATTTGGCAATGCATATTCAGTGTGTAGCCTAAATTTTCTTGGCCTAAATAATTTTGTTAAATTTAATTGCCCTAAATTTTTCTAGCAGCATTAAAAAAAAAAAAAGTGATATGAAGGCAAATAGGAAAACAAAGTGGCCTTAGGCTTTCAAGAACATAAGGGAGATAAACATCTGGAAGCCTTAAGGTCTGGGTAACCCAAGTAAGGACACTTCTACATCTGTGTTGGGCAGTGTGTTTGCTAGCGTTGCTGAAAGTAATGCTGGCAACAGGCTTATTCACCACTGATACAGAACTGAGCACTGTTAACGCTCACGTAACTTTCTGTGAGTAATTTTTCTCACACTGTAGTTGGACATTGTTTAGTGAGGCTTTTTTTTTATTATTATTAAACTCAGGCTCTTGTTTATACTGTGTAAACATTCTGCCTGAACTGCACCTGCAATTCTAGTATAAAAGGAAGAAATTAATTTTAAAATGCTACTGAAGTCATGGATACTGGAGGAGAACCTACATCCACCTCTTGACCAAATCAGTATAATCTTCAACAGCAATCCAAATATTTGTTCTTATTCCCGGAAGTAAGGGCAGTCCTCACCCCTCATCAAAGAGCTCCTCTTTGCAACAGTAACCATTACAGAAAACCACAGCCAATCATAGTGGAGAGTTGGGGAGCCCAGTCCCAATGGATATGTCTACAAAAGTCACATGCACCGAAGACTCAGGGAACATTTCCAAAAAGAGGATGGGGAGATTGCAAGGGCCAGAGGACCAGTGAGTTTGATGTGAGATTGTGTCTCCTGGTAATGTCAGCAACTACACCTTTAAAGTCTCGCCAACATGGCTGCCTAAACATGAGTGAGGGACAAGTCATCTCCAGGGAAGAGCACACTGGCTGGTTATCCAATTCCAAATGGTCAGCCTTGAGACCATATATATGAGTAACACTGTACAGACTGAGATGATTATAACCAGGAATATATATGGATCTACATAAAGGCATGGAGCAACAATTAATGAAAAAAAAAAGGCCATGAACTTTTAAAAGAGCAAGAATAGGCATACGAGAGGGTGTGGAGACAGGAAAGGGAAGAGCAAAATGGCATATTACCTTATAATATCAAAAATAAAAGAAAAATGTTAGAAAGTACAAAAATCATGAAATCAAAGTTAACTTTGTTTTGTTTTGGTATTTTTGTCTTATTGTTCTTTTTTTATGTTTTTGTTTTTGCTCTTAGAAAGAGATAGTATGAAGTTGGATAGGTAGGGAGATAGGGAGAATTTGGGAATGTTGGGAAAGGAAAAATACCAAAATATATTAAAAGTAAGTTTTACATACTTAAGAACAAAACTAAAAGCTATGAAATTATGTGAGTAAATTCCAAGGAGTATAGCATAGCAAAGCTTAGTTAATTTGCTATGAGGGGAGATCTTTGTGTTCTCATCATGCTCACACATATTCAAAGATAAAGAAAGGAAATTTACAGAAGGGTGCACACATTTACAACATAGATTCTAGTGGTATTTGCATGGATATATATTTGTCTCCAAACGCATCAAGTGCAGACAGATTTTTGTATGTCCTCTTATCTCCATTAAGTGGTTTTAAAACAAGTATATTCATGTGTGCTTAATGGGTTTAGATGCGGGTGCCAAGACAATTTAATAATGAGATGTGTTCTTTTCAAATAGGATGCTAAGGCAGCTGCTATCTGCATATCTGTGTAAATAGTCATGGAGCCCCTGTTTCATGCCGTTTTACAAACGTTAGCTCAAAATGGACCACAGACTAAGACAAAAGAGCTGAAACTATAAAACTCTTAGAAGAAAAAATAGGATTACATTTTTATCATTTTTGGTCATTGGATGAGTTTTTAACCACAAAAGTATAGTAATGGCTAAAAAAGTTAGAATGATCTAAAAGTTGTGTTTCAAAAAACTAAAGAAAGCAAAAATCAGCTTACAGAGTTGGAGAAATATACATAAATCTTACGATATGGGACTTTCTGTAAGTTTGTACTTGGTTACATGGGTCAGTTCCAATGAAGATCTAGTAGGAAATTGAAGAAAAACTATAATCATTTCAATAACTAAACAAAATGCACTACATTTAAGTACTAAGTAGTGTTGGGAGGGTAATTGGATAAAAAGAGGAAACAGAGGAGGGGTGATTGATACATGATAGAGTTGAATGATCCTGTCTAGTGAATATATACCAATAAAAAAACAACTAAATAAATAAGCAAAAGGCATCATAAATCCATAAGTTTTACACATGTACCCCCTGAGTAGTCCTCAAAGTGGTAAGGATTGACGAGCTCAGGGAGACAGGGTTCAAAGAAAGACAAAAAAGAATTTGTTTGTGGAAATAGAAATGAATGAATAATAATAATTATAAAAAACAAGTTGGTGTATTCATATATGCTACAACATGGTAAAATTTATGTTACCAGAAAGCAGTTATCAGAAAAGACCATGTATTAGCCACCATTGTTTGTATGGAGTCTCTGTCATCGGCAAATTTATAAAAGTCAAACATAGATTCACATGTGGGTGACCAGGACAGGGGCACAGTGAGCAACTAGTAGCTGTGGGAGGTGGTGATTAAAAATGTCCTGAAGTGACCACGTGGATCTGAGTCTATTTATTTATTTAAATTTGAAACAAGCTTGTTTTACATGCCAATCCCAGTTCCCTCTCCCTCCCCTCTTCCCTTGTCGCCCCAACGCCCACCCCATACCCTTTCTGCTTCCCAGGGAGGGTGAGGCCTTCCATGGGGGATCTTCAAAGTCTGTCACATCATTTGGAGCAGGGCCTAGGCCCTCCCCAGTGTCCCTAGGCTGAGAGAGTATCCCTCTATGTGAAATGGGCTCCCAAAGTCTATTTGTACACTAGTGATAAATACTGATCCACTACCAGAAGTCACACAGACTGCCCAGTCCTCCTGACTCCTAATCCATGTTCAGGGGGGTCTGGGTGGGTCCTATGCTGGTTTCCCAGCTGTCAGACCGGAGTCCATGAGCTCCTCCATGTTCATGTCAGCTGTTTCTGTGGGTTTCTCCAGCGTGGTCTTGACCCCTTTGCACATCACTCCTCCCTCTCTACAACTAGATTCCAGGAGTTCAGCTCAGTGTTTGGCTGTGGGTGTCTGCTTCTGCTTCCATCAGCTACTGGATGAAGGCTATAGGATGGCATATAAGGTAGTGATCAATCTCATTGTCTGGGAAGGGCATTTATTGCTTAGATTCTTAGTTGGGGTCATCCTTGTAGATCTTTGGACATTTTCCTAGTGCCAGATTTCTCATTAAACCTATAATGGAACCCTCTATTATGGTATCTCTTTTCTTGCTCTCCTCTATTCTTCCCCTGACTCAATCTTCCTGCTCCCTCATGTCCTCCTCTCCCTTCCACTTCTCCCCGTCTCTTTCTCCTAACTTCCTCTCCCCTCCCCCATGCTCCCCATTTGCTCAGGAGATCTTGTCCTCTTCTGTAGAAACCATGTGTGTCTCAGAGTCATTCATGTGTCCTAGTTTCTCTGGAGGTGTGGATTGTAGGCTGGTGATCCTCTGCTCTATATCTAAAATCTATATATGAGTGAGTACATATCATTTTTGTCTTTTTGTGACTGAGTTACCTCACTCAGGATGATTTCTACTAGTTCCACCCATTTGCTTGCAAATTTCATGATTCCATTGTTTTTTTTTTCCGCTGAGTAAATTTCCATTGTGTAAATGCACCACATTTTCTCCATCTACTCTTCAGTTGAGGGGCATTTAGGCTGCTTCCATGTTCTGACTATTATAAATAAAGCTGCTATGAACATAATTGAACAGATGCCCCTGTTGTGTGAATGTGTATCTTTTGGGTATATGCCTAAGAGTGGAATTGCTGGATCTTGTGGTAGACTGATTCCCATTTCCTGAGGAACTGCCTACTGATTTCCAAAGTAGCTATTTGAGTTTGCACTCCCTCCAGCAGTGGAGGAGTGTTCCCCTTTCTCCACATCCTCTCCAGCATAAACTGTCCTTGGTGTTTTTTATTTTGATTTTAGCCATTGACAGGAGTAAGATGGCATCTCAGAGTTGCTTTGGTTTGCCTTTCCCTGATGGCTAAGGATATTGAGCACCTTTTTAAACGTCTTTCAGCCATTTTATATACCTCTATTGAGAATTCTCTATTTAGTTCTGCACCCCACTTTTTAATTGGATTATTTGGTAATTAGCTTCTTGAGTTCTTTGTATATTTTGGATATCAGCCCTCTGTCACATATGGAGTTGGTGAAGATCTTTTCCCATTCTGTGGGCTGCTGTTTGGTCTTGTTGACTATGTCCTTTGCCTAACAGAAGCTGTAAAGTTTCAGAAGGTCCCATTTATTGTCTATTTCAGTGTCTGTGCTACAGGTGTTATGTTCAGGGAGCAGTCTCCTGTACCAATTTGTTCAAGGGTACCTCCCACTTTCTCTTCTAAGAGGGTCAATATAACTGGGTTTATGTTGTGGTCTTTGATCCATTTGAGCTTAAGTGTTGTGCATGGTAATAGATATAGATCTATCTGCAGTCTTCTACACACCAACATCCAATTGTGCCAGCACCATTTGTTGAAAATGCTTTCTTTTTTCCATTGTATAATTTTTAGCTGTTTTGTCAAAATTCAGGTGTTTGTGGGTTTGTGGGTTAATATCAGGGGTTTCAATTATATTCCATTGGTCTACCTGTCTATGTTTGTGCCAATACCAAGCTGCTTTCAGGACTATAGCTCTATAATAGAGCATAAAGTCAGGGATGGTGAATGCCTCCAGAAGTTCCTTCATTGTACAGAGTTGTTTTGGCTATCCTAGGTCTTTTGTTTTACCATATAAAGTTGAGTATTATTCTTTCAAGGTCTGTGAAGAGTTGTGTTGGGATTTTGATGGGGATTATATTGAATCTGTAGATTGCTCTTGGCAAGATCGCCATTTTTACTATGTTGATCCTACATATCCAAGAGCATGGATCTTTCCATTTTCTCATATTTTCTTTAAAGACTCAAAGTTCTGCTATATGGATCTTTCACTTGTTTGGTTAGCATTGCCTGAAGATATTTTATGTTGTTTGTGGCTATTGTAAAGGGTGATTTTTGTCTGATTTCTTTTTCAACCCACTTATTGTCTATATATAGTAGGGCTACTGGTTTTTTGAGTTAATCTTGTATCCAGCCACTTTGCTGAAGGTGTTTATCAGTTGTAGAAATTCCCTTGTAGAGTTTTTTGGGTGACTTATGCAAACTATCATATCACCTGCAAAGAGTGAGAGTTTGACTTCTTTCTTTCCAATTTGTATCTTCTTGATCTCCTTTTGTTTCCTTATTAATCTAGCTAGTAGAATTCTGCACTGAAACCATCTGGCCCTGGCCATTTTTTGGTTGGGAGACTTTTGATGAATGCTTCTATTTCATTAGGGATTGCAGGTCTATTTGAATTACCCATCTGTTCTTGATTTAATTTTGGTAAGTGATATCTATCCAGAAAATTGTTCATTTCCTTTAAATTTTTGAATTTTCTGGAGTACAGTTTTTCAAAATATGACACGAACATTCTCTGGATTTCCTCATTGTATATTGTTATGTCCTCATTTTCATTTCTGATTTTGTTAATTTGCATGTTCCCTCTCTCTGCTTTTTGGTTAGTTTTGATAAAGGTTTGTCTATCTTGTTGATTTTCTCCAAAACCAGTTCTTTGTTACATTGATTCTTTTCCTAGTTTCTACTTTATTGATTTTAGCCCTCAATTTAATTATTTCCTGGCATCTACTCCTCTGGGGTAAGTTTGCTTCTTTTTGTTCCAGAGTTTTCTGTTGTGCTGTTAATTCTCTAGTTTCTTCATGTGGACACTTAGTGCTATGAACTTTCCTCTTAGTACTGATTTCAAAGTGTCCCATAAGTTTGGGTATGTTGTGTCTTCATTCTCATTGAATTCTAAGAAGTTTTAATTTCTTTCTTTATTTCTTTTTTGACCCAGGAATGGTACAATTGCACATTGTTCAGTTTCTGTGAGCTTGTAGTGTTTCTGCAACTTGTGTTGTTGAATTCTAACTTTAAATCATGGTAGTCTAATAAGATACAGGTGGTTATTCCAATTTTTGTACCTATTGAGGTTTGCTATATTTTCTAGAATATGGTCAATTTTAGAGAAGGTTCCATGTGGCACTGAGGAGAAGGTATATTCTTTTGTGTTTAGATGGACTGTTCTATAAATGTCTGTTAAACCCAATTGGGTCATAACTTCAGTTAGTTCCTTTTTTAAGTTTCTGTCTGGTAGTCCTGTCTAGTCTTGAGAATGGGGTGTTGAAGTCTTCCACTATAAGTGTGTGAGGTTTTATGTGTGATTTGAGTTTTAGTAATATTTCTTTTATGAATATGGATGCCTTTGTATTTGTGGCATAGATGTTCTGAATTGAGACTTTATCTTGATGGATTTCCTCCTGTGATGAATATGAAATGACCTACTTCATTTCTTTTGACTTGTTTAAAGTATAATTAGTTAGATATTAGAATTGCTACATCAACTTTTTATCTTTTGTCCATTTGATTGGAAAATCTTGTCTCAATGCTTAACTTTGAGGGAAACATCTGTCTTTGAGGTTGAGGTATGTTTCTTGTATGCAGCAGAAGTATGGATTCTGTCTTCGTATCCATTCTGTTAGCCTGTGTCTTTTTATAGGTGAGTTAAGACCATTAATATTGAGGGATATTAATGACCATTTATTGGTAATTCTTGTTTGTTTTGGGTTTGGGGGTGGTGGTATTGTGTGTGAATTTCCCCCCTTTTTTGCTTTTGGCTGTTAATAAAGTGGGATTATCTATTGCCTATGGCTTTTTTTGGGGGGTATAGTTAACTTCCTTAGGTTGGAGTTTCTGTAGGAATAGATTAGTTGATGTGTATTTTTTAAATCTGGTTTTGTTATAGAATATCTTGGTTTCTCCATCTATAGTGATTGAAAGCTTTGCTGGGTATAGTAGTCTGGGCTGGCATCCGTGGTCTCTTAGTATTGATATACTATCTATCCAGGACCTACTGGCCTTCAGAATTTCCATGGAGAAGTCAGGGGAAATTCTGATAGTTTTGCCTTTATATTTTACTTGGCTTTTTTCCTTTGTTGCTGTTAATGTTCTTTCTTGATTTTGTATGTTTGGTGTTTTAATTATTTTGTGGCGAGGGGACTTTTCTTTGTGGTCCACTCTATTTGGTGTTCTATAAGCTTCTTGTACTTTCATTGGCATGTCTCTCTTTAGGTTGGGAAAGTTTTCTTCTATGATTTTGTTGAATACATTTTCTGTATCTTTGAGTTGGTTTCTTCACCTTCTTCTATCCCTATTATTCTTAAGTTTGGCCTTTTCAAGTTGTCGCATGTTTTCTGGATATTTTGTGTTAGGGATTTGTTGGAGTTAAGATTTTTTTTTTGGTTGATGAATCTATTTCTTCTAGTGTATCTTCAAGGCCTGAGATAGTGTCTTACATCTCTTGTATTCTTTTAGTTATCTTGCATCTGTAATTCCTGATCATTTACCCAGCTTTTCTATTTCCACAAGTCTCTTAGACTGCTTTATTTATTTATTTATTTATTTATTTATTTATTTATTTTGTCTATATTTCAGCTTTCAAGCCTTGCACTGTTTGAATTTTTGAATTGTTTTTTTCAATGTTTGGTTTTATCTTTTCTACGATTTCTTGAATTTTTTTTCCATTTCCATAAGGGATTTTCTCATTAGCTCTTTGAGGGTCTCTATTGTCATCATAAAGTTGTTTTTAGGGTCATTCTCTTCTGCTTCATTTGTGTTGGGATGTTCAGGTCTTATTGGTGTGGAGTCCCTAGACTCTGGTAGCATCATATTTATCTTTCTGTTGTTGACCTTATTTTTATACTGTTGTCTACCCATCCTTTCTTCCAGTTTGTACTGGTGGTGTCTCTCCCTCTCTCGCTGGGTATGGGACCAAGGTTCTCTTCTGGTGGGTGCAAGCAGGTCCAATATTCTGATGGCTCTCCTCTTCCAGTGGGTGGAGGCAAGACTAGGACATTGGCAGACTCTTGACAGGCTGGTCTGCTGAGACAGCTTCCCACCATGTGCAGTCCCCAGGTCGCAGGAGGCTCAGAGCAGAGCTCCCCTGGAAGGTGGGCTGGAAACATGCCCATACTTACTCCTCCCATGAGTAGAGGTGGGACTAGGATGCTGGCAGACTGTGACTGGGTTGGTCCACAGGGACAGCTTCCCCCATGTGTAGACTCCAGTCTTCAGGAGGCTTGGAGCAGGGCACGGGAAGGTGGGCTCATCCCATGGGTGGAGGCCAAGCTGATTCTGCAAATGTGTGACTACATTTTCAAACACTAGACTGAATGATTTAAATGATTAATTTATGGAATGTGGCTTGCCTCAATGCGTGTTCATTTACGTCAAGAACAAATTCAATTCACACAAATGCAATTGCTTCTCTTTAGGGAATTAGGTAGGTAGAAGTTCTTGATTCTCTAGATACCTAGTTCAAATCCTGACAAACCTCTTCTTTACTGAACGCTTCCTAGACAAGCTTCAGGCAGGGACCATTATATAAATAACAGGCCCCCAGACCTTAGCACAACTGACTCCATAATAGAATTACCAATCAGGCCATAAAACTCAGCATGTAGACAGTCAAAGGAAAACAAAGAGCTAATTCATAAAAATCCATAGTTCTGGAAAGTCTCTAAACGCATTAACTTTGCTTTTTCATTTCTGTAGTTCAGCTTCTTGCTAACTGTCCTTATTAACTGAAGTATGTCACCCTGGGACATGGTTTTATGCTTAAAGGTTCTCTGTGAGAAAGGCTCAGTTTTATACTGGGACCTTGAACACCCACTGTAGTCACTGGATGGCTGAAAAAGACTTCCTATTGGCTTAAACTTGAGGCTGATTGGTCTTCTCTAGTGAAAGATCCCCATAATACATGAACAAAGAGACTTGAAAATTCTTACTGACAAGTACAGTTGTCCTCATCTATCCACAAAGAGTAAATCCCAATGCCTCCTGTCATGGATGTCTGAAACTTGCATCTACCCTGTTTTCCTCATACATGTACAGTACAGATGGACACAATGCACACAAACATAGGCACAATGGGTGAACACGATTGTGTGGGACCTCATCCCCGCTACTCTGAACAGTTTGTGCTTTAAGACATGCATTGTTTACCTATGAAATTTCCTGTGTAATAGCTTTCTGGCTTCAGGTAAGCTGAAACTGTGGAAAGTCATATCTGTGTTAAAAGGACTGTGACATGCCTTAGCCAGTGGTTTCTTTCTGTGAAGAGACACCATGACTGAGGCAACTCTTATAAAGGAAAATAACTGAGGTTGGCTTGCAGTTTCAGAGGTTTGGTCCGTTATCAGCATGGTGGGAAGCATGGCTGCATACAGGAAGACAAGGTTCTGGAGGAGCTGAGAGTTTTACATCCAGATCATCAGACAGCTGGAAAGAGAGAGACACTGGGCCTGGCTTGAGGTTCTGAAACCCAAAGCCCACCCCCAATGACGGACTTCTTCCATCAAGGCCACATCACTAATCCTTGTCTGTAGTGTGACTCCCTAGTGATGAGGCATTTAAATAAATGATCCTATGGGGGTCCTTCCTAGTCAACCCATCATTTGATCTGTAGAATCAGCAAATGAATGTATCATTTCAGAAAATCTTCCAAATCTTAGTAGACATTAAGGATGGGGGTTTGGGGTAGTGGAGCCTCATGGGAGGATCAGCAAGACTTGCAGACCACAGTACTACCAGGCATGACAAAATGACTGACAAATGCCACTTGGAGAAGAAAGGGATTGTCAGGAACACAGTCCATCAGTATGAGAAGTAAATGACAGGAATGTCCCACTTTTGGTCACACTTGCGTCTGCAGTCAGCAAGCAGAGAAAGAACTTTGGGACCATCTTCTGACTTCTTTCCATTTTCATGCCAGCTCACAGGATGGTGTCATTCATAGTGACACGAGCCTTCTTCACACTGAACATACTAGAAACAGTCTCACAGACCTGGTTAACAGGTGTGCGGCCTGGTGATTCCAAACCCAGTCCCCTTGACGATGACAATTAACCACTACAGTCAGGTCTTAACGGCAAATCTATTTGACAGAAGTTGTTGGGAGTGGAAAGAATATTAAAAGGCAGGATCTCTGCCCTCTGAGAATTGAGGTCTTCGGGGTAGAGAGACACATTTAAGAATTTATATCAAATGCTGTGTAGAGAGTTGGGCAGGAACAAGGAACAGAGAAGAGATGGGCCAGGGTTCCAGGGTTCAGCTGTCCTGGGTAGACCACGAGAGAGAAAGATGCACAAAAATCTTTTCTGTCACTCCATGCTTAGTTTTTTGAGGAAGAAAACATTTCCCAGGCTAAGAATCTATTTGTGAGAAGGAAATGCCTTTGGCTTGGTGTAATTTCCTCCTTTTGAAGTCTTGCTCAGAGGACACAAGGCTCAGGGAACAAACAGTGAGCCCTGGCCTTTGCCTTTCTCATCTCTTAAGTCAGTGTTAGGGACACAAGTTTATGGCAGTGTTTTGTGGGGTTCTCCCTAAATTAACCTCTCTCTCTGTCTCTTTCTCTGTCTCTGTCTCTGTCTCTCTCTCTCTCTCTCTCTCTCTCTCTCTCTCTCTCGTGTGTGTGTGTGTGTGTGTGTGTGTGTGTGTGTGTGTGTGTGTGTGTGTGTGTAATCCACAAGAGTTGATTCTTTCTTTCCTCCATATGGATCCCAGGTATTGAACTCGGGTTGTCAGGCTTGGTAGCAAGCGTCTCTACTCCCAGAGGCATCTCAACAGCCCTGTCATTTTGTCATTTTTTAAAAACTTCACACCACATTTATATTTCTTGTAAAAGCCTTTGGGGGGCGGGGTAGGCAGACACAGATGGAGATTCATCAAGTGCCTTCTCTGCGGTGTTAATAATAATTGGCATTTTGCCTAGTCTCTACATCGCTTACTTTCTACAATGCCTACCCCCCATGCACCTTCTATTTTTTCTCTGTAATATTTAAGAGCAAATTCTGAACACACTGCTATTTCACACCTTGTGTTTCAATGTGTCATTGAGAAGGGATTATCACCACACCTAAAATGGTAACAATAATCCATTGGTACCCGTCAGTACCTACCTCATAGTCAAAGTTTCTTGATCGTTTGACTGTTTGACAAACATCTTTTTAGAAGGTGACTTTTCTCACCTCAGATATCTACACCCTGTCCACATGCCCTTTGCTTTTATTTTCACCTATTCTCAGCAGCAAACTTCTTTTTCTTTTCAGTTGATTAAAGAGAAATTCTGGGTCTGATATTTTTCATGGTGTTGGTATCATCTGACAGGCCAGCCTCCCTCTGTCTTGCACATACATTGGAAGCATTTTCTGTCCCATTTTTACTGGTTCTTGAATCAGTGGCTGGGTTTTAGTAACAGTCTGATTCCTTCATTGAAAACAACAGTTCTTGGATTCACACAGCTGACTTTTTCTTTAACACACTGGGAATATCTGGGGCCTATCCGCCCACACCTGATGATGCCAGTGTTTGTTGACTGCCTTGTCACTTACCTAACAGGCAAAAACACTGACTTCTCTATAAAATGGCTAACTTCTAATTCTATCATTCCTTAGGCTTGGTAGTTTGTCTCAATGTATAAATAATAATATATAAAGATTCCTCCTTTATCTATTAGGGGTACTTGATTCTATTGATATGCTCAGTCCAGAAAAACAGATTAAATACGGAATATTTTCATATTGTCAGTGGCCAGGACAAGGAGTTGTGACTATCTCTTCCTCCGAGGACTAATACAAATCATTTTCCTCTCCTTTAAAAAAAAAAGGCACTATCTGTGAGTATGAAGGCTTTTTAAGACATTAGTCTGTATTTATTTTTATTTATGTATGTTGTGTAGATTTGTGGGCATACCTACCACATGTATGTCTATGGCCAAGGAGGGCTAAAGAGGCCATCAGGTCCCTCCTGGAGCTGGGGTGACAGGTGATTCTGTGCTGCCAGACATGGGTGCTGGGGCCTGGACTCGGGTCCTCTAGGAAAGCAGGAAGCGGCATGCCCTGCTGAGCCATTTCCAGCACATGGGTTTATACTGGCAGTACCTTTCATTTTTGCAGTGGTTCCTTTCCAGAGCTCCACTGGCACAGCATTTGATCATGCGTTTCGGTACTCTGCTGGTGTTTTCCTTGTTTCCTGGCAAAAGATGCCACAGCTTTATGGTTTGCCTCTGATCTGGAATCAGCCATCTCTGTAGGGACAGAGTACCTTGATTTCATATATTTCATAGAGTTTCATGAGGGTGACAAAAGGTTCTGTGGGTAAAGGCACTTCATGTCAAACCTGGAACCCACATGTAGGAGAAAGCCTGCTCCCGAAGTTGTCCTTGTGACCTCCCTACACATACTCACACACACACACACACACACACACACACACACACACACACACACACACACACCCCAAGTAAACAAATGTAATTTAAAAAAATAAAATCCTGCCTTGGGTTAGAGGCATCTTCAGGCTGTTTGAGCTTTGACACTTTTCTAGTAGGAACCAGAGACCTTCTTTTTTGCAATAGCCATTGTCACCCACAAGATGGCAATGCAACATAGCAACCTGCTTTGGGGTCTCTAATCTTCTGAAATCCTGTTTTATACCAAAACAATAACAGAATTTTAAAAAAATCATTTTTGCTAAACATTAATGTAAAGAAGTATCTTTAAAAGCATTTAACAACTCTGTCCTATTTATAAGATCATGAGCACAAATACACTGAAATATATTTTGTATAGAAATCATCTTACCATTGTCTAAATTTAAAAATTGTTCTAAAACCAAAATCTGTATTTTAGATTCATTTTATGTCAAATGAATGAACAGTTACAAAGAATTTTTTGAAATAAATCATTTGGTCACTAACACTTTAAGCCTCAATCATATTTGAGAGTGAACAAATTTAGTTACTTGATTATGATGTTGCCAAAATACTATTACATTTAAAACTAAAATACATATTTAATATGTACCATCAAGCTATTAATTTAATAAGATGCTTCTAAACAGATCTTTATTTATTATGATGTGCTTAGTATTATTCTACAAATAAAAATGAAGATTATTTCTCTTCCTTGAAAGAGTGGCAACATAGATAAATCATATGTTTAAATCAGAATGTTTGTAAACAGTTGTTTTTCATCAAAAATTCAACTGTTTAAAGCGAAAGGGATGTGGTGTTACAAGGCTGTCTGCTGTGTTTTCTAACTTCACCATTTGTTTGCATCTGTAACAAGATGCTTAATGTGTTTGAATTTCTAGCAAAGACACCCTAGGTGTGCAGCTTTTCGTAGGCAGAGACAATGAGAACTGGAGCCAGCCACTCCTCAGTGAAAATGACCTTACAGAGTGAAGAGTGAAATCGATAAACTGCTGATCACATTTCAAACCAAAGATGTTGGATTGACTGTCAGAGCTACCTGAGTTTATACTGTAATTTGAGCTGCAAACTGCAGGTAAGAAAGTCTTCAATTCAAAATTATGCATTTCCTGTTAAGGTCAGGACAGGAGCGTGTACACAAGGCGAGGCTAGTGCTCATCTGCTTCAGCAAATCTTAAAACCGAATTGTACATTCCTTTCTCTGAAAAATCATTAAAACCGTTATTGAATTAACTGAATCCTGTGGTAGAATACTGTGGCTTTTGTGTCTTTAAGACATACACCCCTTAAACCTAACCACTGTGTGAGGTAAAGACATCTTTTCCGACATGGAAAGGAATTGTTAACCCTCCTGGAAATTTTGTACCATTTTCTTGCAATTTGCTTGGATAGGGTTTCCAAGAAGTCACCGGAAGATGCCAAGGTTTATGCTGTTTTTTAACTGCATGTGATCTCCATGTCATTTTATTATGTGTTTATCTTTGATGCTCTTTGAAAGGCAAAAGATGTCATACTGACAACTTTCAGCCTCAACACAGACTAAAAAGACGCATTTGCTGGAGTGGTTTCCTTCTGCAGCGAAGAAGGTTTTTCAGTAGTGTTGACATTCCAGGACAAAAGGGGCGTTCCAGGCAAACATGGAGAGAGTGGCGGGCAGGGACTGGATGCTGGGACTCACTCCGTAGAGATGCCCATTGAAGGGCCGAGTGGTAATAAAACGAGAGCTGCAAGAAAAGCCTAGGATTGGTTCCAGGTCATATTCATATTCTACTTTTGCAAGCGGTCTGATTTATCACAAGATGAAAAGTGGACAGAAGAGAGGAGGTCTGTGGACTGGAAATCAACCGTGTGTGAGGTATTACGGAGAACACTATTTAAGCCAGATTCAATGTAACTACGCAGTTGATAATGCATGTGCGTGTGTGTATGGAGAACAGTAACATACCCGTGACTGCGTCTAACCTAACTAGCTGTGCTGCTTCCACTCCTACTTCAAAAGGTCAAAATTGTCACATCTTTAAAAGCTAAAGGAGCTTTATAAATATGAAGGAATGCGTTTTTGTAGCGAGAAAGCTGGAAAATATATAAAGGAAGATGAAAATTACACTACGTAATTGAAGCCTACCAGTGCATTCATTTAGATATTTTAATTATGGTCCGAGCATAAGTTTTAGCCCTGAATTCTCATTTAGCACTGTCATGACAAATCTCCAGGTTATTTAAGGGTATTTTAGAAGCATTTTGATAACGATCCTATGATATTCTATTATGTGAATAAAGCTTTAAATTAGTTAATTATATACCACCCATTGAACATGCTGCTTATGGCTGACATTTTACCACCATTAATGGCATTGCAATGAACTCTTTCAAAAGGCATCCATGAGCCTATATTGAATAATATTTTTAGAAGCAGAATTAGAGGCTGGAGAGATGGCTTAGTCATTAAGAGATCAAATATATTGCTCTTGCAGAGGACCTGAGTTCAGTTTCCAGCACCCATGTTGCACAAATATCTGTAACTCCAACTCCAGAGGAATCTGACACTCCTCTGGCCTCCGTGGGTACTGCAGTCATGGGAGCAAATTCATACTAGAAATGCTCATCAAATTTGTCAATATGATTTCCTAACATTAATACAAGGTATGTTCTTGTAAATAATAGATGATTACTGTTTTAGTGAGCATTGAGAATTAACATTGAAAATTTATTTTGTCAATTGTATGGATTACAAAGCAAAATATTGTAATGTTGTTAAATTTATCTACTAAATGTAGTGTGGTAATTTAAAAATGATTTTTGCTGTGAATGACATTTCCCTATAAGTATTCTTCATATTCTTTCTTCATTAGTATGTGATTTTTTGAGTGTTTATCATATAAGAGAATGCTGCTTCTTGCTAATATTCTTTCCATCAGTCCTTGTGAGCATGTTTGCAATTTCATGCTTAGCTTCCTAACATGCAGAAAATGTAATTTTTATGTTAACTTTTGCTTTATAAGTAATCTCTTGACTGCCTTTATCTAAAATATTCCTTCTTGCCTTCATGACAGTTACAGAATTGTTATTTAGCATTTTAGAATTTCAGTGTTAAATTCTTTATTAAATCTACAAGTATGACATAAATTAAAGCCTTAAAATGTATTAATATTTTTGATAAATTAGGAGTATTTCCATTTCTTTTACTATATCAATCTCTCCCAATACTACACCAGAGTATTACAACACTCTTAACCATACCATCCTTTCTGTTTGGGCTCATCCATTCCATCACAGGTAACACCATTACTGTTATTTATTTGGTTTGCATTAATATATAAGCAAACTCAGGATGACTATAAATAGTCCTGTACTTTTTCTACCCAGAAGTATAATGTTTCTAATTTTTCAACTTATTTTTTATTATTCCTCTGGAAAAGTACAGATTTCTATAAGAAGAGACCATTTTTAGTTTATAGTTATTTTTAGATATTTTATGTCATCCTGCAAGCTTCTGATTTATACATAATATTTTTTTGACCCATTTACTTGTTAAACCATAAAGTTTGTCACCTAATATGTTTGATGTGGGTCTTTAATCACATTCTACGCTAACATAAGTTGCTCATGTAGAGTATTAAGGCCTATTGAAGGTAGGCTTCTATAATACAATCAAAATATAATTTAAACTTCTTTCTAAAAATATCTACCTTTTTCCCTATGGATGTATATTTCTGAGTTAAATCTGAGAAAATAAGATGATATTATTTTTATAAATATTTTAATATTATTGTCATTAAAATAAAAAAGGAAGTCTGCAATTTTTCAGTAAAATGTAGTTACATGTAATTTTGGTGTCAATATAGGCAAAATGTGACATCTTAACAAAATGGCATTGAAATTATTCATAAAGTATGTTTTATTCATCCGGAACCATAACCATGCAGAATAAAACCTAATTCTGTTTTTAGTGAATCATATCTTTGTTAGAGAGGTAATTTTTTAAGTTAAACCATTTTTCAAGCCAGACATGATGGCACACACTTTTAATTCCAGCACTTGGGAAGCAGAGGCAGGTGGATCTCTGTGAGTTCAAGGTCAGCCTGTTCTAGAGCTGGTTCTACAACAGTCAGAGCCACACAAAAAAACCCTAACTCCAAAACCCACAAAGAGAACAGAAGAAGAAAGGGGAGGGGGAGGAGGAGAAGAAAGGGAGAAAGGAAGGAAGAAAGGAAGGAAGAAAAAAAGGAACTTTTCTTCATATAAAATCTTCAGCAACACAGGCTGTGTACTTGACTTGGGTGAAAGGTTTTGAGAGTGTCAATGTGAACTTAACCTCGCCTCCTGTGTAGACGTTTTGAACGTCTTTGTGAAAATAAGACAAGTCACCCTGACTTATAGTTCAGTTGTGTTTGTTTTAGCAAATCCTATGCTGATATATTTACAATCAGAAGAAAACAAGCTTCAAGTCAACTCAATAATAAACATACTTTTAATAATTTGGACAGTTTACTAGATGCACTTAACACTTCCTTTACATATGCATATTTTTATACTGGTAAGGATTTGAAGAGTTATGCAAAGGTTATAAAATATCAAGTGCTATATTTAATTAATATTTTCTCCGGACAGATTATTAGAGTTTATGAAGAATAAATGGGCTGAGCACTTGCAAACTCTGTGTGAGCACAGCTTTCGAGAGACTTAACAAACAGGTCTCAAGGCGCATGTGCACAAAGTCAGTTTTTATCATCTCTGAACCAACTACCTGCGAAAGAGTCCGTAACCAAAGGGTGAAGATGAAGAGACGTTGTTTTTTGTTTGCTTATCCTAGAACGCACCGCATGGCTGGACCTGTCAAAGTGATTTCAGAGTTAAGATTCCTGCTTCAGCAATGTGAGGGAGCTTGGTATTAATCGTCCTCATTTCTTCATAGGCTTCTGTGCTAAAAACATGTTTTTATATGCATTGTATTTTTTGCGAATGGTGTTGCTAAAGTGTATGGGTGCTTACTTAAGAAACATTTTGATCTTTTGTTCATTTTCTGATTACTAAAATCACTGATAATTCACAAAAATTTAAAGATCAAACACTAACCCTTCTAAATAAAGCAGACTGTGAGCCTTGGTGTTGGGAGACATTGAGCCGACTAGAGTTCTTGGAGACACTTTCCAAATCTGTACATCTAATAGATCGAAGCCATGTTAGCGTTGTAGTACACACCAAGTAGCTGTAGCAATATTAGTGGTGTGCACTAGTTAACTTAGTCCGTTTTACTATTTTATACATAATACGGTGCATGTACCAATAATGGTATGTTGTGACACATACTAGGTTGGATCCCTTTTAAAATATAAAATAGAGAAAAAGGATATAGTTCAATTATGCACGTAATTGTTTTATCTAGGAAGAGGGAAAACTGCACATGAACTGTTAATTGCATTCAGATTCAGTATTTTCACTTAAAGATTTAAGTGCATTTGTATGTTTAAGATTAATTTTCGAGAGGTTTATATTACTAAGAAAAGTACGAACAGCTAGTTACACTCATGGGAAATTTTGTAAAGTAAAAAAACAAAAGTAAAGTAGTTTTAACCAAATTTTCTTCCTCTAATCTGTGGCTCAAGAATTCCAAGATAGCTGTGTGACAATAAATAAAATTTCATTTTTGTTCACTTCATTTAAATGAATATTACCAGATCTACTTGCGTGTGCACATGCATGAGTGAGTATGTATGTGTGTGTGTGTGTGTTTGTGTGTTTAATTTGTGTTTGTCTTGGTTTTTAGAATCGGTTCTTATTCCAAAGGGCCAGAGATCCAGGCAACCTGCCCTGCCACCTAATGTACAGCAGTATAAGCATGTAATAAACTAAATTTTTATTTAGTGCAGGAGAAAGTTCAGGGTTTTAGAAGGAGTGCCTGGGTGAGAGACTTTGGCCTCGTGGTCTGTGTGAGCCTCTCTGTCCACGTGTATTCGCATTATTAGTGCATTTTGTTCTTGGAACAAAATCCTCTTAAACTTAATTATTTTGACTTTTACTGAGGATTTAAAAATAAATCACAACTTAGAAGCATGACTTTTCCCCAAGGGTCACACTCATTTTCTGAAGAGAGGTAAAGGATTTTACAGTTGAAAGGAAGCCTGCCACAGGCATCGTGCCAACCTCTTTGCCTAAGGAACATCGGAGCTTTGGAACTGTCCCTGAAACTATCCAGTTGCCTGAGAATCCTTTGGAGAACTAGAGAGCTAGCAATCATTGTGCTAAGATAGCCTCAGAACTCATTGCCTGCATCCTGTCCTTTGTGAACAAGGATCGATTGCAGAATCAGTCTTGGTGTGTGTGTGTGTGTGTGTGTGTGTGTGTGTGTGTGTGTGTGTGTAGGGGGGATGGGTCGCTGAGGTTGGTTCCATGGTGCTTACATTTCATGAATCATCTCCATTATAACTTCCAATCATTTAATAACTTAGCGTTTGAGCTTATTGTGTCTGTTACATTAACTGTTCTACCTAAAAGCTTTCCAAATTTAACAGCCAGTGAGTGGAAAGTGTAATTTTTTCTCATAAAATCAGTACCAAATTTTAACCGCGTTAACCTCCTTAAGCCGTGCACAGCCCCAAGTCTGTTGTGTGGTGGGTTCTGCCCTCCTCCACAGCGTCTGAAAATTGATCAGTCCCCTGGTTCCTGCAGAACTTCCCTACCAGAAGCATTCTCATGGAGAGACATCAAGTTTTGGGAAATACCATTCTTATTGCCGACTCTCTTAACACTTTTATATTAATTTGGAGAATGCCTGATAGGGTGTTTTTTATTTATTTTCCCTGCTGCTGAGGTATTTTTCCCTTTCAGCCACAAACGCAGTATTACAGAGTGTTTGTTTTGCTAGGACTGCACACTCTTGCCTTGCAGAACTTGTTTTAGAAAGCTGCTAAATGCAGTTCTTGTTCAGACCTAAAATGCATGTTCAGGGAATGCAAATGAACTGTAGTCAAATTAAGCCCTGAAAAAAAAAAAAAAAGCCCTAAATACCCTGCTAATGAACGGGCATTCAGGCGCTAAAGACTTTCCATCAGGATGGAATTATAAAGAACCTGCCCTTAATTATGACTTGTAAAAGGCACTTTCAGGTAGAAATAAAGAGGGGAACAGTTGTTCAATTAGAGGTGAACATTCGTCTAGGAGGTGGGAAAGCCTTTCTGTGATAAGACCCAGAAACCTTGTTTTTCTGCTAATGCGATTTCATACGTTTTTGTTGCACGGTGGGCCGAGCAGCATTCCTGGCCGGTTGCCTCGGACGGGAATTGTTCAGCGCCATGTCACACATAACTGTGTTTTAGTCTTCATGCAGAGCAGTGAGCCGATCCCATAGGCAGGGGACAGCGTCTGCTGAAGGCAGGCGCACGCTGATTCATTCTCTGCCTCCTCTTCCAGTCTCCGTCGCCAGCCTAGCATCCTTTTCACGTTTATTCATGAGCTCATCGCACTGGGAAGGGAAAAATTTATTTGCGTTATAACACTACATTTAAAAGCCGTAAATTACACAGCGCTATAAATCCTGCCTTTTGGTAAACACTCCCTCATAAAATCTGTGTGCTTGCCTGCCCACATGAGTATGCAACCTTTGGGTTTGGACTTCTGTTCTCTGCATCTTCCAGCCCTTTGATTTTCAGCATCGTGGAAGCCTGCATGCAGCTGGGGCGGTGGAACGTTTGCTTCAATCTGAGCGTGCAGGAAAGATCACCGGCTGGTTTAAACCAAGTAGGCATCGTGTGTGGACCAGGATCGGGCCTCTCTGGTGCCTCATATACCACTTTGCAAACCTGGGATGTTTGAAAAGCACTGTGTACTCAGATCTTTAAATCACTAAGGTAGTAAATTACAGTTAGCCAAATATATTCAGAAACTAAAAAGCTGATAATTTGAGGAGAGTGTAAAATGGTGCTTCTCAACCTTCCTAATGCTGTAACCCTTTAATACAATTCCTTATAACTTCATAACTATAACTTTGCTACTGCTATGAATTGTAATGTAAATATTTGTGTTTTTTTGATGGTCCTAGGGACCCCTGTGAAGGGATCCTTTAACACTCCACCCCAGCCCCCAGCCCCTAAAGGGTCACAACTCAAAAGTTGGGAACCACTGGTCTAAAAGTTTTCTTGGGTTGATTGTACAAAAAGGTTGCAATTCCTTTTATAAGGAGGAAAAATCCTGAACACCTAACCTGTCACTCAGATATGCACCCAGACTTGAGTTTACAGATGGTCTGTGTCTTCTCAGTATCAGCAGACCCGAATCTACCTGCTGCTCAGGGAACAGGTGTTGACTGTTGTGTCCTGTGTGTCATGGGAACCACTGGAGTCAGGGCTGGAGGGTGACTGAAGGGTGGAGCTGGCCTGAATGCTTACAAGTAGAGTACATGTTGTGTGTCGGAACTCACAAAGACTGCCTCTGCCTCCCAAATGCCAGGATTGCTATTTTTTTTTTTTTATTTCATTTTAGTCCAATATATGGATGATCAGATCAGGAAGGAGGAGACTGAGAAGCCAATATTCTTTTTTGAATACAACACTAAGTCCTTTTAAGAGTATTGTCCTGGGCCCGGATCATTTGTTACACAGACTAAAGACCCACGTTAGTACCCCTAGCCCCCCAGCCCACTGTTGAAAAGATGGGGTAGGACTCCTATGAGCCTATTGCCCCAGCAATGTGGGTGTTAGAGACTGGGATCACTAGGGCTTGCTAGCTGCCAGCTTAGGTTCCAGTTCAATGGGAAACTTGCTACAAGGGAATAAGGTGGAAAGTGACAGGGCATCCCTCCTGTTCTCATTTGCTTCTCTGTTGTTGTG